>VWZX01009666.1:122768-212630 GCA_013399015.1 Galbula dea
GGGGGGGGGGTGAGGTTGTTGTCCATTCAAGGCAGCTCAGGTTTGGTTCCTCCCCAGCCAGACTTCACGTGTGACTGCAACCCCTGTTCTCATCCTGGTGCATGCCCACCCCACTGCCTCCCTGATCCACCTGTGAAGGAACCATCCTACCAACCAAAAATGTGTGCAGGTAATCACTGGAGGAAAAAAGAATCACAGAAACGTTAAGGTTGGAAGAGACCTCTAAGATCATCAAGTCCAACTGTCAACCTATCATCCCCATGCCACTAAATCATGTCCCTAAGTACCACATCTACATGTTTTTTGGGTGCTTCCAGGGAGGGTGACTCCACCACTACCCTGGGCAGCCTGGGCCAATGCCTAACAACCCTTGCTGGGAAGAAATTTTTCCTAATCCGACCTAAACCTCCCTTGGCACAACTTGAGGCTGTTTCCTCTTGTCCTATCATTTGTCACCTGGAAGAAGAGACCAATCCCCTCCTGGCTCTAACCTCCTTTCAGGGAGTTGCAGAGAGTGAGAAGGTCTCCCCTGAGCCTCCTCTTCTCCAGGCTAACCAACCCCAGTTCCCTCAGCTGCTCCTCATAAGACTTATTCTCCAGATCCTTTTTCACCAGCCTTGTGCAAAAGCCTGAGGAGTGCAGAGCTCACTCCTTCCCAACTGCCTTTTCAAGCTTTAAGAGCTTTTTGGCACTGGAGGAAGAACCTCCATCACCCTGCAGTGACTTCCCCTCCAGCTCCAGCATCCTTCAAGGGGAGAGATGTGGCACCAGGGCAGGGAACATCGAGCACTCACTGGCAGTGATGGGCACAGGGACTTGGCAGCAAGAAAACTGACACTGAAACAAAGGTTTAGTGAATTTGCCAATCCTGGACCTGACCCTGCATCGTTTGGAGTCTTCCCTTGGCTCTTCCCCCCCAGGTCATAGATCACACCTCAAAGCTTTGAGTCAACGATCCCAAGGTGGAAGTTGCCAGGTCCCACCACCCCAAGCACCAACCCTGTCATACAGGTAGGGACCAGAACCAGAACAGTACAACCCATCCACCAACCCCCAGCTCCTTCCTCTGAAACCCACCCAAAACATGAAGCACCCATCAAACCTCACACCACTGACATCCTCCCAGCACTTTTTTGGAGTGTGGGGTGCTTTATTTTCTATTTCTTTTTCCTCCTGCACCCTCAAACTCAAGACAATGGACAATGTCTCCACACAATGCTGAGCCTTTCCCACTCCCACATCTATATTCTTTTATTTTTCTATCTTATTCTTTTTTTTTTTCCATTCTGTAACTTCAAAACTCCTCTAACTTTGGAAAGGTTAGACAGCAACAAAAGTACAAAAGGAAACATTACAAATTTGCTACTCTGTAATTTTTCCAAAGCTGGAGACATTCAGAAAGGTTACAGGATTAGAATAAAAAGGGGAAAAACAACAATGTGTGTGTGTGTGTGTGTGTGTGTGTGGGAAGAGTGGCCTAATGCCCTCCCTAGCATCCCAGGAGCCAGCCTGAGATTGGCAAAGTTCCTAATTTCAGCATGCTGAAATTTTGGCTCCTCAGAAGTCAACTTCAGGAATGCTGTAAGTGAATGAAAAAAAAAGAAAAAAAGCCTTCTGAAAACTTAAGGTTTTTTGCATTTTTTTGTCCACACAAGCAGCATTTTCCCATGAAGAGGAAGGTTTGCCATCAGAACAGCCCACCTGTCCTGCAGGAGAACTTCCTCCATCCAAAGGAACACTGGTGGCCATGCTGCAGGTGTTCCCTTTTTGTTTGAAAGCCAAGAGAAGAGAAGCTTTTCTAAAACAAAAAGAAACCCATTGTTGATGTCCCCATCCCAGTCTGCTCCTGTAAACTCCTTACTGGAGCATGCCCTGCTTGTCCCCCTGCTTGAGGGGCCCCTTGGAAGTCGAGATGCCCAATCTAGGTGGAGGTGTTTGGGAGGTTTGCCAGCCAGAACCCCCAGCAGAGCTTCACACATAACCCAAGATGCCCTTTTTCACTCAAAGTGGCATGAAACAGGCCCCAGCTAGATGGAGAAGACGAGCACAGCATACCCCAGATCTGAGAGATCTTCAGAGAATCATTAAGGTTACAGAAGGTCTCCAAGATCATCGAGTCCAGCCATCAACCTAACACTGCCAGGTCACCACTGAACCACGTCCCTAAGGACCACATCTAGGTGCTTTCTGAACCCCTCCAGGGATGGTGACTCCACCACTGCCCTGGGCAGCCTGGGCCAGAGCTTGACAACCCTTTTGGGAAAGAAATTGTTCCTCATGTCCAGCCTAAACCTCCCCTGGTGCAACTTGAGGCTGTTTCCTCTTGTCCTATCACTTGTTCCTTGGGAGAAGAGCCCAACCCCCACCTGGCTCCAACCTCCTCTCAGGGAGCTGCAGAGAGTGAGAAGGTCTCCCTTGAGCCTCCTCTATTACACCAGGCAGGGAATTTAGTTCTGAGGAAGATGCCAATTCCCATGGAGAACCCAAGGTCTCCCCCATGTCTGGTGGCCCCCACATTCAGCCCAGCTTCACCTCCCCACCCAGCCAGCTCTGGGGCTAATTAGAGCTCCTGAAAGGGCAAGAGCATCCCTGTCACAGCCACCTCTCCTCCTCTCCTCACCGAGCTGTGCCGTGCCGTGCCGTGCCGGGGGGTTTGTGGTGAAGGGCAGGAGGCTGCTGTGCTCTCCCCACGCCTCGGGCCATGTTTTTTATTCCGTTGTGGGTGGGATTTTCCAGCGCTGGCTGTTGGGCCCCGTTCCGCTCCAGCTGCAGCTTTATTCTCCATTTCAAAGGCAGCGGAGGCAGCCGGTTTCAACGCCACTGCCATTTCGAGCTTGCCAAAAAAAGGGGGGACCGACAAATCCACCCTCCCACTCTGGGGACCAGCAGGCACCCTCCTACCCCCTCAACCCCTGGGGGAGGCAAAGGGCTTGGACCAGGGCTGGCAGAGCACAGGCAGTGGCAAAGCCCACGGGCACCCATCTCCCACGCTTGCACCCATCTCCCACGCTTGCACCCTGCCCGAGGGAAGCCACGATGGTGAGTGGGGGGATAAAGCAACAGCTTCTATATTTTTACAGCCTGGATTGAGGCTTTTCCTCACTTCCTTATTTTGTTTAAAGAGAAAAAGAAATCATCCTAATAAAATCATGAAAGATACTTTCATCCCTAAGCTGAAAGTCCTAATAAATTTGAGGAGGGGGCTGAGACAGGGCAGCAGAAATCTGCCAGGAGCTCCCCCCTAAACATCCTAACCCACAGTGGCCTTTTCCTCTCTTCTGTAAGCCCTTCAGCTTTTTTGTTTCCAATCACTTTTATTCCTTATTTTTATATAGGCATATATATATATACACACATATATTAACAGCCTGCCTGCGTAGGGATGTGTATGCAGCTGTTGGCAGACACATGGAGTTTCCACTCAGCCTTAAGGCTAAATTAAAGCTTTATAACTTCAGTAGCTCTTTTTTACCAGGATATTAATAACCACCTCAGACACTGTGGTGCAGTTTATTAATCATTTGTTCACCTGAGGAACTCAGGAGGGCACTGGGATGGGCACAGGGCAGGGCACGGCCGAAGGATGGAGAGAGGAGAGGAGAGGAGAGGAGAGGAGAGGAGAGGAGAGGAGAGGAGGATGCTCTGTGAGGAAGGTGGTTGTAAGTTGGCCAGAGGTGCCTCATCTAAACTCAAGATCCTACCTCAGGTGCTCAACAATGGCTTGTGGCTGGGATGTGGATCCTGTGCCAGGGATGCCATGCTGGGGATATTGTGCCAGGGATACCATGCTGGGGATGCTGTGCCAGCAGTCCCTGGAAAGCCTCAAGTTACACCAGGGGAGGTTTAGGTTGGACATTAGGAACTGTTCCCCAAAAGGGTTGTCAAGCCCTGGCCCAGGCTACCCAGGGCAGTGTTGGAGTCACCATCCCTGGAGGTGTTCAGAAAACATGTAGACACGGCACTTAGGGACGTGGTTCAGTGATGACCTGGCAGTATTAGGTTCACGGTTGGACTCGATGATCTTGGAGGTCTTTCCTACCCCTGGGAGGGTATCCACTCTCAGGACAGGTCAGAGGGGATGTCTGCATCTCACTGTGCAATTGTAGACCCCTGCCCCAGCCCCACATGTCCACCTAGCTCTCCCAAAAGCAGGTGGGACCTGGCAGATGCAGCCACAGCACTGATGGAGAACAGATGAAGGACAAGGAACCACAAATCACAGTGAGGACCTAAGGGGTGTTCCCAGCCTGGTGACCTCATTGCCCCAAACCCAGACCCTGCTCTGCACTCCTTGTTCCAGGCTTTGCTTCTCTAAAGCTGGCAGTAGCACAAAAAGGGCTTTTCCTCTGGCACTGGCACTTCCCAGTCCTGCAAAGGCAGAACCAGGTTGAGCTGCCCCCCTCCCCTTGCACCAGCCTGGGTCACATCATCCCAGACTAGTGGGGGTTGAAAGGGACCTCTGGGGAGCAGCCAGTCCAACCCCCTGCTCCAGCAGGGGCACCCACAGCAGCTTGCCCAGGGTCACCTCCAGCTGCCTTGGGAATCTCTCCACACAAGGAGACTCCACAGCCTCTCTGGGCAGCCTGGGCCAGGGCTCCAACACCCTCACAACAAACAACTTTTTCCTTCTGTTTATCCCTTATCTGGCATCTTTTGGGTTGGAAATGCTCCCTCCATCCCACTCCACCTTCTTGTGCCAATCTTGGTCTCTTTGGTTCAATTCATAGAACCATGGAATGGGTTGGGTTGGGAAAGGACCTTCCAGATGATCTAGTTCAGCTGTGATTTCTGCAGGGAAGGTTTAATGCTTCACATCAACACCATGGTCACCTCCCTGGGGAACTGGCATTGCTGCTGTTGCTCCTTTGGCTGATTGGACTGACCAAGCTTTGCCTTAAAGAAATGTATTTGTTTGTTTGCAGCCTGAGGATCAACAACAGCAAGATCTCCAGTGGGGAAGAGACCTGGCCAGAATGCAGCCAGTCAGGCTTCCTTCAGCACCATGAGAGAGAGAGCAAACTTTATTGGCCATCACAGGCTTCTCCTAAAACCTCTCAGGGGACTTATCATGCTGAAAGTGAAGGTTAGGGTTATTCATGCCTATATTTTTCCTGAATGGATTGCTCCAGGGTGACCATTGGCAAAGGAAAAAATCCATATAGAAAAGAAAAAGAAAAGAGAAAAAAAAAGAAAAGAAAGAAAAGAAAAAAGAAAAGAAAAGAAAAGAAAAAAGAAAAGAAAAGAAAAGAAAAAAGAAAAGAAAAGAAAAGAAAAGAAAAGAAAAGAAAAGAAAAGAAAAGAAAAGAAAAGAAAAGAAAAGAAAAGAAAAGAAAAGAAAAGAAAAAGAAAAGAGAAAAGAAAAGAAGAAAGAAAAGAAAAAATAAAACAAAATAAACCAAGCCGAAATAAAATAAAATAAAATAAAATAAAATAAAATAAAATAAAATAAAATAAAATAAAATAAAATAAAATAAAATAAAATAAAGAACTCCTGAGCAGTTCGGAGGCAGCAATTCATCTCCTGGAAGACTGGAGGGGGCTGACTATTTCTCCTCCCATTGGCAGTTCCTTCCCTCCTTCCTATCCCCTCAGCTCCCCCTTTTAATCTCAGCACAGGCATGTCAGACGCCCTCAGTCAAAGATCTCCTTTGAACTGCTGCACGTTGAACTGTTTACAGTTTTACAGTTCATATTTCGGAGGGGTGGAGGGGACAGGCACAACAGTCACACAGTGTGGCTGCAGGAGAGGGGAGGAAAGTCGAGAGGCCAAGGGGGAGGAGGTTTGGTGGGGATGGGAGGGGAATCAAACAGCATCTCCAGGCTGCAACTGGAAAATTTGAAGACTCCTAAAAATACATAGAAATATATCTAGAGATGTAAAAATAATCAGTGGTGGCATAGGCTCTGCAGGTGCATCCCCACCAAAGCCAGCCCCCCCAGGCAGGATGGTGGTTCCATCTCTGGAGAGCATCAGCCAAAAGTGCTGCTTTTACCCCCAGGTGACCATTGAGCTTGGGTGGGGCTGTGGTTCCACTCCAGATCCTGCACTAGGATGCTGCCCATGGTCTGGGTCACTCTGATGGATCCCAGATCCAGCATCCATCTGGGTTGGAAATGTTCCTTCCATTCCCACACCACCTCCTTGAGCCAATCCTGGTTGCTTCAGCTCAGTTCACAGAACCATAGATGTGGGGTGCTGGGGTCCTCCAGGGAGATGTTGTGTGTCCCTCGCAGTCCCATTTCCCTGGCCCCATCCCAGGGAATCTGCAATCTGGCTACAGGAAAAGGTGGTGAATCCTGTGACATGTCTCCAGTTAGGACAGTGTTGCCAGAGGAGCATGTCAAGGCCAGATCTGGGCACTGGTACAAGAGGAAGGTGCAAATCTGCCAGCCCTTGGGCTCCAAATTATCCAGGACACCAGTGCTGGCAGATGATGGCCAAGGGCGCTGCTCCTCTGGGAGTGGGAGCTCAGGACACACTCTAGTGCCTGGCAGGCTGTGAGATGGACTGCTGGATGACAGGGTGAGTCTAGAGGTGGCATTATCTGTCCAAAAAAACAGGGGAGCTGTGGGGACAGCAGCAGTTTGGGGCCACTTGGGCAGCTTAGCATGGAGACCACAGGGAGACTTCATCCCAGCTGAGTGCATGTCTGGGTAATTTGGATTTATGCTGTCAGTTCTCCTCTTGAAAGCTTTCCTAGCCCTAAAGTGACCCAATAAACCCTGCAGACAGCCAGGTCCTCTGGCAGACACCCTCCAGGCTCTGCTAAATCCTTCCTTCCCTACAGACTAAACTTTCTGGGGTAATTCAGGGTGAGAAATGAGCCAGCAAGACATAACCGTGGTGTGATGTTACCCCAGTAAAAGAAGCCCATCTTGGGGAGAGGAGTCATCCCCAGCCTGTGACAGTCCCCTGGGGAGGGTGGCTGTCCCCTGGTGAGGGTGTCTGTCCCTAGAAGGACCAAGGCTCTGGGGAGGGTGGAGGAGTGATGTGTACCCCATCCTTGGGGCATTACCTTGCAGATTCACAGGGAATGCCTGATGCTTTTCAGAAGTATCCTACTGAAAGCTGCCTCAGGCTCACAGGGTGTGTTCAAAGAGCTCAACTACACTTGTGCATGCAGAAAACCAGGCAAGAGTGAGTTTCCAGGAAAAGCAGAGCTTTTAACTGCCATCGGTGATGCCGGGTCCGAAAAGAGCTGGGTCCAGCCCTGCGCAGAGCCCTCACAATCCCACGAACACCAACCCTCGCCCCTCCACGGCCACCTTTCCCTGGCAGAACACCCTAACAAGCATCTTCAGGGATTAACCTTCCAGCACAAAGCCCCCGGTTGCAGAGCAGCAGGACCCCCCCCGGGTCTGCTCGGTGCCTTCCCCGGGAGGAGCCAGCCCCATCCCGGGTGTATGGCAGGCGATTACCCGGCACAGGATTGAGCTCACCTCTCTCCACCCCCACTCCACCCCTCTCCTTCCCCGAAGGGATCTGTCAAGTCTCTGCACGATGGAATTTTACTTTGCTATTTTAATGCAATTCTGGCTCAGGCTTAAATGGAACTGGAAACCAAAAGGCCTTAATAAATAAATATTATGATAAGAAATGAAAGCAATGCATACACTCAAGATAATTTGAGGGGGGATAAAAACCTAAGCATTCCTTTCTAAGCTGAAATCATAAAGCTTTACATGAAGCTGGACTCCTTCTTCCCAAACCTTTGCCCTGGAAAATCTCACCCTGTGCTTGCCCAGAGTGCCCTCCCCAGAAGTCCTCTATTGTTTTAAGAAACACTTTCAAGCAGATAAGACAATAGCCTTGAAATTCCTTCTAACTTGGTGGGTGACAGGGCTCAGGGGTAACCATGTGGCTGAAAGATACCTATTGCTAATGCCAACAAGAGATCTTTAATTACATCCTCCTCTGATCTTTCATTCACACATTATTTAATCTCACCCCACATAGAAACAGGCAGCTCCTACCACAGCAAGAGCAAAAGCTAGGTTGGCTAAATCTTACCTCCTGGTAAGTGCTGTGGAAAAAAGAAAAGCCAGGAGATTGTATAGATAGTGGTGAATTAAAGAGAAAAAAACCCAAACCCTTGGAAAGAGCCAAGAGGCTCCTGCACATAGAGCTGTGTGTGTTGGGGTGTGCCTAGAGAAAAATCCCAGCTAAATATAGAGGTGCTATAGAAAAACCTAAGGTATAGATAGACCATACAGAAAGCTACACGTGTAGGCTTGTGGAGGAGAAACTCTGCCTGGGCATGGGAGCGGTGAAACAGCAAAGCCTGGAGCTGATAACACTAGGACATCCCTCTCCTTTTTGGACAGAGGGGAAAGCTCCTGGGATTTCCAGGCTTTGCTGGGTTCAGCTCCCTGAAGTTTTCTGCAGCCCACACCCCTTGAGCACAACACTTGGGAATTACCCGTGCCTGTGTAGAACACCCAAGGCAGACACAGCCTCCCAGCACTGTAGATACCTTCTGTGCCCTCCCTCAGCTCCAAGACAGCCTGTTCTCCCCAGCCCACAGACACTGACACCCCAGAAACCAGAAATGCCCCCTCCAAACCCCTCCAAAGAGCAGCATCTGGGATGAGGGCAGGCTTTGCCCACCCTCCTCTGCCTCTGCACCTCTCGCCTTGAGATAAAGCTTCCGAACCAACAAAACATACAGCGTAAGAAACACAACTCCTGGAAGAGTTTACCAAACCCCAAGCCCAAGCAATGGCAGCAGACAGGAATATCTGCCAGAGACGTTTAAAATCCCCTCCACTGCTTGTTCTTATTGCTGCTAATTTCTCCAGCCTGCATATAAAATCCCAGCTCTAAAGAAGAGGAGGAGGAGGAGGTCAAGGTTCTGGCTGCCTAACACACACATCAAACAGCAACCCTTCGAGCTGGGAAGATTTTTTTTCTCTTACCTTGACTGGCTTTATTTGCCAGCGTGTTTCCAGAGTGGAGGAGAAAGAAAAGGATGGAAAATCCAGCAATCTGCAAAGCTCCCATTGCAATCCCAGTCTGCATGGAGGAGTGGGGGCAAGACAGGGAGGTCTCTAGTGCTTTAAAGGGAACAAGAGGCTGAGCACGCCAAGGGAAAGCAAGAGGAGGAAGGGGCTCGCTTCTTGCCGTGTGTGAGACAGAGGGAGGGAAGGGAACTGGACTGATGGAAAAAGCTGCTCTGGGTTCAGTTTGGGGCTCTTGATGTTGCTAAAGAGGAGAGAGTGAGGGAAAGAAACCCAGGGCAGTTAGAGGAAAGTGGACTCTAACGCCCTCTCTCTGGCGGCTGCTCTGATCCCTTCTCCTTCTTCTTTTTCTTCTTCTTCTTCTTTCTTTTTTTTTTTCCCCTTAAATAATCCCAGCCAATTCCAGTTTTGCAAGAGAGCAGCAGGAGCAGGAGCAGGAGCAGCAGCAAGCTCTGGAGGGGGGAAGCAGGCGCCTTGCCCTGGTGGTGCTGGGGACCTGAGAAAGGGGAGTGGAAAGGAGAGCCCCATCCAAGCAACGCCCTTTTTTTTTTTCTTCTTCTTTTTTTTTCCCCTCCCAGCCTTTCTTTCTTTCTTTCTTTTTTTTTTTTTTTTTCTCCTTTCTATTTGGCTTTGCTTACTCCCTCCCGGCTCCCCCCCTCGTACCCCCAAGGCTGGGCTTTGCCTGCAGGAATTTACAGTCTGCGCTGGAGGAGAAGGGCCAGTAGCCATGGAGACTGCTTCCCTGGGAGCAGGGAGGTCAGGCCAGAGACCATGGGCGATCAATGCATCAATGCAAAGCCCCCCGCAACCCCCAGACCCAGCCCGCACCTCGCAGCCCCTGGGCCAGCCTGAAGGGCTTGGGGCGGTGGGAGGGCGAGGGGCAAGGAGGAAAGAGTGGGGTGGGAAAGAAAAGGGGGAAGGGAAAATAGATAGAGAAGGAAAACAATAAAAAGAAAAAAGAGTTTGTAGATGGCACAGCCTTGGGGCTGGGGGAGAGTTCTGGGGTGTTGGGCTGGTGGCAAGAGAGAGTCTTGGGGTGTTGGGCTGGTGGCAAGCAGGAGCAGAGAGCAGTCCTGTTGTTGGCAAGAGGAAGGTGGGGAGGGGAGACTGGGAGTAAGGAGGAGGGGGGTAGAAAAAGACCTTTCTGAAATATTCAGGAGGTTTTGTTTGCTTGCAAGAGCCTTTTGCAGCCTGGCCCCCTGCAGTCAGTATCTTGGGGCACAGAGGGACCCTCTGGCACAGCCTGTGACTGTTGCTGCACCCCGAGCTTTCTGGCACCGTCTCTTTTCTGGGGTGTTCCTGCTCCCTGAGTCAGGAGAGGCATCACCAGCCAGGAAACTGCAGTGGGAAATAAGACTGGGAGCTGGGATCAAGACTAGGAGGAAGGCTTGTGGTAATCCTACCTGTCCAGGGACATGAGGTCCCATGGCCCTAGCAGTCATCCTGCCTTCAGGATCCTCCGTGGTCCTTGAGCCTACTGTGCTGCTCCTGCAGCCTGTCATATCTCCTTTTGTCCTAATAACCCCTACAGATATAATAAAGGAGGCTGGAGGTGATGGAAAAGATCCATCTAAACCAAAGCCCTCACTGTGGAGAGGAGGGGAGGGACTACAGCTCGACAGGAGGATGCTAAGGAGTCCCTGGGTCTAGTGTTGCTTCCCCTACAAAAACACACAACCCTTGGGCTGCCTTCATGGGACAGGAACCTTCCCTGAGGGAGGAAGATTGCAAGAGCAGGTCTGCTTTAGACAGGACAGACATAGCACTACTGGCCAAGGAGAGGAGCACGCATGGAAACCAGGAGCTCATCTACACACTGGGTCTTTCCAAAGGTGGAGGCCAAAGGCAAAGTTCTCCCCCCTGCCCCAGGGAGCCATGCTGTACTCCCAGAGCTCTGCTTGCTGCCAGCTGGTCCCCACACAAAGTCATGTCCATGGATGGTGAATCCACCAGAAGAGACCAACCCCCACCTGGCCCCAGCCTCCTTTCAGGGAGTTGTAGGAATGAGAAGGTCTCTCCTGAGCCTCCTCTTCTCTGGGCTAACCAACCTCAGTTCCCTTAGCTGCTCCTCACAAGACTTATGCTCTAGCAGAGGTGTCATCACTAGGATGTGTCAGGGGAGGTTCACAACCCACCAGTGCTAATGTGCCATCTTGCTCAGCACTGCTGCTGGAGGAGGCTCCTGGCCCTCCTGCCAGCTCTGGTCTGTGCCAGGAGCCCTTGGGGATGAAGGCTGCTCTGCCTCATGTGCTGTGCCAAGTGGGAAGGGGCCCTGGTCCTTGCAGCCCACATCCAAGAACACCACTAGTGAGATGCCACCAGCCTTCTGCGAGCATCAGCTCAGGAGCTGTGGCATCACTTTTCTTTCTGGGCTGGTATTTGGCATGTACACAGGAGCCACTTTACAGCTCTTGTAAGAGCAAAGCCAAACTGGAAAGTCCCTTGTGCTGGTGGATCCCTGTGCCACTGCATCCTGGAGTGGGGCACACATCCCATCCCACAATCCTTTATCATCATAACCAGAGGAAAACTAAAAAATCTCCCCCCTTCTTTTTTTTTCTTTTCTCTAACCTGTCTTCTAAATCTGGAGGGTGATCTCAAGGCACAAGGGACAAGACCTTCAGCAATGTTGATTTATAACCAAGCTTCTAAATTACAAGTTTAGGCATTAGTATAAACAGCCATAAACCAGCCTTAAATACACAGCATCAGATGGAATCGAAACCCCAAACACCAGGCAGGCATGTGACAGCACAGGGGATGAGCAAGCTCCTGGCTCACACCCAGGTCACATCAGCAGGGATGGGTCTCTGGCCAAGTGCCCCCAGTTAAACCAGTGCCTTGCACTGGGGAGTGGATTGAAGGACTCTGTGAAGGCATGTCCTCAGTGGACAGCGGCATCACTCATGGCATGGGGAGTGAAGGGACTGAGCCCTGTGTCCAGTCCTCCAGTGGGGTTGTAAAGTGGCAAAGCAGAGGGTTGGGGGTGAGCTGCTGATGTTCACAAACTCCCCAAAAACCCTGATATATAATCTTGTTTTATTCCAAAAACCTGGTTGAGCAGAAGGACCAAGGGGGTTGCAAAGCTCCATGGCAAAGCAGTTGGTTTGAAGCGAGCTGCTGTTGTATCTGGGGATCTATCTGTGGATCTATCCATCCATCTAATCTTGCTCTCTCCCAAAAACCTGGCTGAGCAGAAGAAGGCTCAAAGGGGTTGCAAAGCACCATGGCAAAGCAGAGGGTTTGAGGTGATCTGCTGATGCTCAGAAGCTTCCTACAAAAGCCTGTATCTAATCTTGCTTTCTCCCAAAAGCCTGGCTGAACAGAAAAAGGGCAATGGAGATCCCAGGGCTGGTGTCCCTTTGAGCCTGAGGACATCCTCCTGCCCGGCACACAGATGGGGAAAGTCAGGCAGATGGAGATTCCCAGGATCACACAGGGAGTCTGGAGGGAGGACCATGAATCACACTTAGATGGCCTGCAAGACAGCCTAGTGCTTCAGCCCCGACGGCTCCTCACCAGCTCCTGCTGCTGCAGCGCGGGGCTGGCACTGATCCATCCCCGGGAGCCCTCTCTGGAGCCCTTCAAAGGCATCAGGACAACTCTGGCAGCCCGAGCTGGGGGTGTATGTGTGTGTGTGTGTGTGTGTGTGTCTGGGGCAGGGAAGGAGGTGGCAGGACACTCCTCCCTGCTGCCTCCACTCCCCGTCGTGCACTTCTGGGCAAAATCCATTTGCTTTGGCTTCATGTCGGGCCAAGAAGATTCAGGTCCATTGTGCTGCGGCGCTGGAGAAGCCAGCGAGGGATTGTCAACCATGCTGAAACGGTTACATGGGGAGTCATGAAAATTTACTGCACCCTGCTCGGGTCCCTTAGCCAAGAAATAAAAGCAAAAAGATCACAACAGGCATTTTTTTAATTTGAGGCAAAATTAAAAAAAGAACGGGGCTGCGCTTGGAAAACAACAACCACATCCCCAGATCAAAGCAGCTCTTCTGCTCTCGTTCGGGGCTTGAAGAGGTTTCTGCAGCTACAGGGATGTTTACACAGGGAGAGAGATACATACATTGTGCTGTCTTGATGCTGCCTCTCCCCCCACCCCCCCCCCCCCCCCNCCTGGGAGGCGATATGAGGTCATCCCCAGACCCTGCCTTGTTTTCCTCAAGCTGCAAAGGCTTCGGGGCAAGAGGCAATTCATTTCCCATTAGCACACACACATTTGCACTTGGAACTCTCCCATCTTCATTTTGCTGGGGGAGCTAGGGATGGACTGGGGTGGGGGGGATTAGGACCAGCCCTCACCAGCTTGTCATCGCGTTCCCGGAGGGAATTCCAGCAGCCAGGACTGCCTGGAGGGTCAGCAGCTCCAGCAAAGCCACTGGGAAGGGACATGGAGCTGGGAGGCAGGCTGGCATCTCCTGCTGACCAGCATCTCCTGCAGACCAGCCAGAACGTTTCTGTGGCTTCCACCACTTTTATTACTAGAGGAGCTGAATGGCTCTGGGGAGCACTAATGGGTTGTAAAAAAGCTTTTTCCCCTCTGGCTCCTTGGCTCGAGCCCAATTTGGAGCAGCAGCGAGCTTAAGCAGGGATGGAGCTCACGGGAATATGTCAGGGCAGATTCTCCCTTCACCTCTCACTATCAGGACATTGGTCCCTCTGCTTCATGGGCAGCACTAGCTTTGGCAAAGGAGACAAATTCCAGCTTGGGAGCTCCCCTGCACTACCTGTGCAAATAAATTCCCACCTTTGAAACTCGACCTCCCTATCTCTAGGGTGAATTTAATGCCACATGCTCCAAGGGAGCTGCATCTTCATCTCTGAGCGTGTACATTTGAGCAATGCTGGAGCCAAAAGGTGCAAGAAGCTGCTCAGAACTAACAGGCAGAAGCAAAATTCCCCTAAAAAGAGCTTGCAGAAGCAGCTATTGAATCAGGCAGGGATACTGGAGGAATAAGAGAACACAATGCTCTGAAGCAGGAGATTTCCTTTCCCCCCTGGTCCATAAGGACAAGAGGCAAAAGCAGCCCAGGGCAGGACCTGACCTCCTTGCTGCCCCCAGAGCACCCAGCAGCTGGGGTGAGCGATGCTGGTGCCATACCCTGACGCTGCACACTGGAAGGAGCCCAGACAATTCGATGCTCCAGCAAGGGGTGTGGTCTGCCACTCAGAACAGAATAGACTGGTTTTAAAAGCAGGGAGGAAAACACTGTCTTGCCAGTCATACACTAACAGCCACCCAGCCACTTTCCATCACCACCTCCCAGCTCCGTCCCTCATCTCCTCAACCAGCAATTTGATCGAGATGCCTCCAAGGCAAGTGAAAAAGCACCAAGTCCCCACTAAACCACTGCCTGTCACCCTGTGACACCTTTTTTCCAGTGTCATGGAGCTTCCCAAAAGATTACATGCAGAGAAAGCCCTTGTTTGTAATTCCTAGTTTGCAGCAGGAGAAGGTGACACACGCTGAGGTGAGGTGACCTACCCAACGTCACCGGGAAGGTCGATTGGCAGCGCCAGGAATAGCCCCGTTCCCAGCTAACCACTAACCACACTTATCCCAGAATAAGGGTCCCTTTTTCCAGCTGAATTTATAACAGCTTTCCAAGTGACTTAAGCTCTTACAGAAATAGGCAGGCTTTTATTCCAGAATAATTACTGGGAAATCACACTGGAGCGTGCATAATTACACTGGGGTCATTGCCGCTGGCAGGTAGGACCCTGTGCTGCTGGCAGGACATGCCACCCTCTCCAGACAGCTTTTATCTCATCCTGCTTTTCCACCAGCACGTGTATGTCAGCTGGCAGATCTTCAGGATGTGGGTGGAGAAGGAAGGGGCTTTGAGTAGAGAGGAAAGTGATGGATCACCCTTTAAAGCTCTGTTAATGTTATTTCCATAGCAGGTATCCTGACGACAAGGCTTGCAGCTCCTGAAGTCAAAAGGAGCCTTTTGGGGTTTGCTGGATCACACCCCAGACAGGCTCAACAATGCTGTGTCTGCTCAAAGTCCATTCCAGGCAGAGCTTTGGAGCAGGTGTTTTATTTTCACAGAATCACTAAGGCTGGAAGAGACCTTTAAGGTCATTGAGTCCAACCATCAACCTATCACCCTCATGCCACTAAACCATGACATGGAGTGCCACATCTAGATGTTTTTAAACCCCTCCAGGGATGGTGACTCTACCACTGCCCTGGGCAGCCTGGGCCAATTCTTAATCATTCCTTCAGTGGATAAATTGTTCCTAATACCCAGTCTAAAACTCCCCTGGTGCAACTTGAGGCCATTTGCTCTTTTCTGAGAGAAGAGACCAAACCCCAGTCTCACTCCAACCTTTCAGGGAGTTGCAGAGAGTGAGAAGGTCTCCCCTGAGCCTCCTCTTCTCCAGACTAACCAATCCCAGTTCCTTCAGCTGCTCCTCACAACACTTGTGCTCTAGACCCTCCATCCTTCAACAGCCTTGTTGCCCTTCTTTGGACATGCTCCAATGCCTCTAGGTATTTCTTGTAGTGAGGAGCCCACAGACGAACACAGTACTTGAGCTGTGGCCTCCCTAGTGCCCAGTACAGGAGGACAATCACCTCCCTGGTCCTACTAGCCACATTATTTCTGACCCAAGCCAGGATGCTGTTGTCCCCCTTGGCCACCTGGGCACTCTGCTGGCTCCTCTTCAGTCAGCTGTCAACCAGCACCACCCCTAGGTCCTTTTCCTCTAGCAGCTTTCCAGCCACTTTGCCCCAAACCTGGAGCATTCCTGGGGTTGTTGTGACCCCAGTGCAGGACCCAGCACCTGGCCTTGTTGAACCTCAGCCCATCGATCCAACCTAACCAGGTCCCTCTGCAGAGCCTCCTACCCTCAAACAGATCAACATTTAGATGCATTTTATGTCTCACATAGGTAAAAACCAAGCTCAGAGTCCAGGCTAAAGCCTGAAACACATTTCTGGCACAAGCTGTTGGCACACTTCATAGGCAATACCCTCAGAAAATAAGCCCAGAGCCTTTCTCAGGTGTTGGTAGTTACCCAGTCGGTGAGAGCAGTTCCCTGCTCTCCCTGCCGGTGACCCCGGCGCTGGCACAGAAGGGGTTAACTCCACACCAATGACACCACTTTAACTCCAGGACCCAGACACACGTGTTTAAAAGTAGCACTTCTCTCCTTAAAATAGTTTATGAATCTCACTCGGGGACAAACCCAACCCCCCTGCAGCAGAAGGAGACCTATTAATTCCCGGAGTTTTTTCACGCCCGTCGTAAAGCAGGGATTTTATTTGCCCTCCTCCTGGAGGGTGTCACTCACTTTCCCACTTGCATTTCCATCACCCATTTAACAAGGCAGCAGTTTATTTCCAGGAGCCCCAGCCAGAGCTCAGCCAACTGCGTCAATATTGTGTTGCTTACCCAAATGCCACCGGTGGAGGCAAGACCACGCTCAGGGAGGGCAGGGCTGCGGGGGGNACTTTTGTTTTGCCTCTTTTCTTTTCCCAAGGGTTCCTCGGGGATGATGTCTCTAGAGCTCTCAAAACACCAAAGGGTAATCCAAGCCTTTCAGAGAGGCTCACCTGGGCACTACTCGAGGGCACTGACCTGACCAAAGGCATTTGCTAATTAATTCATTCTTCCAGGAGACTTAACTGCCTCTTGCCTTCGGAAACCAAGGCAAACCCGAGCCAAATCCAAAGCCTGTCGGAAAACACGGAGAGACCCTTCCTGAATGCAGAAAGCTTCAGAGCCAGGAGCTGGCTCCTGCTTGGCTGGTGCCAGCCCTGAAGAGCTGACAGGGGGCAGCTGGCCAATTCCAGCTAGCTGCATCCCTCCCTCCTGCACGGGTCCTTGCTGCTGCTGTTGGGATGGAGGAGCCTGAGATGGAAGGGTCCCACCTTCCTCAACCCCCTCCTCTGCTGTTGTTTTGGGGTCTCTGTCCTTCAGGAATAGGGCATGGGCTTACTCCAGGTGTTGGCATGTTTGACAGATGCTCCTGCAGTCCATGCTGTCCTGTTGTCTTTGGCATGTTCTCCTGAAAACCCTCAGAGGTTTTCTGGCCCAGCATGAGCTCAGTGCAGCAGGTCCAGCCCCCTGCCCCAGCATGGCTCCTCAGATCCCCCTAAGCACTTCCTTGCATCCTCACCCACCACCACCCCAAATCTGGGTGGTTTAACCCCATGCATGGCTAAAAGATCTGATGAAAACCCAAGCCCAGCACAAGGAAGGAAACCAGGGGAAGCCAAAAAACAAGGTTCTCCTAGCACTGCCAGCTGGGGAAGCCCTGCAGGATCTCCTCAGTGATCCTGCACCAGAACAGAGCAGCTTTAGTGTGACAACAAGCCCTAAACACCCAAGGGCAGCTGGAAGTAAGATACCATTATTCTTTCTTTATTTATTTATTTCAAATTTAAAACAAACTTCTTAACCTACAGGAAAGTAAATGTTCTTCTAGGATGGCCAAGAAAACCACGCTGGGATTTTCCAAATGGGTATGACTGACTGTTTATGAGCAGAGGCTTCCAAAGGCAGCAATAAATGGCTTGCTCTCAGCAGGTTTTCCTTTCTATATTTACCCTCACCTGAAATGAACATCACTGCACACTGCAGACATTTATTAGGTCTGATCAGGGGAGCAGGCAAAGCAGCATACCAGCCACAACACGCCAAAGAAATTGTTCATCTGGTGTTTGTGCTGGGGCAGGGGCAGGAGGGAGTCCCCTGGGCTTTGGGCAGCACCCAGGTCCTGCTTACAACTTCCATTTCCAGCTTTCCTTGGTGCTGCTGAGGGCCAAATCCTCACCGGCATGGAGCTGATCTGTCAATCTCCAGTGGGTCTCCAGCCCCTTCCCTATGACACCCTAGTACCTTTGATGATGGTGGGAGAAGGGTGGAAAGGGTTCCTCTCCCCATCACTTGGGAGCAACCAAGCTCCAAGGTACAAGGACCTGCCTGAGGCTGCACAAGAGGAATCCTGAGTAATCTGCTCTAGGGGACCCTGCTGGAGCAGGGAGGTTGGACTAGGTGACCTCTGATGGTCCCTTCCAACCTTAGCCATTCTGTGAAGAGGACTTTTGCAGGGCAAGAAAGCACATCCAGACCCCAGGTGAATGTACAAGCATGAGAGACCCTTCTCCAAAGCACTGGGCTTTGTGAACCTCTTCCCTGAGTCCCAATTTCCACCCTGGGTGTTTCTCTGCTTATTCTCAAGCTGGGAAGTCCCTAGAGATGCAGAGGGGTGACCCCTCCCTGGGACAGGTCCAGGGCAGGCATGAACTGCCCTGCTGACGTGCAAAAAGGTCCTAAAAGGTCCTTCCTGAGAAGGAGCTGGGGCTAGGGGGGAGGCTGAGCCACTGCAAACCAAATCTTAGCATGAAGCTAGCCACTCAGCTGTAAAATCTCTCCTAATCCCAGCCCTGGGGAAGGGAGAGGATGGGGAGGGAGATCACCTGCTTCTCCAGGAGGTCACCCACATCACATGGCTCCCCAGGTCACGCTCGTGCCCACCACCACCACCTTCAAATCTGGGCTTGACCTCCAATTTACCTTCAAGTTCACTAAGTAATCGTGCCAACCTCTTTGGCATGCCAGCCAAAACAGGGGTTCACCTCACCCCAGAGAGAAGGAGGGGGATTAATCCTCCACTGGCAGTGGGGGGAAGCTGATTAGGGTACATGGTGCCAAGGATGACCCCCAAAGGGACCCCAGGGACCTGGGGCAAACCCAGCCTTGCTCTGTTCACACATACTCCATGCCAGGCAGGACCTGGATCTTTAGTTTTATTTCTTAATAGCTCAAACTTTTCACTTTTGGAAAAGCCTGTTCTGGTCAGACTAGCTGAGCAACCCCTTCCCCAAGCAGCCCTTCCAAGAGCATTTGTGTTAATCCAGATTAACGAACAGAAAGCAATTTAGATAAACCGCATTAAGCCCAAAACACCTTTGAACTTTTCTTCTGGATCAAAATCCCTCCCTGAGCTCTGTGTGTGGTTTGGGCCTCCCTGTACCACACCTTCACCAGAGCCAAGCTCTCCACTGAGTGATAATTAAGTCAAGTCAGCAAACAGGAAGATTACCCAAAGCCAGCAGCACCGAACTGGTGCTTTACACATGGAGCCCAGCACCAGTTCTGGGCCCAGGGGTGTCTGGTGGGGCAATGAGGAACATCTCCCTAGCTTCATGCACATCTCCTGGCCTCAACAGCTGGGCTCTGGCCAGGATGCCTACGTGACCATGAGCCAAAGCCCTCCAAGCCTCAGTTTACCCAGCCTCAACCCAGCCCCTAAGTACGCAGATGACGGGATGGGTCTGAAATGCCCCAAGATCAGGTGCTGGCCACAGGAGACTGGATAGGACTGGGAGGGGTTTGCTCCAAGTGGCCAGACCCTACAGCTCAGGCACATGCAGTGTGGCCACTGTGGCAACAGCCAGCTCCTGCATATGGGATGTCTCCTGGAAAAGGTCATGCAGCAGCTTAGGAGGAGGGAATTAAAAGATGCTGTCATCATTGGTGAAGCATGTGGTGTGTTACAGACACGTACACACCTTGCACACCCACACCACAGCCACCACTTGTTCCCTTAAGGACTCTTAAACCAAAAGCAAGGGCTACAGCAGACCTGACACCAAGACATCCTCTCACCTGGACAAGGTGGACACCACCACCACACTCACCTGCAGGGAAGCTGGTTACTCCTCAGGATCCAGCTGCCTGCCTCGTGCATTGACACCAGCAGCCAGCACAGAAACAATCCTGACCTTGTCTGGGGCTCCAGGAGCTCCTGCAAAAATAGCTTTCCTGGCTGATGGGGCAGAGGAAAACTGGCTTCTCCAGCTCTCCTCTCCACATCCTTCCAAAACACCTGCTCACACTTTCTGCCTTGATTTTCCTTCTCCTAGGAGGAGAATTGCTAACACAGCCAAAGCTGTAGCCCCTAAGCTCCAAATTCCCTCCTTCCTTGGAGCCAGGGTGGGGGCTGTAACACCAGCTGGGCTTTGCCTCTCCTGTTGGGATAGAGTTTGGTTTTGTGCAAAGAGAGCCTTTAGTGGCTGCTCCCAGCTCACTAAGCTTCACTCCCAGGTGAATTGGAGCAGGATACACCAGGAAGTTTGCTTTCAGCTGCCTCTGCCCGCACGTGGGTGTGCAAACAGTGACCAATCCACTGCTGGTTCCACTCCTCTCAATGAGACTTTCACCTTCATCTGGCTTGAGAAAACAACTCCATCTTTTAAACAAAATCACCCCCCAAAACAAAAACCAAGCCCCTATTTCCTCTCCCATTGGCTGTGCTGTGGCTGAGTGTATTTCTCTCTGAACACGAAGGCCTTTCCCACCCACTGCCCTTCCACTGGGGAGACCACTCCAGGCACAGAGCTGTCTCTGCCCCTGCCAGGAAAATGGGAGCTTTTGTGGAAGCTGAGCCCTCCCCACCAGGCTGGGTTTGTTTTCTTAGGGGTATTGCTTGGAACAAGGCAGAGGAAAGAACCCTCCTGGAGGCTGGAGAGATGGGCAGAGAGGAACCTTCTGAAATGCAACAAAGGCAAGTGGTGGGTCCTGCACCTTAGAAGGAATAACCTGATGGAGCAGGACAGGCTGGGGCTCAGTCAGAGAAGGACTGGAATGTGCTGGTGGACAACAAGCTAACCATGAGCTAGCAATATGCTCTTGTGGCCAAGAAGGGCAATGTTCCTGTGCTGCACTGGCCAGAGCATTGCCAGCAGCTCAAGGGAGGTTTTCCTCTCTCCCTGCTCAGCCCTGGTGAGGCCCCACCTGGAGAGCTGTGCTCAGTTCTGGGCTCCTCAGTAGAAGAGAGACATGGAGCTCCCAAAACAAGTCCACTGGAGAGCTACAGTGATGATTAGGGGCTGGAATATCTTCTTTTGAGAAAAGGCTGAGGGAGCTGAGCTTGTTCAGCCCGGAGAAGAGGAGGCTGAGAGGGAACCTGGTCAATGGAGAGAAGGGTCTGAAGGAAGGGTGCCAAGAGGATTGAGCCAGGCTCTTCTCCATGGTGCCAAGCAACAGTATGCAAGGCAATGGGCACAAACTGGAACACGGGAAGTTCCACCTAAACATGAGGAAGATCTTTACCATGATGGTGCCAGAGCCCTGGCCCAGGCTGCCCAGAGAGGTTGTGGAGTCTCCTTCCTTGGCGAGATGCAAAAACCTTCTGGGGTAACATGCTGTAGGGACCCTGCTAGAGGCAGACTAGAGCTTGGAGTAGGTGACCTCTAGCAGTTCCTTCCAACCTTAACCATGCTCTGAGAGACATATGAACTCTCCTCTGCACATGGTTGGTGCTGTCAGTGATGCACAGGTTCCTTCCAACATGAGCATCAGGGTTACAAATGGCCGAGGCCATCAAAGGGCAAACTGTAACTGTCCCTGGGAGTTTGCTGCCTGATGCTCAAGCACTCACCCTGAAAGACTCCAAATCCCAATTTCCTCTGTTGGGCTTTCAGCTAGATGGCCTGGCTAAAATAAATGAGATTAATCTAATCAGCAAGACAGATGGAGCTCATTAAAAAAAACCCCACCCTGCCTATTGCCAGTGCTCCCGAGGTCATCTGTATTTGTGGCAAGTTAAAGCCACCCAGGAACTGATTCCCTTGCAGAAATCTGCAGGAAATGCATTAAAAATACATTCTGCTATCACAATCCTTTATGGTACCAGTCACTTGGGAAAGGAAATGAATGCAGGGTAAATGCATATCTATGTAAATACATACAACTGCCTCCTCTGGGGTCAGGATTTAGAGGCTGAGAGGGGTGAGCTCTGCTCTGAAGCAGAGAGAGACCAGAGCAAATTGAAGTCACCTTAGGAGCTGTGCTGTTTTCTTCTCTATAAATGCTATTTCCCCATCCTCAGCTTCCTCACATGAAGCTGAAGATCAGAAGGTGCAGAAGCCAGGACTGACATTGCACAAAACCAAACAGGGAGCATTGAGGGGAATTCCTGGACAGGATTTGGGCCAGAATGGTCCCATGATAAGCTTTACTGGTTTTATTCTTCACGACCAGTTGCTTTCCTGCTCACAAGCTGCCTGCCTGCCCCTTCCTGTGGCTCTGAGCAGAGCAACCACCCCCCAAAACCTCTTTGTGCCTCCATTCATGGGTGCAGGAGCTTTTTGGGATGAATCCCACTGTGTGGATGTTCCTCAGACACAAACACGACCTTCGCACTGCATGCATAGGGCCCCAGTGCCTTCACTTCCCTCATCTCCTCCTGGTGTGGAGTTTTCCAGGCAGGAGCCACCAGGAGCAGCTCTGGTTGCCTTTCCAAGACACTGCACATGGGAAAGACATCCCACTTTTGGAAAGTTTCACATCATCATTGTCAGTTTGTGCTCAGTGAGCAGCCAGCCCTGCTGTGCTGAGACACACCAGGACAGAATACAAACCAACCCAGACCTGTGGCCACCTGCCTGCAGGGCACACAGAAGTCGGTGCTAAGTCCTGTGCTGCTCAACCACAGCTCTCTCCCTGGAAGGAGGTGAATTCCCCCCAGGGCTGGGTCACCTGGTACACTTCACATGTCAGACAGAGCCTGGGGTGCTTCGGGTGAGAGGAAAGAGCTGTCTGTGCTCTGGGCCAGTGGTTTCCCAACCTTGTTTCTCAGCAACATCTACCTCCAAGCCATGGGCCAGTCACCACCCATGTACAGGCCAAGCAGTTTGCCCTTATTGCTTTTTGATGAGATGATTTCCACAGGTGCCTGGGGGTTTGAGGAAAACACTGACAGTTTAAGATCATTCCAACCCAGCCTTGTGCTGCAGAGGTGCAGTGGGACAGACATGACTTCAGGCTCGAGCTACCCCTTGGCATACAATCATTTATGACAGCTAACTTGGTTACAACTCATCAGCTGAGCTGCATTAATTGCACTCCTAATTTGCTGCAAACCCAGGGCAATTTTGGCAGCTCCCAGCCCCTTTAGCCCCATCTGGGAGACTTTCCTTTGCCAGGGAAGCAGGCTGAGAGCCACAGCGGTGCCTGTGAAGCTGTAACTAAAGGGAGGTGACTGTCCCCACATGGTGGCCAGCCCTGATCCTTCCCTCCTCTGCATTTCTCCAGCCACAACACCCAGATGTCTTCAGCATTCCGCAGACTTGGGAGGACAGAGCAGTGCCAGGGCTGTTTGATGAGGGATAGTTCAAGGTCCCAGCTCCGAAACAGGCTGGTTCTCATGCCTGTCCCTTGCACATGTGGAGCACAGGTCACCATGTCTGTGGAGCCGTTGAGATGGCGAGACACTGAGACCCTCCATTCCCTGCCCGGCTCCGGCTCCAGCCCCAGCCCCAGCTCCGGCTCCAGCCCCAATCCCAGCCCCGGCTCCGGCCCTATCCCCAGCTGCAGCTCCAGTCCTANGTACTTGAGAGCTGAATTGGGTGATCCCGGGGAAGGGAGCGGGCCGACAGCAGGGGTCAGCCGCGCTCCGTGCGACCGGCCACGGCCAGGTGCGGGAGGGGAGGGAGAAGGAGAAGGGGAAAGGGAGGAGAAGAAGGAGAAGGAGAAGGAGAAGGAGAAGGAGGAAGAAGGAGAAGGAGAAGGAGAAGGAGGAAGAAGGAGAAGGAGAAGGAGAAGGAGAAGGAGGAAGAAGGAGAAGGAGAAGGAGAAGGAGAAGGAGAAGGAAGGAGAAGGAGAAGGAGAAGGAGAAGGAGAAGGAGAAGGAGAAGGAGAAAGAAGGAGTGTCTCGAGGGCAAGCCGTATGAGGAATGGCTGAAGTCACTTGGGTTGTTCAGCCTGGAGAGGACTAAGGGGAGACCTCATGGAAGTCTACAGCTTCCTGACAAGGGGAAGCAGGAGCTGATCTCTTCTCTCTGGTGACCAGTCACAGGACCCCGAGGGAATGGCATGAAGCTGTGCCAGAGGAGGGGCAGGATGGATCTTAGGAAAAGGCTCTTCACCCAGAGGGTGGTGGAGCACTGGAACAGGCTCCCCAGAGATGCACTCCTGGCACCAGGCCTGACAGAATTCCAGCAGCATCTGGCCAATGCTCTTAGACACATGGGGTGATTTTTGGGGTTGTCCTGTGCATAGACAGGAGTTGGACTTGATAATCCCTGTGGATCCCTTCCAACTCAGGACATCCTATGGTTCTATGAGCTGATGACATTTCCAAACTGACCTTTATGCACAAAACCATACCAAAAATGACTCCAAGGTGCCAGCAGCAGCTTCCCCCCAGGCAGGTCTATGTGTATAGAAACATTGCTGTATTTAGGCTTGCCTTCTTTCTGTCACATCACAGAAAACATAGGAGAACGTGGAAAGGAGGTGGGTTTGGGTTTGGATCTGACTGTAGAAGTAACAAGTCAACAAGATACCTCCTGAGGAGGCTTGTTTTCTTTATTCATTGCTTCATGATTTCCTAAGAAGTTCTTAAGTGAGTGTCAGATACCACTGGCTAATACTGGAAGGCTTAGAGGCTTCAGCTGGGCAAGCTGTGACTGTGACAAGCACAAAGCGGACTTTTCAGTGGAGCTCCTCTGAGGTGTCTGTGTTTTAGCTGAAGATGTGTTGAAGTGCCTGACATTCTCTCATTGCTGGAAAATCACTCTGCTGATCTTCTTTGAGGGCTTGGGCAGTTTCTTTGGAAAATGCTCTGCTCTTTCTATCCCTCAGTTAGGAGAGGTTAAGCACTTCCATGTTATGAACAGGGTTGAAAGGAAGGAGTTCCACTACAGCAAACGTAGCTTGAGAGATTTCCATGAGCTGGAGAAAGCTGAGGTGTGTTGTTGCTAGTTAGGAGTAAAGACTAAGAGAAGAAAATGCCCAAAGGTGTGAGGAATGGTCCCATCAAACTGAGGGGTCCTGTTTGCCTGCTGTTAACAGAAGGCCTCTCCCCTCCTCCCTTCTTTCTCAGCCTGAAAACAGAGTCACAAGACCTTGCACAAAGGCTGGGACAGCCTGGAGGAAAAGCTCTCTGCTAGTCCCCAGAGCACACCTGGACAGTCTAGCTGTTGCAGGAGATGAGAGGTGAGGTGTCCCTGAGCCAGAGAAGATTGTTACCTTAGAATGAACCTTCTCTGACTCACCTCACCCCCTCTTCCACCCAAGATCCTGTGTGAACACACATGAGAGGGAGGAGAAAATAGGTTCCCTTTAGTTTATAGGGAGACACAAATTACACAACTGCACCTCCCAAAACCTGTCTGAGAAGGAAACTCATTCCCTAGGCCCAGGTCTTTAAAAGACATCTTCTACTGAAAGGAAGGAAAGCTTTTGTTTGCCCTGTTGGTTACAGCAACAGCCATAGGCCATTCCCAGCATAGCATCTGCCAACCCAAGCCTGCAAGTCCCTGTACAAAGATGTGGGTTTGGGTATCTCAGGAGCTGCATCTACTAGTTAAGTCTATGATGTAGTAAGAACATGGTTCAGCACTGAAAGACATATGTTCTCAGCAAGGCAGGAAGCTGTGTGCAGTTTGCTTTTTCAGCCTGTGCTTTCCCAGCAGACTCCAGACTCCCTTCTCTCCCTCATGACAGCAGAGAAACTTTTGCAAGCTGGGAGGCAGTAGCCAGATATCCTGAAGTGAGTCACTAGAGCCCAGCATGCCCTTCAAGCACTTGTGTGCCCCAGAACTGGTGTACTGAGTAGTTAGCTCAGTCTCAACACAAGGCTAACCTCAGCTCCTGCTGAGCAGCTCTGGAGAACAGTCGAGTTCCTGGGACAGACATCTGGGCAGACTCTGCTACCGTCTGTGCTGCCAAGGGAAACTGAAGAGCCCTTGGACAGGGAGTTGATGAGACAGGAGGCTTAGCATGGGGCTCTGCAGGTCTCACCATGTACATCTGCCCCTGTTCATGGGTGTTGCAAAGCCTCCCAGACGCAGCTCAGCCTCAGGTGGGTGATGCTGACTCTGCTTTGGGCTACACAGAGCAGTGAACCCTTCAACAACAGAACAGCAGTAAGAGGAAACTGCCTTGGAATTATGGCCCAAGGACCCTTTTGTGCATTCTGGGCTACAATTTCCTTATTTATTTCTTTTTTCTTTAGTGCAGACATATTCCTGTTGCCCAGCTGCAGTTTAGGCTGCAGCAGAAGAGTCCTAAGTGAAGTGAATCTGGTTTATCTAGTCATTTTTGGGGACCACTCCAACTAGACTGAGCAAATGTGAGGAATTCCTCTTTCTCAGCATTCTAAAATGGTCCCAATGGCAACATCTACTGCAGTAGTAAACCTTCCCTGTGTCTCATCCCAGGGAGATTTCCAGGTGTTGAGCCTGGTGAAAATGGATATGCTGAATTTTACCATCCAGAGCTTCCACACCCACAGCATCCAGTATGAGCAGAAGACATTCCAGGATCTCTTGGATAAGCCTAGTAAGTCAGCAGGGAAGGGAAAGGAGAACTGCTGCTATTACAGGAGCCATTAAAGCACTGAAAGGCAGCCTGAGTATTCCAAAGAGGATGCTTTCATCATCATCTGCTCAGTCACAGATGAGAGAAATGCCTCTAAAAGCTGGAGGTCTCCTGGGTCCCTTCCTCAAAGCTCTTCTCTGACATACCTTGCAGAACAGAAGCCAGCTGGTGTGCTTCAGTTTCTGCATGCACAGAGCTGATAGCTTTCTCCTGAAGAAGTGGAAGGTCTCAGGAGTTTGAAGTGTTCTGAGCTCCTTGGAGGAGTGTGCAAAATGTTGTTAGGAGGCACATCTGGAAAGGAAAAACCTGCATTTGAGGTAGACATCTCTTACTGCTGGGCTGCAGAGGATTTCTCTCTGGCTGCCTCTCTTCCTTCATCAGACTCCGAGAAAGATGCTTCTTGGAGACTGAAATCCTCTCTGAACTCTGATGTTCTCTGGATATCAGTCTCTGTGGCCTGACCCTGTGCCCTGGCAACAGGAGACTACTGGAGTGTGTGAGTGATGGTGTAAGCCCTCCCTCACCAGCCAAGCAGCCAGCACAATGCTTTCCCCTTCCTACCACACATCCCCTTTGGCCTGCAGTGTCACACACTGGCTCCTTACTGACTCAGCCTGGCCAGTCTCTTCTTGCAGATGTCCACTGTTGTTCCTCCACTGCAGGTAGCCTGGATCACACCAGAGAGTGGCTGTGCAGAGCAGCAGCAGCAGCAGAATCCATGTCCTCTCCACAGCACCAGCAGAAGTGTCCCTGTCCTCTCCAGAGCTGCAGGCAGTGGCTCACTCACCCCATGCTCCCTGGCAGCAGCCAGCACAACTGTGCCAGGTCTCAGGTCTGTGCTAAACCACAGACACATGAACCTGCTCTGCTGGGAGCCTGGGCAAAAGGAATAGCCTGAGGTAGAAGTGGTGCTTGGACACCCTTACAGCCTTTTCATCCACCTGTAAGGTGAGGAAGTAGGAGGGTTGCAAAGCCTCCCAGACCCAGCTCAGCTTCTCAGGTGGGTGATGCTGCCTCTGCTCACCTCTCATTTCATGATACCCAAGGTGAATGACTGTGCCAGTTCTGCATCTTCTACAGAAGGAACTGGCCAGGCTCTGTCCCCTCTGCACCACCAGCCATTGCACATGGCCTTTCCTGAGGTGGAACAAATTGGATTCTTCACCAAACTAAAGCTCCCTGCTGCCAGGCAGCTGCATTCCACTCAGCTTCATGGGACATTACAGCCCTGCTCCATGGCTGGAGAATCCTGAGTTATCACAGCTGCAGTTCCTACACCCACAACCTGATTTGGTTCCTGCTCATGGACATTATTTGTGGATCAGGGTCTCAGCCGGTGGATCAGCTGCAGTCCTGCTAGTGACCAGTGGCATGTGTGCAAGCCCCTTTTATGTGGTTCACCTGTTTATAGCTAGGCTGAAAGGGGCAACAGGTGCCTTGGGAAGGGCTGTTTTGTACCAGCTGGGTTCCTGTGGAGGTCTCTTTTCCAGAAGGAGAAGGCTCTGGTTGGCTGTGGGCTGAGCAGCAGGAATCTCTCCTGGGAGAGGAAGAGATGTCTGCATTCACCAGTGAGTCTCTTGAGTTTATGTCTAATCTGACCTTGAAGCCACCTTGTACTTGCAGGCCACAGTTTAGGTTCAGGTTAAATGACCCTGGAGCATGCAGGACAGGTCTGAGCTCAGTCCTAGCAAAGCAAACTCCCTGCATTGAGCAGAACTCTCCTGCCTGAGGGTGGGAGTGGAGTTTAGTGTCTGCTCCCTCCACATAGTCTGCACAGGAGAAGGAGGGGCAAGGAAGCTGGGTTAGAAACTGCTGTGATTTTTCCTATTCCACCCTGAAATGCTCCCAAACAGTAATTGCCTTGAAAAATCTCTTAAACCCTCCCATCCTTGCTAAAAGCTGAGCAGGCTCAAGTGCAAGGTCTGTTCCTGGGTAGTGTTGCAATCTTCAGGCAAGGACGTAGAGGGAAAGCTTAATCCCTGGCTATAGTAAAGCACCATGCTAAGATCTTTAAGTAATA
The DNA here is from genome assembly GCA_013399015.1 of Galbula dea. Taxonomy (NCBI): domain Eukaryota; kingdom Metazoa; phylum Chordata; class Aves; order Piciformes; family Galbulidae; genus Galbula; species Galbula dea. Next base: position 151,088 of record VWZX01009666.1, read on the forward strand.
TTTATCCCTAGAGAGCTCCCTGCTTGGTATGCAGCTAACCAACTGCCCTAGAATGCAGCTCCATCCAAATATTTATTCAAATGGTTTGGATAAGAGCTGCTTATTTTGACCTTTGATTAGTCCTCTGAACACTAACTCCCCATCAGTTCCCAGTGCCAGGGGCAGCTAGTGTGCTACAGGAGAGATTATTCCCACATGGGAACCCAGCTTTTAGCAGCTCTGGAAAGAAGGTGAGGCTCTTCCTGCCACTCCTGCACCTAGCTGAGTAGCCTTCCCAGCCTGTGTGGACTCCACCACACTGTTTATGTGGGTTTCTTCTTTCCATGTCAGAGCAGGCTGCTTGGTTTTGATGTCATTCAGAAGGTTAAAGCCACAGCCTAACCCAAACCTCAATAAAGCACAGGCTGGGCAGTGTGTGCTGGCCATGACTCACTGATGGGGTGGCACTAGACACTGCAGGGCTAGACAACCTTCCCCCTCGTGTCTGAACAGCAAACCCACGTCCCTCCTGTTCTCTTGGCCACTGCCAACATTTTCCACAGACCCACGTCAAGTGCAACAACATCTGAGGCAGGCAAGGAGCTGAACTTCAGCTCTGTGCTCCTCAGAGAGGCTCCACCAATGCTTCCCATTTCTAAATGCTGCTGGAGCAGGCAAGGTCAATGCTGGGCTCTGAAGTTCTGTTTTCCATTATGCTTCTAATGTGCTGGATGCTTCAGTGCAGCACAAAATCTCTGAGTGTGTAAACAAAACCAAACCCCCAAACAAAAACACCTTTCACAGAATCCCAGCATGGTTGGGTTTGGAAGGGACCTCTGGGGATCAGCCAGTCCAACCCCCCTGCTCCAGCAGGGGCACCCACAGCAGCTTGCCCAGGGTCACCTCCAGCTGCCTTGGCAATCTCTCCACACAAGGAGACTCCACAACCTCTCTGGGCAGCCTGGGCCAGGGCTCCAACACCCTCACACCAAACAAGTGTCTCCTCCTGCTCAGCTGGAACCTCCTGGCTTCCAGTTTGTGCCCAGTGCCCCTTGGGCTGTCCCTGGGCACCACTGAGCAGAGTCTGGCCCCAGCCTCTTGCCCCCAGCCTTCAGCTGTTGCTCAGCAATTGGAAGATCCTCTCTCAGCTTGCTCTTCTCCAGATTAACTGAAGATCCTTGATGTGGTTCAGAAGAGCTGCTGGAAGTTGGGTGAGGGTTTGAATGATGCACAGCAGGCAGGTGTTGGGACCTTACTGCTTAGGAATTCTCAAGAAGCTGCTTCTCCCAGAGGCAGAGGCAGACTTGGACTCAGGGATGGATTTTTCCTGACCACCCTCACCATGCTCCAGGCAGGGGTGGAATGTTTTCTCCAATCCCTTCTCAAATCATGCCTCAGCTTCTAAAGATCAACCAGACAAACCCAACAGGGCAAGCACTGCTATTGGGAAGTGACTCTTGGCATATCAGTACCTGACTAAACCTCCCAACTACTGAAGTAAGGTGGATTTCTGTGCCCCCAAAACCTGCTGCTGTGAGGTGAGGAAGGCAATGGCATGTGGAGCTCCTGACAGTGCAGTTGCAGCTTAGGCTTCTTTTCATTCAAGGTGTTAATTCTGCCATGGGCCTGTAACCTACTTTGCTGCAACACTAGGCACAGCCCAGGGACCCTGTTTGCACTTGATAAAGCCACATGGTATTTCAAATCATTCCAACTGCTCAGTAGACTTCAATGCTCAGTCTGCAACCCTGACTCACTGCCTTCTTAGAAATGGAACATATGGTGCAGATTTAGCAACCCCTTGGAGGATTTGGGATCTTACATCAGCCATAGTTTACTTGACATGAAAATCTGAACTTTAACCTGTGTTTAAGTGTCTGGATTTCTTGCTCTAATTTTACATGATGAACATGTCCTACTTCTTGGCAAGGCAACCACCTCTGCTGGGGGGATGCTATGTACAGTCTCTGTCCAGACTGTTCTGGTGTTCCATGAATCACTTGCTGCTCTGCTGCAGAATTTAGAGTTTAGCATCAGGAAATCTGGGTCCTGAAAGTCCCCAGTGGAACAATCTCTGCAGATGTCCATCAGTGGGGGTAAAAATGAGCTTTTCTCACCATCCTGTGGAGAACAGACACATAGCAGTTGGAGAGCACTGTGCTGTAAGTAGGTCTGGCCTTAGCAGACACATGGGGGCATCTCTATTCATAAATGAGTTGGCTTCAGTATAAGAAGGTTCAATATTTGGGGTAATAGAAGAGCAGCTTCCACCAAACTGACTGTGCAGCTGCCAGCACTTGCCACATGCCTTGGGACAGCACAAAACCTAGAGTGGCTGGAGAGCTGCCCAGTGGAAAAGGACCTGGGTGTGCTGCTTGACAGTGGCTGAAGATGAGGCAGCAGACTGCTCAGGTGGCCAAGGAGGCCAAGAGCATCCTGGCTTGGAGCAGCAGTAGTGTGGCAGCAGGGCTAGGGCAGGGATTGGCCTCCTGGACTGGGCACTGGGGAAGCCAGAGCTCAAAGTTTTCCATGAGAGGGGTGTCAGGGCCTGGCCCAGGCTGCCCAGGGCAGTGGTGGAGTCACCATCCCTGGAAGTGCTCAAAAACATGGAGCTGTGGTGCTGAGAGATATGGGTTAGTGGTGACTTGGCAGTGTAATGGTTCAACTCAATGATCTTGAGTCTCTTCCAACCTTCATGATTCTATTCTGCTGCCCAAGAACTACAGCAGGGTCACTCCCAGCTCCTGCTCAGCTCCCACAGCCTCAGCACATCATCTGCACAACACTCTGGTGTTTTCTTGTTCCTTGGATTTACACAGCAGAGAAGTGCAGGTACAGGCTGAGCTCATTAAATGCTGCTGAGCTAATTAAAACACCGTGGAACTGCCCACCCTCACCCCTCTTACCTCCCCAGGTGAGGTCTGTTTGATGAGGACAAGAATCCCAGAATGTCAGGGGTGGGAAGAGACCTCTGGAGATCATCTAACCCAACCCCCCTGGCAGAGCAGGGGCACTCAGAGCAGGGTGCACAGGATGGTGTCCAGGTGGGTGTCTCCAGGGATGGAGACTCCACAACCTCTCTGGGCAGCCTGGGCCAGGGCTCCAACACCCTCAAAGCAAAGCAGCTCCTCCTGATGTTCAGATGGAACTTCCTCTGTCCCAGTTTGTGCCTGTTCCCCCTTGTCCTGTCCCTGGGCACCACTGAACAGAGCCTGGCCCCAGCCTCCTGCCCCCCAGCCATGAAGCATTGCTCAGCTCTGAGCATCTCCCCTCTGGGGCTGCTCTTCTCCAGGCTGCCCAGCCCCAGGGCTCTCAGGCTTTCCCCACAGCAGAGATGTTCAAGTCCCCTAATCATTTCTGCAGTCCTTTTCTGGACCCTCTCCAGAATTTCCCTGTCCTTCTTGACCAGGGGAGCCCAGAACTGGACCCAGGACTCCAGCTGTGGCCTCACTAGAGCCGAAGGGGAGGAGAACCTCCCTCACCCTGCTGCTCACACTCTTCTTGATACACCCCAGGACACCACTGGCCTTCTTGACCACAGGGGCCCCAATTGCTGCCTCCTGGTGAACTTCTTGTCCCCCAGCACTCCCAGCTCCTTCTCTGCAGAGCTGCTTCCCAGCAGCTCAACCCCTAACCTCTCCTGGTCCATGAGGTTATCCCTCCGCCGGTGCCTAAGAGAAGAGCACTGCTGCAGGGTGGAAGGAGCAGCAGTGTAGCACTGAGGTGAGAGGGACAAGAGGGTCAGTGTGTGTTTAAGTTGGTTTATTTCAGTCTGGTCTAAGTTGTACAGGGTATGAAACAACAAAACGACTGCTGGAAGCCCAGGAGTATTTACAATCTCGCCTTGTTGTCGTGAGGTCACTCGATGTTGTTGCACAGATTGGTGATGTTTGGTACCCACAAGATGTGTTTGTCAAAGTCAAGACAAATTGGAACAGGTGAACAGTTGGTTATGTACAGGAAAACCAAAGGAAATTCAAGTATCAAAAGACAGACAGATTAAATAACATTTGTAGTACAAATCAGTCCCACTGCCAGACATCACAAGGAGCCAAAAAAAGAGTCCACGTTGCAAACTGAACTGGACTGTTCTCTGCCCTGTTAGGGAATCTCAGGTGATTCTTCCATGGGTAAGAAAACAAAAGGTTTGAGCTAGAGGAACATTGCAAGAGCAGCACAGTTGCCTTCTTCTGGAGAATTAAAAAAAAATTCATTTGAATGACCTAAAACTGCAGAAATGCCAATAGGAGACCTCCAAGGGGGACCCTGTGCAACCAGACAGTGCTGCAGGCACTGTGCAGAAATTGCTCTCCAAGAAAGATCTGATTGCATGGAGGAGAGCCAGGGGAAGTTTTGCTGCTAAACCCTTTGGAATTGGGGCAGAAGGAACAGGAAAGCAACTGCCTCCACCCCAGCTGCACCCAGAATCTGTGTTTGGAAGGAACTATTTGGCCTCTGCTCTGTGTCTCAGCAGCCTTGGGAAAGGACAAACTTCTCCCAAGAGGTNTTCCACCAAACTGACTGTGCAGCTGCCAGCACTTGCCACGTGCCTTGGGACAGCACAAAACCTAGAGTGGCTGGAGAGCTGCCCAGTGGAAAAGGACCTGGGTGTGCTGCTTGACAGTGGCTGAAGATGAGGCAGCAGACTGCTCAGGTGGCCAAGGAGGCCAAGAGCATCCTGGCTTGGAGCAGCAGTAGTGTGGCAGCAGGGCTAGGGCAGGGATTGGCCTCCTGGACTGGGCACTGGGGAAGCCAGAGCTCAAAGTTTTCCATGAGAGGGGTGTCAGGGCCTGGCCCAGGCTGCCCAGGGCAGTGGTGGAGTCACCATCCCTGGAAGTGCTCAAAAACATGGAGCTGTGGTGCTGAGAGATATGGGTTAGTGGTGACTTGGCAGTGTAATGGTTGAACTCAATGATCTTGAGTCTCTTCCAACCTTCATGATTCTATTCTGCTGCCCAAGAACTACAGCAGGGTCACTCCCAGCTCCTGCTCAGCTCCCACAGCCTCAGCACATCATCTGCACAACACTCTGGTGTTTTCTTGTTCCTTGGATTTACACAGCAGAGAAGTGCAGGTACAGGCTGAGCTCATTAAATGCTGCTGAGCTAATTAAAACACCGTGGAACTGCCCACCCTCACCCCTCTTACCTCCCCAGGTGAGGTCTGTTTGATGAGGACAAGAATCCCAGAATGTCAGGGGTGGGAAGAGACCTCTGGAGATCATCTAACCCAACCCCCCTGGCAGAGCAGGGGCACTCAGAGCAGGGTGCACAGGATGGTGTCCAGGTGGGTGTCTCCAGGGATGGAGACTCCACAACCTCTCTGGGCAGCCTGGGCCAGGGCTCCAACACCCTCAAAGCAAAGCAGCTCCTCCTGATGTTCAGATGGAACTTCCTCTGTCCCAGTTTGTGCCTGTTCCCCCTTGTCCTGTCCCTGGGCACCACTGAACAGAGCCTGGCCCCAGCCTCCTGCCCCCCAGCCATGAAGCATTGCTCAGCTCTGAGCATCTCCCCTCTGGGGCTGCTCTTCTCCAGGCTGCCCAGCCCCAGGGCTCTCAGCCTTTCCCCACAGCAGAGATGTTCAAGTCCCTTCAGCATTTCTGCAGCCCTTTTCTGGACCCTCTCCAGAACTTCCCTGTCCTTCTTGACCAGGGGAGCCCAGAACTGGACCCAGGACTCCAGCTGTGGCCTCACTAGAGCCGAAGGGGAGGAGAACCTCCCTCACCCTGCTGCTCACACTCTTCTTGATACACCCCAGGACACCACTGGCCTTCTTGACCACAGGGGCCCCAATTGCTGCCTCCTGGTGAACTTCTTGTCCCCCAGCACTCCCAGCTCCTTCTCTGCAGAGCTGCTTCCCAGCAGCTCAACCCCTAACCTCTCCTGGTCCATGAGGTTATCCCTCCGCCGGTGCCTAAGAGAAGAGCACTGCTGCAGGGTGGAAGGAGCAGCAGTGTAGCACTGAGGTGAGAGGGACAAGAGGGTCAGTGTGTGTTTAAGTTGGTTTATTTCAGTCTGGTCTAAGTTGTACAGGGTATGAAACAACAAAACGACTGCTGGAAGCCCAGGAGTATTTACAATCTCGCCTTGTTGTCGTGAGGTCACTCGATGTTGTTGCACAGATTGGTGATGTTTGGTACCCACAAGATGTGTTTGTCAAAGTCAAGACAAATTGGAACAGGTGAACAGTTGGTTATGTACAGGAAAACCAAAGGAAATTCAAGTATCAAAAGACAGACAGATTAAATAACATTTGTAGTACAAATCAGTCCCACTGCCAGACATCACAAGGAGCCAAAAAAAGAGTCCACGTTGCAAACTGAACTGGACTGTTCTCTGCCCTGTTAGGGAATCTCAGGTGATTCTTCCATGGGTAAGAAAACAAAAGGTTTGAGCTAGAGGAACATTGCAAGAGCAGCACAGTTGCCTTCTTCTGGAGAATTAAAAAAAAATTCATTTGAATGACCTAAAACTGCAGAAATGCCAATAGGAGACCTCCAAGGGGGACCCTGTGCAACCAGACAGTGCTGCAGGCACTGTGCAGAAATTGCTCTCCAAGAAAGATCTGATTGCATGGAGGAGAGCCAGGGGAAGTTTTGCTGCTAAACCCTTTGGAATTGGGGCAGAAGGAACAGGAAAGCAACTGCCTCCACCCCAGCTGCACCCAGAATCTGTGTTTGGAAGGAACTATTTGGCCTCTGCTCTGTGTCTCAGCAGCCTTGGGAAAGGACAAACTTCTCCCAAGAGGTAGATCCTGGAAGGTGCTGGATCTTCTCCCTGGGAGGGAGGGGGCTAGGCACAGACCCCACACAAGTTCATCATCTCTCCTAAAAAGGGAATTTCTTCTAAAAAAGGTTATTTCTTCTAAAAAGAACAATCCCAAAGCAAGTCCAAAGAGAGCTGAAGAGCTAAGATTAGCTTCTTGGTTTTGCAACTACAAAATGAAAAAGGATAAAGCAGCTTCCATTTGAAAAAATAAAATAAAATCATCCCCTCCTATACATATATATATATATAAAACAAAAAAGGACAACAACTCTGCATCTGAGCTCACCTGCCTGGAGTTCTCAGCCTGGACTCATGCCATGCACAAAGCAAAGCCTGGAGAACACAACCTGTTCCTTACAGAGGGGACCCAGAGGCCCAGGGCAGCACCACCTTTTCCCAGGCAGGTGACAGAGCAGATGCAATTTTGCTTCAAAGTCATGTTCAGCACCAGAAATTTTGGGCACTTTCCTCCAGCTCCCCCAGAAGCCTGCAGGGAGGAAGAGCCACAACACTGGGTGATAGCTGAGGGAGCAGACTCCTGGGAGTCAGCAACTGGCACAGCCCAGGATCAGGCTCCAGCATGCAAGTACCTTGAGAAAACTCATCCAAAAGAAAGGGGAGATGCCCTCCCAAAACAACTGCTTTGTCTGTGAGGTGAGAAAGAGAACATCTGGCTCCAGAACTGTTGGATCACTAAAGACAACCAGAGGATGACAGTCAGGACTGGGAAGGACCACCAGGGTCTCTGAGCCAGTCCTGTGAGGATGGGAGTCTTCATCACCACATCACCTCCAAGCCAACCTTCCAAAAGCTCATGGCAGCAAAAAGAAACCACAGCCCCAAACCAAAGAAAGGTGTCCCTCCTCCCAAGCAGAGGTTCAATTTGCAATCTCTCCATAAAGACTTGTTGCCAACACACCAAATATTTACACTTACACCAGTATGAATTGCAACATATGCAGAACAAGGAATGTTAGGTTTCCTAAATGAATCAGCTTAAAAACCTCTCCACTTCCCCTTCCTCCTCCTCATTGACAGGTCTAGGCCCTGGGGATTTAGGGTTCACTCCTCTCCCAGCCTTGCTGGCTGGAGAGACTAACAGGAGATCCTGACATACAGCAGCAACTGGAGTTAAAGAGGAATGAGTTGGGCATCTCATCCTAGGAGAGCAGCAGGGGAGCAGATCCCCAACCACCAGGATGCCTGTGGAGATGACAGCACGTGTGCTGTGCTGGTGTTTTTGCCTCTGAAGAAAGGAAACTCTCTCCCAGGTGAAGATCTTTCCCTTGAGGGGAAGAGTCACAGCCAGAACTACAGTTCAGCACTCTGGGAATTCAGAAGGCAGCACACAGCACCTCTGAGATGGGGAGGTTTGGGGATAACAGACCTTGCCAGGGGCCAAGCCATCCTCAGCTTGCTAGGATTTCTCCTCAGGTCTGGAGTGTTTCAGTGTAATGCCCAGAATTTAACTCCTTATTCATTCACCTTCTGAAACTGTTGCACTAATTAAATAATGAGCTAGGATCAAAAAAGTGCTAAATCACAATGGAATATACCTTAACAAAACCCCCAAGCCAACAACCCCCAACCCTTCAGGGCAGAACTGCATTTCAAACCAAGCCAGGTGCTCAGGAGGCTGGAGCAAGGGAATCACCTCCAGGTATTCAGTGTGTAAACCAGAAGAAATTGGGTCCTTGCCACACAAATGTCAAGTATTGCAGCACGAGAGTCCTCTGGAGGGGAAGGAAGCTTTGTACCATCCATAATCCTTGGCCACAACCACTCTGGAGTGAAAGATCCTTTGCAGACTCTTTTCCTGGTTATTTCCATTTGCTAGACAAGCTTGGAGACCAAAGGCTGCAGACTTACCCTGCACTGGAGGAAGTTCTTTCCAAGCATTTGGCATCCTCTCCTGCTCCCCCAGCACTGAGGCCAAGGCAAGTACCACTCCCACTGCTAAGAGCTTCTACTGTACTCCTTGATGGACTGCAGGGTGGCCTCTCAGTACATCAGGAGATAGAGAGATATAGATATATGTCTAGATTTGTTTTCCTCACCAAAAAAAACCTGCAGTGCTACATTGAAACCAGGCACTGGATTTGCTCTGGATCATTCTGCACAGGGACTGGGTCAAAAGCTGTTTGTTTCCAACTAGAAGAGGTGAGAGAGCTCTCAGAAGTCTCAGCTTTCCTTTGCTAGGAATGGAGAGAGCTGCTGGTCTCAGCTGGGGGCTGGGGTCCCTGTCCCCCCCCTCTGCTTTGGGAGCCCTCAGCATGCATGCACCCACTCTGAGGCAGCCACCAGTGCCAGATGGAGATGATCTTCGTGTCATCAGGCCATTGCTTCTTAGGTCTCTGCCCAGTTACTACATTTCCATGGTAGGAGACAGCTGCCTGCAGATCAGCTTTTCAGAGGCAAACAGAAAGGGAGATAATGGAATGAATGATTTCTGAGTCATACAAAACCAGGGGCTGAGGAGGATGAAGCATGTGGCCAGGAGATGGGACACAGCCACGAGGGTTATGGACACACACAAGCAGAAGCTTTGCAGTGCAGGCAGGGCTGCCTGTGATCCCAGCTGCCTTTGGAGGGGCAGTGACCCAGGCTGAGGAGGTGCTGAGCAACTTGCAGCCCTCCTGGCTGAAAGCAGAGACACAAGAGCTCAGACCCTCTGAAGCCTCAGACCCTCTGAAGTCAGGTGTACTTGTAGGCAACTGCTTGCTCACAGGCAGGAACTGCACTACCATCACTAGCATTAACTCAGCTTCTCTTTGAAGGCTAGAGAAACCTTCAGGGCACTCTTACAGCTTGGGAAGATGCTGACCAAACCCAAAGCAACTCTCTTGAAGCACCTCAGACACAGCAATGCTCTGCTGTCCACCAGGCTTCACCTGGCAGGATCTGCACCACAGCACTGCCACCTCTGCTTCAGGGCTCTGGGGGCAGAGCAGCACTGGCTCCATGGCATCTGAAATACATGAACTAGGCTGAGCTTTCCTTTTTACTTTGCTTTAAGACAACTGTTTCAGTCCTCTCACTTGGGTTCTTACTAGCCTGGACCATAGTTTGAAGTTACTTAGCTACCCAGTGCCATTAAGGTACAAAGGACTTGGGAGATCAAACTCACTCCTGAGAAAGAGCTAAGAAAAGATTCTGAAACATCAGATTTCAGAGTCTGGGGAGACAGAAGCTTGGAAGCAACAGCTCTAAAGCTCCAGGAAAACTCAGGCAAGCTTCAGGACTTAAAAGGCCTATTGGAAAGATGCAGACAGTCTTTTTAACAGGGCCTGTTGTGACAGGACAAGGGGAGATGGCTTGGAACTAAAGAAGGGAGATTTTAGACTGGATATAAGGAGGGAATTTTTCACACTGAGGGTGGTGAGAGCCTGGCCCAGGCTGCCCAGAGAGGTGGGAGATGTCCCATCCCTGGAACCATCCCAGGTCAGGTTGTTTGGGGCTGTGAGCAACCTGCTCTAGCTGCAGATGTCCCTGCTGACTGCAGGGGTTGGACCAGATGACCTCTAAAGGTCCCTTCCAACTCTAACCCTTCTAGGACTCTGTGATTCATCTGGCCCCTAAATACCAGGTGCAAATCACCCAGGGCTGCTGCTCTGACTCCCCACTGATAACAAGTGGTGATCACAAAGGGAGATCTGGGGTAAACTCTAAAAGCCATTTTGGAAATGGAGCTTTCCTGGAGATCTGAGCACACTCTCATCCCTGTTTACACCTCCAGTGCCCAGGCAGACCAATCAGGCAGCAGTGAGGGGGTCACTGCCATCCACCTCTCCTCACAGCTCTCTAACACTGACCCACTGCCACCACTGGCTCTCCAAAACTGGGCTGGGAGGGGATTCTGCCAGGATGGGAAACCCATGGGGAGTTCACTCACATCAGTGAGCAAGGCTGCAGCCCCTCTCCTGCTGCCCCATTTGCTCAGCCCTCTGCCCCAGGAAGGTGTGACAGCCACTGTGAGGAGCTGCTCAGGGTCCCAGACACTTGGCTATGAGGTGAAGTACCTCCTCTCCAGGGAGAGCAGAGCTGAGTGCTGGGGATCTGCTGCCACAGTGTGGACAGCACAGCCCTTCACTGAGAGGTCTTGCAACTACTCTGTCAAGAGAGTGAGCCTCACAGGCCAGGGAGGGAGGGGGGTACAGCCCCACCTCCTACAAGGGGAAACTGAGGTAGAGAGGTTGCTTGGATGCACAGGAGAAGCAGTAGTGGGGCAGGAGTTCTGCCTCCCAGTGCTATTTAGGCATCCTCCTCCTCCTCCTCAGTTTCATCTCAGTGAGCTTTGCAGGAGAAGGAACCTGGGGCAGGACCACAGAGCTTCACTACAGCTTCCATGGGGTCATGCACTGCCATGCAGCATTCTGTATGTGCTCCAACCTGGGCCAAGTGTCCTGAGGTCTCATGCAAAGAATTCCCAGTCATATTCTGGAATGAAAAGCTGCTGCTACTGAGGCAGACAGAAATGGGGATGTTTTCCCAGAGGAAAAATATGGAGCTATGAGGAACAGGCAGGAAAGGCAGAGGTGCCCATTGCAGGGTAGTGAAATCCTTGCTCTCAAGGACAGAAGGTGACAGATGTTTCCAGATCCCTATAGCCCTTCTTGTGCAATGGCTTGTGGATGGAAAACAAGCTTTGGGATCAGCAGCAGACCCAGTTCAATCACATTTCTCCCTTTCTGCCAAAGGGTTCAAGCACAGTGAGGCAAAGGCTGTCACAGCAGAGCCCTGTCTGCTTTACCAGACCTCCACCAGCACAGTGCCCAGCCCCTCTCCAGCAGCTCTCCTTCCCTACATGTGCCTTAAAAAGCTTAACCTCTTCACAATCTGCCAGGTGCAACTATGTCCTTAGCTCACAGAAAGGTTGGTGACTGTAAACAGGACTAGCAGGAGGAGAAGAAAAAAATCCTACAGGGGACTGAAATGCCTGCAACAAAAACTGCACCTCAGTCTGAGAGGGGTCAGAGCTCCCAGTGGGAGGGATCACAGCCAGCCCAAACCAGTGGTCCCACCAGAGCAGGTGTTCTGCTCCAGGCTTAGAGGGGAGAGAGCGTGGGCAAGGGTCCCTGTGAGGACACCTAGTGAGGGTTGTGTTATTTGCAGACAGCATCACAGTGGTTAGTGTCGACTGGAGTGGCAGGTAAGAGGAGTGAGTTCACTGGAACAGTACACAGCCGTGGCTCAGCCAGGAAGAAGAGGATCTAGGAGGAGGCAGTGCGTGCACCACAGAGACTAGAGGTCTCCATCAGTCCAGGGAGAGAAGAAGGTGAAAGAGAATAAAAAAGAAAAAGGCCTGGGGAGCATCACGTGGCCCCAGGGATTCACAGTGCCAGAGTGAAACACAGCAGGAGGCTTCCTGGATCCAGCTCTCCAACTGCCCCAGCCTGCATCCCTCTGCACCTCCCACCTCCCCGAGAGCTGCCAGCCTGTTACCCTTGTTTCCGAGTCAGGAGAATTCACAGTGTTCAGCAGTGCTCAGCTACAAAAGCTCTTTGAAATGTCTAGAGTCTCCAAAGTGCTGCTGCCTTTGCCTCTGGGCCTAGGCAGGGCTCAGGGCCAGCAGCTGGAGGAAGAGGGAGTTTAGAAGAGCAGAGAGATCAGATGGCAAAGGCACGGTTAGACTAGGTGGACACGGGGTGTATTTGCTTTAGAAGATAGTGGTCTCATACTTAGTGCTGAGGGTCCTCTTGGAGTCCTGTTTGGGGTCCACGACCCAGGAGACACTGGCATGAGACTGGGAATCTTGGTCCACTTCAGAGGGCTCCAGCTAGGAAACAAGGAGAGCAAAAGAGTCTGTTAGGTCAGCCACTGCTGGAGCAGAAGGAGTGGGGACTCAAAGCACAGAGAGGCTGCTGCTCTGCCTAACGCCCAGCCCCAAACTGCACCCACGGTGGGGGAAGCAGCTCTCCCTACAGAGGCATTTGAGTTCTTCGAGGCTAAAAAGCATGTCTAGCCACGTCAGCCTCAACCCAGCACCCTGAGATGACTCCCTGTGTTAGGCCTGCAAGCCTCTATTACTGTTAGCTTCACTTCATCTCACAGACAAGCAGGAAAAATGGAATGGCACTAGAAAAAAAACCAAAGAAAGGCAGAGGGAAAGAGAGAGGGAGACAGCTCCTGGCAGGTGAGCTCCTGTGTCATTTACTCTCCTGACCAAGCGTGGCTCTCTCCTCTTGTCCTCCTAAATCAGGATCCTACAGGAAGGTGAACAACACCAGAAAGAGCAAGGTGGTTAGTGGAGAGCTGCCACTCTCCATCAGCAAGGGTGGAGATGAACACTTTGTCCCTGGGGTGGCACCAGCCCTGGAACGAGCAGGGAGGGAAGGCAGCAGCGAGGCAGGGGACGGGAGCAGAGCCAGGAGAGGTGGGAAGCAGGGAGGCAGCTGGGGCAGCCCGGGTGGGTTGGGGAGGGAGGAGGGCAGGAAGAAGGCTAAAGACCTTGGCTCCAGGACTAACAGACTGCAGCGGCAGGTAGGAGGGGCGGTGAGTTGTACAGGTGTGACAGTGACAACAGCGAGTGTCGGGAGGGAGCGGCACCTGAGCGGGGGGAGCAAGCACAACACAGACAAAAGGAGACGTTAAAGGAAGGCAGTGGCTTAGGCAGCAGTCCCTGCTCCTCAGAAGCTCCAGGCTCGGCTGGGTCTGGCTTACAGGGGCACTCCCACACTGCAAACCACAGGTTACCTACTCAGCTTACTGCAGCTCTGCAGGGTTTGCACAGGAAACCTGTGCTGGACCCAACCCCACCCCACCCAGGCTATTTCCACCTGTTTCCTCCTCTACTCCCTCACCCTAGCAGGAGAAGCCCTGACACGGCAGCAGGACTGCCAGCAGAGCCACGGATGCTGCAAGATCAGCAGTGCCTGAAGCTACAGGTAGCATGTCCACATCTGGGCTTCCCTCCCCCCACCACCGAGGGGGAGCTCTGAAGGTGTGATGATGCTCAGGAGCAACCCCAGGTGAGGCCATGCAGACACCAGCCAAGGCCCACATACGTACTGCAGTTTTCCTCACGCCGGCTCGAGGTTTAGGCACCGGTTTGGAAGATTTTGTTTCAATGGTTTCTCCTGCTCCAGCACCCAGAGGTTTTGCCCTCTGGGCTTGGAGAGCCAGCTGGTAGGCGACCTCGAATGCCTGCCCCAAGGTGAGGATGATCTCGTAGGTCAGGTTCTTCAGAGAGAACACAGAGGACAAGGAAGCTGTTAGGTGTGTAGGAGCCACCTCGCCCTGCACAGAGTCTGTGGGCTCAGCAGCTTGCTCTGGGGGATGAGACCTCAGCAGATCACCTTGCTGTTAGCAGGTCACATCCTGCTGTAGCCTTTGCAAAGCTGCTGAGCTCCTGACCTGCAGGGGAGCTGCCACCAAGCTGCCTTCAACCTGGCACAGCCCTGGCTGCTGGGACCAGCGACAGCCCCGTGAGCATCACAGTTCAGCAGTTTAGTTTGTGTTGTAAAGAGGAAAAAGCCAAAGCCTCTTGTAGAGCTGCTTTTGCCCAAGAAGAAAAGCTAGTTATGCTTCCACTCTCCTGGTGAATTAAAAGGCTGTTAAATCAGCCTGTTACACTTGATATAAATGAGAGTCTATGAAGGTTTTGCTCTTGGCATATTCCCCAGGAGGGAAAAACTCCTGCCCTGCTTTATTCAGCACTGGAGACTGCAGTAATGAAGCCAGACAAATATTCTCTTTGTCAACAGAGCTCCAAAGTAAAAGCATTTTGAGCCAGGACTCAAAGGAACAGTTCACAATGGAAAGAAGAGATCAGGTCCTGGTCTGTGACTTGCCAGTAAAGGTGAGGGATGAAACAAGAGGACTGCAAAGGACTGCAGTGAGCTGGGAGAGGAGAGGAGCTAAGCCACTCACCACATCCACAGTGCTGAAGACGTGGCAGTAGTGGTGGCTGGTCTGCAGGTCCTTGGTGATGTAGGCAAAGGTGCAGAGGTCCTCAGGGTCCTGAGCAGCACAGGAGATGTTTCGGATCTCGTGCTCAGCAATGACATTCTGCCAGGGTCAAGCACAAAGAAGCCATCAGCCCTCTGGGGAGGGCCAACACACCCAGCAAAGGGTGGTCTGGGGACAAGGAGCAGAACAGGTACTGGCAGGGAAGGGAGTCTCCCAGTCAGACCAGTCCCAGCTCCATCTCCTGGGAGGAATAAAGGACAGTGTGGCCCAGGAGCAGCCAGTCTGCCAAGCCTTTGGTATTCAGGTAGCCATCACCACCTTGGTGCTCTCCTACAGCCCTAGCAGCTCCTCAGGACCAGCTGTGGCTTCTGGAGCCACTAAATGTGACCTGAAGCCAGGCATGTGGGACTGCAGACCCTGTCCATCCAGACACCATCTGAAGCTCACCTTGTTAGAGGCATCGATGAACTTCACCCCCTTGTAGGTGATGGACAGGATGATGGTGGGGATCTTTTTCATGTGCTCTGTGGATTTCTTCAGAAACAAGAACATTTAAGTGACCAGCTGGCAATAAATGCTCCCTTCTTCACCACCTCCAGCCCACCTCAGAGACCACCAGGCCACTGCCCCACAAAAGGGGTCTTGGATCTGGAGGAAAGCCTGGATCCTGGTGGAAGCAGAAGTGAACCCAGCACTCCTTTCTCCACTGAGAACATCCATTCTCCCACTGCACAGACGTTCCAGCTGTGAGGAAAAGTGCTGGGGAAGGGCAATTCACCAGTGACAGTGGCACAGCCTGTTAGGTGGCCTGGGGCCTTGCTCTGCACATGGGCAGCCTGCAGGGTTTGGGGAAACACAGCTTCACCCAGATCCCCCCAGTCCTCTCTCCACAGCCTGTGAGCAGATCCCTCCCTGTTCCCATGGCCTCCATACCCTCATCTTGGCACAGGCATCCTGTGTAGACTCTGTCCCTCGCAGGTCTTTGATCAGCATGGAGCCCAAGTACTGTTTGGAAGAAGAAGAGATGTTAAAAGCTTTGGGCAGGAAACTTGGCAACCCCATGAGGCCTGAGAGCAGCCAGCAGCATGAGGCCATGGCCCTGAGAGCAGCCAGCAGCTGTGGCTGGGGAGGGACAGGTCACCCAGGGAGGGGACAGATGACTTGGGGAGGTGGAGGAAGTGTGACCACTCCACATGCAATGACCTGACCCCAGAGCCTCCTCACCCTTGCCACCCCAAGCCAAAAGCCACTTACATTGGCCTCATATCCACAGGACTCAAAGATGAGCTTCTCTGGCTGGTGCTGCCAGTTCTGGACTGGGGCATAGGGGGCAGCCAGGCTGGGGGGGCGCAGGGTCAGCTTTGACTCCCGACGGTCCTCCTGGAAGGGAAGAGACATGGATGTGAGGCCACAGTAGGTCCAACCTAGATTGAAAGGCAGATCACAGGAGGGGTCTTTGGCTTGATGCACATGAGGTTGGCAATGACCAGACCTCAGAGGGGCTGGGAGGAAGCAGCACTCGGTGTGGGAAGGTGCCAGTGCTGATGGAAGTCTCCATCACCCATTTGCAAGGGGAAACTGAGGAATAAAGGAGCTGCCTGCTCTAGTGCCTATGGGAAGTTGTGCCTGATCACCTCCCTGCCCCTTCACACCTCACCCTGACTCCTCACTGGCTCCAGAGAGTGAGGAACCTGCAGTGAGCTGCTCAGAGGGACCCCAGGACACACAGGAGCATCTACTGACCTGTGCTTTGTAGCGCTCAGCTTTGGAGTACAGAGCAACCTCGGTACCGCGGTCGTGTTGCCTCTTCCCTGTGTCTCCAGAGGGCAGCAGCAGATCAGCAGATCTTCCCGTGCAGGAGTCGTTCTGGCTCAGGGGTGATGATGTCTGGGACATCAAGTCCTGGCACTGAAACAAGGAAAGAGCACAGACCACCCTGGTCAGTCTGTGTCCACCTCTGTCTCCCCTTTCGAGTGCCTGGCACAAGGGGTGCAGCCAGCAGAGTTAATGAGGTCACAGAACCATAAAGGTTGGAAAAGACCCCACAGATCATTGAGTCCAGCCATCAACCCAACACCCCCATGCCACTAAATCATGCTGCAAAGGATAGCTACACTTTTTCTGAACCCTTCCAGGGGTGGTGACTCCACCACTGCCCTGGGCAGCCTGGGCCAGTGCCTCACAACTCCTTCAGGGAAGAAATTTCTCCTAATCCAACCTAAACCTCTCCTGGCACAACTTGAGGCTGTCTCCTCTTGTCCCATCACTTGTTACCTGGGAGAAGAGCTCAACCCCCACCTGGCTCCAGCCTCCTCTCAGGGAGTTGCAGAGAGTGAGGTCTCCCCTGAGCCTTCTCTTCTCCAGGCTAACCAAGCCCAGTTCCCTCAGCTGCTCCTCACAACACTTGTGCTCTAGCCCCTTCCCCACCTTCCTTGCCCTTCTCTGGACACACTCCTGCTCTGCAGGCTCCTGCCTTGGTGCCATCAATCTCACCATTTATTCTCCACATGATGCCCCTGGGTTTGCTCCAGGATAGTTTCAGGCAGGTTTGCAACCCATTTCTGCCAAACACACCCCTGCCTCCTGTGAACTCACCCCAAGGAGGACAGGAGAGCTGTGGGCTGGGTGTTTCTAGAAGGAACAAGCTCCACCCAAGCACTCACCAAAACACTCCAAGCAGGGGCTGATGATGAACCACCACCCTCAGGAGAAAACCCCTGAGAGCTCAGCAAGAGCCCAGCCCAGATGTCTGCCAGCCTGACTCTTCCTGCAGGCAAGATCTGAGGCCTGGCTGTGCCAAGCAGCCCAGCAGCCACTGTGGGAAGCTCACAGCTGCAATGCCCATTACAGCTATTCAAAGGACTTGCTTAATTTGCCATTGACGTCCTTCCTCTCCCCCCTCCCCCCTCCGGAGCCAGGCTCTGGATGGCACCAGCTGGAGCCCCAGGAAACGCTGCACATGGCTCATTCTCTCCCACAGCACCTCCCCAGCCAGCATCTCAATCAGTGGATGCTGCAGCAAAGGACTCCTCTCCCCTCATCCCCCTGCAACCACCCTATCTTCAGGCTCCTCAGGCTCAAGAGGATGTTGCAGAGAAGGGGAGATCCTCAGCTGGCTGCTGCCTCTCCAGGCTGAAAGGGGATGGGTTGAGCAGCAGGGTGAAGGTGCAGGGTTTGGATGCAGCAACCTCCCAGCTCCCACTGCAGTACCAGCATCAAACCTCCCTCTCTCTTTGGAACACCTGAACCCCAGTTCCTGCAAAAGCCAGTGGGAGCAAGCAGGGCACAGCAGCCCAACTTGCTTCAGCTAGGGCTGATTTGGTTGAAAAGCCTTGGGAATCCCAAATCCCAGCATGGTTGAGGGTGGAAAAGGACCTCTGGGGATCATCCAGTCCAACCCCCCTGATCCAGCAGGAGCACCCACAGCAGCTTGCCCAGGATCACCTCCAAGGCAAGAGGGGAAGAGCTCTGCAGCAGAGCAAGGACCAGATGTTTGGGGTGGGAAAACTCTAACCAGCCCCAACTCCTGCTCCAGGAAGCAGATTTACAAACACTGGGAGGAAGCAGCAGGACAGGCTCACTCTCCCTGGCACATCAGCCTGCTCTTTGCCAAACTCTGCTCTCAAATGCTGGTTTTCAAGGGAGAACTGTCAGTGTGACAGCTCCCTTCCTGGCCAACCCCAATAACCAAGGGCCAAAGGCTCCTACTCCTGCAGCAAAAAAAAAAAATCAACATCCACAAATTACTTCTGAGTGCTGTTTGGCAACAAGAGTTCTAGAAGAGCCCAAAGCAGCCCAGGGAGACAGAGCTCAGCCTCCCAAGCAGTTCAATGCAAACACCAGCTCTCAGCTGCATCCCATCTCACCAGCTGAGCCATGTAACACTCCTGCCTTTGGGAATGCTGCCTTACATCTGGCCAGGAAACAAGAAAGTCAGCTTTGTGCTCCCTTTCAGTGCAGGACACAGAGGTGGGAGTAGCACCCTGTGACCCAGCCAGTGCAGGCACCCACCTTGCACAGAGGCACCTGATCTGAAGGAGCTGCCTGATGTTTCCTATGGGGAAAGGAGCCAGAATTTCACCTACCAAGGGCTGAATATTATCTTCCCCTACTTGATTCAACAGCAGGGTCATGCCTGTGTGAGTATTTACTGGGGTTGGTGAGGTGAAAAGCTGAGCAGATCCAAGTGGCCAGGTTAAGGCTTCTCACAGCATGGAGGTGTTTGCACACCTCAGCTTTGTTCTGCACAGGGAAGATGGATTTTTGACCCCCAAAGAAGACACCTAAGAGTTGGTAACTTTGTCCACCAGCAGCAGTGATGTCTGTCTGCTCTTGTGGAGCCAACCCATGGTAGAATTTGTACAGCACAGTCACATCTGTCAACTGCTTCTCCTCTGCCCAAGTGCTCCAAGTCAGATCCAGCCTGGCTGTGACACTGCCTAAGTTCTGCTTGACCACACCTGGAGTGGGAGCATGGTCTGGAGATGATGGGCTCTGCATCATCTTCAGCAGCAGCCAGGGTGCAGCCATGGGAACTCTTGAACTCCCTCCTCTGCATAGTCAGATGTGCAGTTACCTCCACACTTCCAGAACTTTCCTCCCAAACTACCAGGTATCTGAGAACCAGGAGGAACCCAAGCTTCCTGCTCCCATCAATCTGTTTTACTGAGACACAAGCCAGGGCAGTTTCATCCTTCCCTCTGAAAATGCAGTTTTCAAAGGCCACTCTCTATGCTTATTACTCTCAGTTCTTGCTTTCAGAGGAGTTTTTACCTAAATACTGACATTGTAGAGAGGTTTTTCCCTTTTCATTGATTCTGACAGGCTGCATTTCCTCTGCATGAAGCAGCAGAGCAAGGCAGAAAGTGCCACCCTCTCTGAGCCTGGAGACCACCCATGCCCTGAGCTCTCTGAGTGCCCTCGAGGTGGCAGCTGCTGACCAGCAAGAGGAGAGCAATTCCTGACAGACTCAAGTTTAGCTCTTTGAAAGAAAGGCAGGAAAGTGAAGGAGAAGCAGGGCAGAAGAAACCCCCCCTGAGCATGCTGTGCTCAGACCTATCAGGCAGGCAGGGAACACAGACAGGGACTCACTCTCAGCTGTGAGAACCGTGGTGGCTTTGCTGGAGGCTCCTCATAGGGTCTGTCAGCCAGGGAGGCAATGATCCTCTTCCTGTGGCCAAGCAGATTGACCTTCAGCACCTGCAGGGACAGAGCAGGATCACTGCAGGCTCTCCTGCCCTGGGTACAGAGCAAAGCTTCCCCTCTCTGAGCAGCACTGCTCCCACTGAACACAGCTCTGGAGGGAATCCACAGCAGGAGAAAGGCAACACTCACATTTACTATCTCAAGCTCCCAGAGGTTTTTCACAGTGTCAATAGAGCTGTAGCCACTCGAGAGGAAGGACTGGATGTAATCCTGCAGCCCCAAAGAGTCGAGCCATGCAGGGACTGAAGGCTGGCTGTTCCCATCACAGCCCAGGGGTTTCAACTGGAAAAGCAGAAGAAAGAGGTTAGAAGCCCCAGGGGACTGGGACCTAAGGCAAACAGCACTGATGAAAAGCAGTTTAAAGATCATCATCACCTCCATTAGCAGCTTTGCAGTAAAAAACCCTCAATGTATAGAGGGATGAGGAATGGCAGCAGGGACAGCCACCCCCTCCTCACCACAGAGTCATCCACCTGCATAGGCACGCTTCCTCCTCCTTGCTATTCCCAAAACCCTTCTCCCCACAGCCCGTGCAATCCCTCTGTGGGTCACAGGGACATGGCTGGAGTCTCAGGGACTGGCTTTAGTGCCCTCTGTGGGTGACAGGGACACAGCTAGAGTCTCAGGGACTGGCTTTAGTGCCCTCTGTGGGTCCCAGGGACACAGCTAGAGTCTCAGGGACTGCCTTGAGTTCCCTCTGTGGGTCACAGGGACACAGCTGGAGTCTCAGGGACTGGCTTTAGTGCCCTCTGTGGGTGACAGGGACACGGCTGGAGTCTGAGGGACTGGCTTTATCTCCCTCTGTGGGTCACAGGGACATGGCTAGAGTCTCAGGGACTGCCTTTAGTGCCCTCTGTGGGTCCCAGGGACGTGGCTGGGACTGTCCCACCCCGTGTGAGGCTGGGCTCTGGGTGCTGACCTTCGGGAGGGAGCGTGCAGCCTGCAGCAGCTTCCGCCGGTGCTGGGGGTCTCCGATCCCGATGTCCCGAAGGTCCTGGTCCTCCATCACATTACAGCCCTGTGGGGACAGGAAGGAGTGAGAGGGGAGCAGGGGACAACAGAAGCCACATCAGGTGTGGGAGCAGAGAGCATGCACGTTACAGCACGCTGCTGAGCTCACCCCTCAGCAGCAGAAAAGGCTCCCAAGGACAACAGCTCTGCCCCGTGCACCAACCTCAGGCACCGAGAGGGCTGACAGCAGAGGGGCTGTGGCATGCACAGCACCAGTGGGGCAGAGCCCTGCTGTCCCCTCCCTCCCACAGCCTGCTCTGCTGCATCCTCTTCCAGCCACCAGATTTCAGGCCATTGCTTACAGCAACCTTCCCTTTTGATGCACAGATGCTTTAACTGCTGCAGAGCAAGGGCCAAGTAAACCCCAGCCCCCATCCACGTGTTGTGCTTGGGAAAGGGCACTCAGCTCTGCTCAGCACCCCTCCATGCATGGTGCCTGGGAAGGGCACAGCACTCTCTGCTCAGCATCTCCCCCCAGCCACACAGAAGTCTGCCTTTTGTTCTAGGAGAGCAGGCAAGCTGGTCAAGGTCAGGTTTCTCCTTCCTTCCCCAGCCCACCCACCCCTCGCCAGCAGAGATGCTCTGGCTGCCCCACACCACTCCATCGATGCCTATTTCCTGCCCCTCTTCCCCTTGCAGAACAAGGGCAGGCACACACAGAGCACACTGACCTCACCCCCCTCTGAAGAACCTCCATCCCAGCCTGCTTCCCTGCCCCTCCTACCTGGGGAGAGCTCAGCAGCAGCCCAGGACACATCTCCCCATGGCTGGAAGAGCCATGCTGTTGTCTGCCCAAGAGCTTCAGCTCGAACCTGGACCTCCCTCCCTCTGTTCTCAGGAGAGCTGCAGCTGAAGGGCTGAGCTGACAGCTCTTCACTGTTCCACATTTTGGTTTTATAAGTGAAACCTAATTAAAATTGGCTGTGGGGCAGGACACTGCTGCAGGGGCACACAGGCTGTGGGAACAGCCAGGCTTCAGGAGGGGAAGGTCACCAAGGATGTTCTTCTTGAAACAGGCAGCAAATGGTTTCTATTCCTTCCCACCCTGCACCTTCTCTAACCTTTCTGCACCTATCTTCTGCTGAGTATTACCTGCTCTAAACACAACAGACAAAGGGGAAAGCAGGAAGCTGCTCTCCCAGCAGCCAACCCCCCCCCCAGTGTGTCCCTGCCCAGGGATGATGCTGCAAGGGCAGAGGGGGAGGAACAGCCCTTCCCAGTGTCCCTTCCACTCTCAGATGTTCCTGGCCAAGCACACAGGGCTCTTTGCAAACAGGGCAGCACATGGGCAGAGGTCACTGGTGGCTTTATGAGAGTCACTGGGAGCACTTGTCCTGGCTTGTGCTAGCAACAGTGGTCAGCAGGACCAGGGCAGGGATTGGCCTCCTGGGCTGGGCACTGGGGAGGCCGCAGCTCCAATCTTGGGGTCAGTTTTGGGACTCTCTCTACAAGAGGGTCACTGAGGTGCTGGAGTGTGTCCAGAGGGAGGCAAGGAAGGTGGGGAAGGGTCTAGAGCACAAGGGTTGTGAGGAGCAGCTGAGGGAGCTGGGGCTTGGTTAGCCTGGAGAAGAGGAGGCTCAGGGGAGACCTTCTCACTCTCTGCAGCTCCCTGACAGGAGGCTGGAGCCAGGTGGGGCTTGGGCTCTTCTCCCAGGTAACAAGTGATAGGACAAGAGGAAACAGCCTCAAGTTGTGCCAGGGGAGGTTTAGGTTGGACATCAGGAGAAATTTCTTCCCTGAAGGAGTTGTGAGGCACTGGCCCAGGCTGCCCAGGGCAGTGGTGGAGTCACCATCCCTGGAGGGAAGCCATGGGGATGTGGTGCTGAGGGACATGGGTTAGTGGTGACCTGGCAGTGCTGCTTAACAGTTAGACTTGAAGACCCTAAAGGTCCTTTCCAACCAAAACAATTCTCTATTTCCTGGATGCAGACACCAGGCCTGCAGCCAAGCCCTGGCCAGCTCACTCCCATCAATGCCAACATCTGCTTGGTTCCTGGCTTGGTTTGTGCCTGGTCTGTGACAGAACTGAGCCTGGGCAGCATCTCTCCCACTCCTTCCATGGCCTGGTGTGATAACTGCTGGTAGGATGCCACGTGGCTCCACCTTTGAGAGCTGCTTTTCCTGTGACCACAGAGATAAGTGTTCTCAGAACCAGAGAATTAACTCCACAGGTAAGAGATGCCTGAAGCCACATCCCAGGCAGAGCTGCCCTCAGAGGCCAGCCTGCAGAGAAACAATTATTTAGCAAATGAGAGTGGCAAATGAAAGCAGTGGGTGGTGGGAAGCAAAGCCCTGCAGCCACTCTGCCCATCAGCACTGAGGCAGAGGATCCTCTGCCTCCATCCTCCCCTGGCAGCCAGGGATGTCTGACCCCATCCCTTCCTGCTGTTCCATGGAGGGGGGGCACTGAGACTGCAGATCTGCAGCAGGCAGCCACAGGACAAAAATCCTTTGTCTAAGAGCTGTTTAAACAGCAGAAAGAGCTGGGACTAAAAGACCCCACAGCCCATGAGGGTGGTGCAATCCCTGATCTCCAAAGGAGTGGGCTGCAGTGCTGGTGTGTGGTCTCACTGCCACCTGGAAAGAGAGACTCCAATGACTGCTGGAGATGGCAGTGTGGGTGGGCAGCAGCTCTGCAGGGGCTTGGAGCCACAGTGGTGCCTGCCCTGGCTGTCTTGGATTGCACCCCACAGCCTGGGAGCAAAGCCATGGGAAACCCTGGAGTCTCACCTGCATGGGAATGCTGCAGGCAAAGCTCTGGGGGAGGCTGCAACTGTCCCAGCAGCTCTCCTCTGCACCCCTCACCTGTGGAATCCAGACTGGTTTGGGTGGGAAAGGACCTTTAAAACTCATCTAATCCAACCCCTGCAGCCAGCAGGGACATCTCCAGCTACAGCAGGTTGCTCAGAGACCCAGACAACCTGACCTGCAGTGGTTCCAGGGATGGGACATCTCCCACCTCTCTGGGCAGCCTGGGCCAGGCTCTCACCACCCTCAGTGTGAAACACTCCTTCCTTCTATCCAGTCTCAATCTCCTCTTTTAGTTTCAAGCCATCACCCCTTGTCCTGTCACAACAAGCCCTGCTAAAAACCCTCTCCCCACCTTTCTGCTAGCCCCTCAAGCACTGCAAGGCTGCACTAAGGTCTCCCTGGAGCCTTCTCTTCTCCAGGCTGACCAACCCCAACTCTCTCAGCCTGGCCCCACAGCAGAGGTTCCAGCCCTCAGACCACTTCTGTGGCCTTCTCTGGACCTGCTCCAACTGCTCCAAGTCTTTCTGCACAAACCAGATTTCCAAGCAGGCTTTTTGCTGGCTCCATGGGAGCCCCTGTGGTGCAGGAGCAGCTCCAGGCTCCACTGCACTGAGAGCAAAGCCTGAGTGAGGAGAAGCTGCTGCTGTCAGAGGCAGGGCCTGTTCCAGCTCCTTAGCAGCAGCATCCCCCCAGCCATCATGCTAACATCCCTCCCCTTGCTTGCTCACCAATTTTAAGCCAAAAAGCCACATTTAAAGTGCATTCCTGTAACAGCAGGAGGCTGTGTGCTGGGCTGAGGGAAAGAGGGGAAGGATTAAAGGCAGCTTAACTCCCCTGACATCTACCTGAGCTGGCACAAGCCTTTTTGCCTGCTCCAGCTCTGCTCCAGGGGCTACCAGAAGGTCCTAGGAGGCAGAATAGGGATGAGAAACTAATCTCCCAGAGGGAGATGGCTTTTAAAGGGCTTTTTCAACTGGGCAGAAGAGGGCTAGAGCAAGTGATGGGATTTCTCCTGGAAGGCTGGAGAGCAAAGCCTTGCTGCCCTGCCTGGGGAGGCAAACACAGGAAGGGACTGATCCTGTCCCTGCAGCAGGCTAACATCACACCCTGGGTACCTGAAACCTGCAGCTCTGCTACCTCAGCTCTGCTCTGCTTCCCTGCCCTGCCCATCTCAGTGTTCTGCTGCTGAATTCCTCCATCAGGAGCCAGGTGCCAGAGCTGTGGCTGGCACAGAGGCTCGAGGAGGATGCTGGCAAGAGCAGAGCTCACAGCAAACCCCTTCCACCCCAGGCAGGAGAGGCCCAAAGGAGCTGTGACAACCCTGAGGGGTCAATTCTCCCATCTAAAACTGACACAAGCTTCCTGATGCTATTTCCAGTTTCCCTCCTGCTTCTTCTCCACTGCTGAGCCTGTCTGCTGCTAATCCACTCTAGCACAGCAACTGCTGCCTGGCACAGCCCCCCCTCCCAACCCAGCAGCATGGGGCTGGCACCTCACCCTCTCCCAGGATGCCTGCTTGATGCCAGGGCCAGTGCCAGGTTCAAGGCAAGGCAATAGGAGCTCTCCCACTCCTGGCACCTCAAATTCAAGGAGAGATCCTTGCTCTGGAGCAAGGACACAAGCTGGTTAAACACTGTAAAGCCTCCAGCTTTCTCCAACACTCCTGATTTTTATGTGTCACATCCAATTCCCTCAGTGCCAGTCTGTGTTCTCTGGGTACTTAACAGGGATAGACAAAGCATAGCAGCTCCAAATAAATCATCACAGACTACTGTGCAAGAGCCTGCACTTAGAGAAGTGTCCTTTAAAGCCCTCCAGGTTCCATCTCCTAGGGAAAAAACCATCACCTGCCACTAAAAGAGATAATTGAATGCAAAGGCACCAGAGATGATCTCCCCTCTGCCAACTGAGCAGATGCTGAGCTGTTCAAACCAGACTTTCCACCTGCTTGTGTTTAACATGACTCTCAGACAGAGAAGCCAAGGGGCAGAGATGCTCTGCCCAGGCCACCAATGCCACCTGCCTCCAAAGCCATGCTCCTCCAGAGTAGAGGCTGCCCATGTTTGCTCAGTGCCCTGCTCCCTGCTCAGGCTCCTGCACCTGCAGAGCCAGCTCTCTGCTCCACCAGCAGCTGAGGACTTGCCACCAAAAGCCCCCTAAGAAAGAAAGGTTCCCAGCCATGAAGACCTGCTCTGCCATGGCTTTCACCCTTCTTCCCTGCCACATCTCCCTGGCTTCTCCCCACCAGCCCCATCCTTCCTGACCTCCTGGCTCACACCAGGCTGCTGAAGGGGCTTAGATCTGTCCCTGAGCCAGGGGAGAGCCAGTGCTTTGCTGTCCCAAGGTGGGGATGACAGCAGCCAGCTCCACAGGCAGCACTCACAGAGGAGAGGGAAGGAGACATTCAGCACTGAGATGAAACACAGCCTCTTCCTCCCAAGGGGCTGCTGAGGAGGGAATTTGCCTTGCTGCAGAACTCCAGGAAAGCTGCTGGGAGTTTTGGGAGAGGTCTGGGGGAGTTTGGGTTTGATTTTTAAACACTGTCCCAACACAGAGCTTTGGGGCCAGTTTTTAGGCTTTTTTTCCCTTTATTTTTAACTCTCCTTAAAGAAAGGTCCCTTCTGGTGCTGACCCAGGTCACAAGATGCCATCTCCCAAGTGCCCTGTGAAGGCTGCAGGGCCAGACCCCAGGCTGGTGGCCAGCTGCTCTCAGGGTGCTCTGAGGACAGATCCAGCCAGAGCCCCAGGCAGGGGAGAGGAGAGCTCTGCTCTCAGCCCAGTCCTCCAGCAGCAGCCTCAGAAATGCCAATTAGCCTCAGAAAGACTTTCCCAGGATGTCTTTCAGACTTTATTCCTTGTGACAAGTGCTTTTTACCTTGCACATCTCTCCCTGGTTGAGTGGAGCCAGCACAGCTCAGGGCTGCACCCTGGGGCAGAGCTCTTGCTTTCATCCACACCAGAGGAGCAGGAGCCACCCCAAAGCCCTGTTCATCCCAGCACCTCACTCTTCTTCTCCTCAGTCCCATCAGGAACTAGCTCTCAGGGTTTCCTGCAAGCAGGTGGCTTGTTCAGGGTTTGTTCCTAGGACACACAGCCTTGTGCCCATCCAGATTTTTTTGTGCAGCACCACATTAATCAGGGCTAGTAGAAAACAACCTTTGGTGATTTGTAATTCCTAGAAAAGCTGGATGATCCCTGAAAAAAATACTGCACTGGGAAGCAGAGGCTGAGATGTTTTTCCCCCATGACCTTCAGCTGCACAGATGTGCCTTTAGGTCGAGGCAAGGAGCATTCCTCCAGTGAAATGCATCCCCCAGGTGAGTTCTCCTTTGCTGCCACTGGCAATCCACAGAGCCTGAACCACCAGCCCAGCCCCAGACAGCTGAAACTGGGCAAGGTGAGCCCCATTCCCCAGCTCCAAACTGGCAGAGGCAGCCTGGCTGGGTGTTCATCTCCCAACCCAGCCTTCAGCTTCCTCAGAGCTGAGCAAAGCTCCACGGAAAGGCACAAACACATATGACCATGAGGGGCACCTCTAAAGCCCATCCCTGCCCTCTGCAGTGCCCTGAGGGAGGACAGAGGGCTGGTGGTGCCCTGTGTCCTCACCTGGGCTGCCCCAGGGAGCCCTGAAGGATGCTGGTGCAGCTGAAGCACCTGCAGAAAGCCCAAGCTCCTGGAGAAAGGCTCTGCTCCAGCCATGCTTCACATCCTGCTCTGTAATTAACCAGCCTGCAAGGCTCCAGGTTCCTCATTAAAGGAAGCAAAAGCCCAGTCAGAGGTGACACTGTAGGAAGGTAGTGTCTCCTCCTGCTAGTTAGGTGACCCTGAAGGCCAAGGAGCCAAAAGTGAGAGCTGCTGCAATCTGCCAGCACTCCTCCTCCAGCTGGGCACTCTGCAGGCTCTTAACTACCCAATTTTGAGATGCTGTGACTTGCCCAGAGCCTGGCTCCACTCCACTCTCTCTTTCCAGCTAAGGAAGGGCCTGAGGCAAAGAAAGTTTGGTAGAGGACAAGCAGCCTCAGCCAGCCACGTCCTGAATCCCAGTGCCTCCCTCTGCTCACTCCAACACCAGTGCTGCCCCTGCTCCTAACCCCGGGTTAAAGACAGGAACCAGAATGTGTTTGCCACTAAAAGCAAGAGATGCAAACCCCAAACACTGCTTTTCCAGCCTACAAAGGCTTCTGCAAACATCTAGAGCAGCTGCAGGAGCCAAAGCAGCCAGGTTTTGTCCCCTTGGATGACTGCACACAAAGCTCTTTCGAACACAAAGGGCACTCAAAACGATTTGCATCTTGTCGAGGACTCTGCTGCCACTGCTGCTGCTTTACTTCTGGCAACCAAAAGCCTGGCTGTGAGGTGGAGATGAACCCAGCTCACCACAGAGCCAGCCTCAGGAGGGACAACATGCAGCAAGCCCTGAAAGCAGAGGTTGCACCTTCCTTAGCTTCAACACCACCTTGATTTCTCCTTTCCAGGGGAAAGAAGAGGCTTAAAACCCCCTCTCATGATGGGCATCTTGGTCCCAAGGCTAGCTCCAGCTCTCAGGAACTTAATTCAAGCAGGCAGCTCAGAAGGTAGTGGCTCAACTCCATGTCCAAGCTAGGGATGTGGTGAGCTCTGTGCTGTCCTGCCTGAGCTGCCAGGTTTCAGAGCCCCACAGCCTTGGGCAGCATCCCCAGGGGAAGGGGAAGGCAGCAAAATGCAAAGATGAGCTAGAGCCAAGGCATTCCTAGGAGCTGCCTGAGCCATGGCAGCCAGCAGTCAGCTCCTCAGCCCCAGATCTGTTAGTGCTTCATGACAAAGCCCTTGCTGTCCCTGGAGGGTTGGGAGGTTGCCCATGTGGCCTCATCCATCCCCTCTGAGCTCTGTGCAGAGCCACCTGAGCAGGGTGCAGAGCTTGGCCAGGCTGTGTAAGAGGCTGTACAGATCTGCACTTGGGAGTAGAAAAGCTGCACCAATTCATCTTGTTCAAGAGGACAAGAGCAGCTAATGCCTCATTAATGGGCTCATTTATCAGCTTACCTCAGGAAGAAGCTTGTGCTCTGCCTGGGTATCTGAGTGGTTTGCACTTGGGAGCTTTTCACCTCAGAGATAGCAGAGAGCATCACCCCCTTTTAGGCCTTAAAACCCCCTTAAAACCTCCCCAAATCCAGCTCTGATTACAGGCTACAGCTCTGCCAGTCACTCCTGGCTGCTCAGCCCCTCCAGCAACCCTACACCAGCAGCTTATTCCTCTCAGAGCAGGCTGATGACCCCCAAAAGCCAGGAGCTGCAGGGCCAAGGGACCAGCACTTGGTCACACCAACACCTAGTTGTAGTTAGCCTCATGACCTCCATGGGGTTTGTGCCTTCCCTCAGTGGTGTCTGCAGCTGGAGAGAGCTCAGCAGCTTTCCAGGGGGTTTGTTTAGCTAAAGGCATGACAGCAAAGCTCCAGCTCTTGACAAGAGCTCTGATGATGGAAAGGGCTAAACACAGAACCCTACAAGAAATCCTAGATTAGCCACAGCCACTTCATTTGTGTCTCCTTTTCCTCCCCATGCAGCCTGGCAGTGTGACAATGGCACTGGAGGGAGTTGGTCATGGTTGTCAACTTCAGGCAGTTTTATTGAGAGAGGGGAAAAAAAAATCCCTGCTACTTTAATGGCTTTTTGGTAGTGTTTATGGGGCCTGGAGCTACTAATAAATCAAATATAAGCAGCCTCTACACTGCCAGTCCTGCTCCACCCACTGCTCCTCAGAATCCACTCAGATCTCCCTGCTCTCCATGAAGCCCATGCCCATCATCTGGGGAGTGTTCCCCTGGCCAGAGCTGCTGTGAGCAGCTGAAATACCCTCTCAAACCCCAGCTCATGTCTCCACTCTCACCATTCTCTCTCAGAGAAAACCCAACCCCCAGATCATCCCAGAGAAAGCACAGCCCTTGAGAACCACCCAGGCAGCATCTGAAACCCAGGGAAGAGCTGTCAAACCCTCATTCCATGTCACTGTATGAACTGATTCCTGCTCAGATGCTTGGCACAAACCCTCCCCCACACACACAGGTCCAGTTCCACTCCTATGGGGTGTCTCCAGTCTGGGAGCACAGAAGAAAGGCACTTCCAGGGGGCTGGTAGCAGTGGTGAGCAGCAGACACCACCCCAGAATGTGACTGCTGCTGGTGCCTGGGGTCATGGTTTAGTGGGCAGCATGGCAGTGTTGGATGAAAGGTTGGACTTGATGTTCTCCAGAGGTCTTTCCCACCCATCATGACTCTCTCATTCTCTACTTCCACCCACAGCAGCTCCACACACACCAATTTACCAGCTCAGCCAGCAAATGCTGCTGCAGGGCAGAGCTTTGGGAAGACCAAGCCCAGAACCAAGAGCTTCAGCAGCTTGGGTGAACAGAGCCTGAAACCAAGCCTAGTGTCTTGGTTTGGGGTCAGAATGGCCTGGGTTTGGGGTCAGAATGGCCTGGGCTTGGGGTCAGAATGGCCTGGGCTTGGGTTAGAACAGAATTAATTCCAACCCAAACCAGGACACCTAGGTGCCCAGGCTCAAGCCACACATGGGCTTACCTGGGTCTGTGCTAAAGTACTGCCCAGCAGCTGCAGTCACACCAAGGTTTCTCTTCTCTCCACCAAGTGCAGAAGGAGTCAAAGCTCCTCTGTGGGATCTCTGGCAGGTCCCTGCTCTTCCCAGACCATTCCTGGGTGCAAACCACTACTGGAACAAGCCAGTTTAGATGATGCCTACTGGGACAGGCCAATTCAGTTTTCCCCCAGATGACTGCTGGAAAATGACAAGTTTCCTATGAAAACAGCAAAAAGCTCTGGGGCACACACAGCCATGCTCAGAGCATGCTACAAGCTTGGCTGCTGCCCAGGGCACCAGCAGCTGTGAGCCAAGCTGGGGAGTTAGGAAGCAGATCATGCAAAGCAAAGCTACAGTTCACTGAGGAGCCCAGGAGATGCCTCATGCTCTGGGGGAAAACAAAGATGATGCACCCAAACCAGGAGGGTTTGCAGGGTAAGGAGACCCCAGCTCCATGGGCATCTCATCCCTTGGAGCCAGGCTGGCAGACACTCCCTGGGCTGCATTTCAGCTCTGCTCACACATCAGCTCTCCACATTTACCAACCCTTTGCTGGGACAACACAGCTAGAGGAGAAGAGAAAAGCTCTGTCACAAAAGAGGACCACTGCAGGCTAATCCAACGTGGCACTGAATTCCAGTTAATCAAATTAATCTCAGAACCCTCAATTAGTTGTGGACACCCCTGTTCTTCCACTGCCATCATTTCTCTATCACTTCTCCCCAGTTATTAAAACAAAATACTAACAATAATAAAGGCAGCCCAGAGGAGCCCAGGGCACTCCACAAGGAGAACAGATTTCCAGCTCTGAGCCTGTCTTCTTGAATCAGCATTAAGCTGCTTTCCACACACTCCATGGGAAGCCAGGCTTGAACAATAAAAAAGAAGCCATAAAAAAAATGGTTTATGTTCTCTTTTACCTGCTCATTTGTGAACCAAAATATCACTGGCCTGAATAAAAAGTTCAACTAGAGAATAATGGTGCCATTGCCAGAGCATGGGAGGTTTGCCCTTCTCAGATGGCAGCCTTGAGAAGCTCTCTGGGGTAGCAGCAAACATTCAGCTCTCCCAGGGAAGGGAAAAGCTTTTGCAAGCATCTCAGACACATTTATGGGATCTGTGGGATCACAAAACACTCCACTAAGGGTGCAGGTAATGAGCAGCTCCTTCCTCACTTCTGGGAGGGAGTTCCCAGAAGATAATCCCTGCAGTTCCTCTGGATGACACTGCCCATGTGCCTCCTCTCCCAGAACACAGCAGGGTCCAGCCTGGCCTTGCCCCTTCAGCCACCCCCATCCCTGCAACAGGGCACTGGGATGCACTGTGATCTTCCCAGTCCAAAACCAGTTTCCCATGGACCTCCTGAAGAGAACATCTGCTGCAGGGGCACTGGTGACCACAGAAGACATGACAGGACCAAGCTCTAGGAGCAGCAGAATCTCTCTTGGACCAAATTCCTGTGACATTTCCTAGTCTTCCAGCTCCCTCCCAGCTCATTACCAGTCAAGGACAATTAAATGGATTTATGGTGCCTTTTTCTGAATGATGCTGCTCACTCAACTGCTGCAGTTTGGGGATGTGACCTCTCCTCTGGTGAGGGGGGTGTTGGGCAACAACAAGCTGCAGATGAGCCAGCAGAGTGCCCAGGTGGCCAAGGAGGCCAACAGCATCCTGGCTTGGAGCAGCACTAGGGTGGCAGCAGGACTAGGGCAGGGATTGTCCTCCTGGGCTGGGCACTGTGGAGGCCACAGCTCCAATCTTGGGGTCAGTTTTGGGCTCCTCACTCCAAGCAGGACACTGAGGTGCTGCAGTGTGGCCAGAGAAGGGCAAGGAAGGTGGGGAAGGGTCTAGAGCACAAGTGTTGTGAGGAGCAGCTGAGGGAACTGGGCTTGGTTAGCCTGGAGAAGAGAAGGCTCGGGGGAGACTTTCTCACTCTCTGCAGCTCCCTGAGAGAAGGCTGAAGCCAGGTGGGGGTTGGGCTCTTCTGCTGGATTGTCAGTGACAGGACAAGAGGATATGGCCTCAGGTTGCACCAGGGGAGGTTCAGATATTAGGAAAAATTGCCTCAGCAACAGAATTATCAAGCCCTGGCACAAGCTGCCCAGGGCAGTGATGGAATCACCACCCCTGGAAGTGTTCAAAAGCCCTGCAGATGTGCTGCTTGGGCACATGGTTTTGTAGTGACCAGGGTAGTGTTAGCTTAATGGTCAGACTGGATGATCTCAGAGGTCTTTTCCAACCCTAGCAGCTCCCTGAGGCAGTGAGTGTCCTGAACCCTGTGCAGTAGCAGGGCTGTGTCCCTCCACGTGGGAGGTGGCAGGGTTGGCCTCTCCTGGCTGGGGGTAGCTGTGGTTTCTTAGCACTGGGATTGTCTGGCAAACATTTCTGCTGAGGATTTGCTGTAGTTTTGCTAAGTCAAGGACAGCTCAGCCCATGCCAGCAGCACTCAGCTAGCAGCTCCAGTTCAGTTCTGTTTACCCACTGCACAAATAAAACCTTTCCCCTCTAATGAAAGAATCCCAGCAGGCTGTGAAACAGAGAAGGAGAATTGGAAACATCATCTCCATTGGAGCTTTTTTTTTTAATCCCCAGCTGGCTGAACAGGCTGCTCCTCAAATTAAATCCTCATATTAAAAGCAGAAGTTGAGTATCACAGCCCAAGAGACACTGCTGCCCTGAGCCAGCCACGCTGGCAGCCAAGGGCACTCTGTGGCCATGGAGAGGGTGAACAGAAGAATCTGTTCCTGTGGTCTGGGGGCTTTGTGCTGGAGAAGAACAGCAAGGACATCAGGGAAAGCCTCTTCTCTAGCATTAGGGTTGGAAGA
Organism: Galbula dea; assembly: GCA_013399015.1. Classification (NCBI taxonomy): domain Eukaryota; kingdom Metazoa; phylum Chordata; class Aves; order Piciformes; family Galbulidae; genus Galbula; species Galbula dea. The sequence continues at coordinate 184,107 of VWZX01009666.1, forward strand.
GATCTCTTGAGATGGAGTGCAACCACCCACCCACCACTGCCATGCTCACCACGGCCACCAGCAACACATCCACATCTTGTTTTCAACTCTTCCAGGGATGGTGACTCCACCACCACCCTGGGCAGCCTGGGCCAATGCCTGAGAATCCTCTTGGGGAAGAAATTCTTCCTAATAGCCCAATCTGAACCTTCCCTAGCACAGCTTGAAGCCATTTCCTCTGGTTTTATCCCTCATTACCTGGGAGCAGACAGAGCCTGAGACCCACACTGCCCTTGGATCCCACAGCAAAGCTACTGGAGGCAACTGAAAGGGAAACAAGATTTCTGCAGACACAGAGAAGTGCCCAACATGCAGACACTAATATTGGGCAAGAGAACACAAGTCTGTTAGAAAACTAAGCTACCTAAATCCATCTTTTAAAGATTACACCCAACCTGCAGTGCAGAGGCTTCAGTTGTTGCACTCATGTATCATGATTCCCTTCCCCACACCATGTTTCTGTCCCATTGCTCTTTCTCATTAACCAATTCTGAAGCCTTCAAAAGTCTCTGCAAGTTCCCAAAGTGGGAATATTCCCACCAAGCCTTGTCTGACACTGCTCCAAACCAACCAGTAGCACAAGGACTACTCCATCATTTGTCCTGAGTTCCCTCTGAAAGAGCACAGCATCAGTGCAGACACAGACACAAGCATGAGGAGGTCCAGTTCTGATGCAGCCATCACTCCCTTACCAAAGCAGACCTGAACTGCACCAGACACTTCCAGTTCCCTGACAGCTGAGGTGCTGATCCCACAACCACGTGGGCAGCAGGTCCTGCTGCAGCACAAACCTCCAGTTGAAGCTACTAAAGCCTTGTCCCTGATGCAGAGGTGGAATTTCCATGAGCAGAGGAGGCTCAGCTCCACACTACCCCCAGCTACCTGCTGAGATACACTTGGACCTTGCACTGCAGTTGCCATCTCCAACCTCCCCTCTCCAGTGGGAACCTGTGAAAGCTGCAGGTCTCCACAGGCTGGCCCAGCTCTATCAAGTGCTGCCTGGTAAAGTGTCCCAGCAGATCCTGAGAGAGGGAGGAGGATTTTTTGGCCCTGTCCCACTCCCTGCTTCTCCTGAGAGCTGCTGGAGGTGCAGCTGCCACTGAGCCGTGCCCGGTCGCGTGTCGGAAAGCTCAGCTCAGCAGGTAGGAACAAATCCCTCTGCTTCTGGAAAGAATGGGATTATTCTTCTTCTCAGAAGCAGGGAATGTTTCTGCCTTCCTAGATTAACATCTAATTAAGAAGCCCAATTTATTTACAGAGTGCTTTTCAAAACCACTTCACCAGGCTGCGTGCTCGCGACTCACTTCCCTTTATCAAGGGCAGAGGCTTTGGGGACACAAAGCACAAATCAGCACCAGGAAAAGACAGAGGAAATTAGGAGTTCCTAAAGCATGGGCTACATGTAGCATGGGCTACAACAGCACTAAAATGCACCAGTCAAGCTCCTGCAGCCCCAAGTTCTGGGTTCCCCAGTTGAAGATAGACAAGGAACTGGTGGAGAGAGCCCAGCAGAGGCTAGGAGGATGCTGAGGGCACTGGAGCAGCTCTGGCTGGAGGAAAGGCTGAGAGCCCTGGGGCTGCTTAGCCTGCAGAAGAGCAGCCCCAGAGGGGAGCTGCTCCATGCTGAGCAAGAGCTGAAGGCTGGGGGCAAGAGGCTGGGGCCAGACTCTGCTCAGTGGTGCCCAGGGACAGCCCAAGGGGCACTGGGCACAAATTGCAACCCAGGAGGTTGCAGCTGAGCAGGAGGAGAAAGTTGTTTGGTGTGAGGGTGTTGGAGCCCTGGCCCAGGCTTTGCAGGAGAGGCTGTGGAGTCTCCTTGTGTGGAGAGATTGCCAAGGCAGCTGGAGGTGACCCTGGGCAAGCTGCTGTGGGTGCCCTGCTGAAGAAGGGGTTTGGACTGGCTGATCCCCAGAGGTCCCTTCCAACCCCCACCATGCTGGGATTCTGTCTCCTACCTACTGGCCAGATAGCTCAGTTTAAACATCTGTTTTTCCTAAGTGAAGGGTAGGACCCAACACTGCTGTGCCAGCACACAGCAGACTCCACCCAGTCCCCAGCATGGTTACAGGTGGTTACAAACTTATTAGACTCTTCTCTTAATCCTCCTTCAAGTCATTACCTACTGCAGGCTGAGCATTCTTCATCAGCACAGTAAAGAGCTCCTCTCTGAGGACACTGCCCTTGTTTTACAGCTGTACATCACTCAGTTTGCTTGTGCAATGCTGCACAGAATCACAGAATCAATCAGGTTGAAGAGATCTCTGAGATCATCAAGTCCAACCATCAACCCAGCAGCCCCATGCCACTAAACCATGGCCCTGAGTGCCACATCTAGACGTTTTTTCAAGCCCTCCAGGGATGGTGACTCCACCACTGCCCTGGACAGCCTGGGCCAATGCCTGACAACTCTTCCAGGGAAGAAATGTTTCCTGATATCCAACCTAAACCTCCCCTGATGCAACTTGAGGCCATTTCCTCTTGTCATACCACTGGTAACCCTGGAGAAGAGACCAACCTCCAGCTCACTCCAACCTCCTCTCAGGTAGCTGTAGAGAGAGATGAAGGTCTCCCCTGAGCCTCCTCTTCCTCAGACTGCACATAAACAGAAACTCCTAGCATAAAATCACATTGTGAGATATACACAAGGAACCTTTCCTTCCATCCTATAAATGACAAAATTCTGCATCACAGTCTGTAACTCAGTGTTGCTGCTTACTGAAAACCAGCCCAGTCAATAACAACTCTGGTTTTGGAGCCACCAGCTCCCACCTCTCTAACAGCAGAGGAGATTCCCTTTCCACTCAGCTTTTTAACCTTGCAGCTTTAAGTTTCTAGCCACTGGTTATTAAAGAACCCTCACCATCAAGCGTGACCTTGTTGTCATCATTAGGGTTCAGAGCCAACAGTGTCAACACAATTAGGCACAGCTCACTAACCATCTGCCTGCATGCTTAGAGTAAGTACACTCCCAACAAGACCTCCACAGCCCAGAACACAGCCTGCTCAGTGATTTCTGCAAACACTAGTGAGGTTCAGTTCTCACTCCTGGAGTAAACTGGACAGGAAAGGTCGAGGAGGCAGAGGAAACGAAACTGTTGTGAAAAACCTCTAACACCTGAACTAAACATGAGGAGGAATGATCCTGACCCTGACCCAACACAGCTCTCCTTTCTCCCTCCTGCCTGACCTCCTGCACCCTCCCCAGGCTCACTCTTGGGGGGCTCTGCAGACCCCAGAGCCAGCTCAGCACCCGAGCCGGGGCAGCCAGAAGGTTTAGTCCACACCTGGCACTGGTCCCAACCTCGGAAGGAATGCCCCAACTTACCAGGAAACGAACATCATCAAAGCCATTCAAGAGCAGCTTGCTCTCATACTGCTGCAGGCCAATGGACTCCAGCCACTCCCCCACACTCTGCTCCAGCATCCGAGAACCTGACGAGAGAGGAAGCGGCAGACGCTTGAACAGGGAGAAACCGTTAAGGCGATAGCAGCGGCACTCTGAGGAGGAGAGATGGCATTGCCACATCATAGTCATCACCCTCCAGAAAAGCACAAAAACGATGCTCAGAGGACAACAAATCAGCTGGCAGCCAAGTCCTCTTGGGTACACAGACCATGGACAAGCTTCCAGTGCCTCTGCAGGCTCCGGGTTTAGTTTGTATCCCAGTTAGGGCTCAGGCGGAGAAAGACCTCGCCCAGGCAAACTGTTCAGAGGTGGCTCCTGGGACCATCCCATCCCATCACATCACATGCACTGCTCTGAGGGCTCAGGCGAGTTCCTTGCCAGGCAAAGATCCGAAGCCCAACCCCACGGGGATGCGGATCCAAGTCCTTGGCTCATCGGAAGGGGGCGGGAGGAGGGCAGCAAACTTTCACCCCAGGCATTCCCAGCCAGTCGCAGGTGCGAGGGAAGGGAGCAGAGCCACTCCTGAGCACAGAGCTGGGGCAGGTCCTCTCATCCATGCACCTTCAGAGGTACTCCCCTGGCTCAGGAGGCAGCAGAGAGTGGCCCAGGGGCAACAGAGGTACAAAGCAGCTAGAGAAAAAAATGCATCTTCATGCAGCCGAGACACAAAACAGACAGGATGGACTTTGAGAGAAGCAGCAGCAGCAGCAGCAGCAGCAGGCAGGCTAGACGTGCTGTCCACGGGAAGACATGCAAGACAAAGAAAGCAGCACACAAACTGCAGAGGCAGAAAAAAAAAGGCTTATACTTTTTCTCCCCAAGCAATCCTGAAAGAGGCAAACCATGGCAAGGGCTGTGTCTTGCCCTTACGGCGTTAAGAGGAGCAGAGGTGTGAGCGACCCTGAGAGTCCTGGCACTGGCATTTCAGCACCTCTCTGGACACACGGCAGTTCAGCACGCTGCTGGGACCAGGCTGCCTGCAAGGGGAAGGCTAACTGCACACACCTCTGCATGGGCTGACAGAGAGAGGGACAGAGGAACCGGTACTGTTTCCTCCCAGTACATTCAGTCCTGCCAAGAGCTCTGTGCCTGCTGGTATTTGCCCTTCCTTCATTGTCTTCAGCTAAGGGCAGCTGCTGGTGTACCCAAGCCCCTCACTCAGACAGGGAGCAGCTCTGGGGGAGGAGGGATTTACTTCCTTGCTTCTAAAGCACATCCAAATAAACTGAAACCGAATGCCAGCACTCTCCTCTCCAGCACTTCTGCAGCAGCTCAAGTCCCAGATGTGCCCTGGCACCTCCTCTCAGCCTCTGCTGACCCTACAGAAGCTGTGCAGGCAAGCTCTCCCTTCCCTCACCCCTGGGAAAAGAGTCCAGTGACTTGTTCCTCTCCTCTAGGAGAGCTTGAGACCTTAAACAGGACCAAAGAAAAACTGTTCAGAGATCTCCTTTGCATCGCTCTGCAAGACAAGTAGAACCTTCCAGGCTTCTTAGCACATCTCTGTCAAGGGTATATGCAAATAAAAAGATGACCAGAACAACAACAAAAAAAGGCAAGTTTGCTTCCTTTAAACCTTCAGGTCAGCTGAAGCACTTTGGTACCTTCCGAGGCATCCTTCCTACCCCCGCCCGCTGCAGCGGCTGCACGACGCCCAGCTCCCGGTGCCGTCTGGAAATCCTCGGGGTAAGGGCTCCAGGATGCAGCTGCCCTGCTGCCCGGGAGAGCTCCTCTGCCAGGAGAGCCGTGCTCGGCGAGTCCGAGATCCCCGCGGGGGTTGCCTAGTGCCCACTGCAGTGCAAGGAAGGCAGCGAGCACGGCAGGGTTTTGTCTGCCTCTCCCAACACAGCCTGTGCAGGAGGGCAGCATGGAAACCAGGGATTCATGCCCCGAGCTCCTGCTCGCTGAGGGTCTCCATCCTTCCCTTCCCTTCTGCTGGTCCTCGCTGCTCCTGGGCAGTGCGTTCCCTTCACCGCGGCGGCCCCGGGTGCCCCCCCGGCGGTGCCGGCTCCTCTCCGAGCGCTGCAGCACTCTGCTTTGTCTGAAGGCAGCGAGCTCCACGCTCGCTGCTCCGCTCTCAGCCCTGTCTCCTGCTCTCGCACCGCCTGTCCCTCCCTTCTCCTCATCCTCTTCCCCCTCCCAGCTCTTCCATCCTCGGTGCAAGCCGGGAGCAGCTTTCACAGCAAGAAGCTGCAGGAGAGGGGAGGGAGGCAGCAGCTTTCTAAGTCTCCAGTGGAAATTACTGACTCCTCAATATTGACTCTGGGATGGACATAAGCAGCTTGGGCTTTCAAACAGTGACGTTTCAGGTCTGCTTTGACAGCTCCGAGTGATTTGTGGCTGGCTCATACTTAATTTATCGAGAGAGAGGTGAAGGAAACTGCTTGCTGCCTACTACAGCAATTCTGGAAGCAGTCGGGGTATTGGCAGGGGAATGAAACCACAGCAGCTCTTTCCTCTCAGTGCCTGAATTTAGTTAAAAATATGATTTATTCTACCCATTCTCTTGGACACTCATGAATGTAGTTCTGCTTTTAAAGGGGAAATCTACAGTGAGGTCAAGTGCAGGTTTTCTGGGTTTAAAATCCCTTCAAATCAACACAAAATGAGGGGGAAGGAATGGAACAGGAGGACAATGGAGGGAGAGGGGTGGAGGGGTTTCCTTTAAAAAGGAAAGGAAAAGAAGATGTGCCCCAAACACACCAGGCTTAAAATAAAGCCCCAAATACACAAGATATTTGCATGTTAGAAGGATGACACAAGACCAAATAACCCCAGCCACTGTGGCCCCCTCACCAAGAGCCAGATCACAACTTCTGACTGAAACAAACTCCTTATGTTAAGCTCCAGCCTTCTCCTTATGCTCCACATTTTAGGAACCTCACCTTGAAAAAGTTTGCAGATGGCAGAGGGAGATACAGTCAAGAGAGAGGAGACAGAATTAATTAAGGAGTATTTAACAGCTGCAAAGAAAGGAAACCAAGCAATGCAGCTCCTCTGGCAAGACATTGCTCAAGTAACACAGCATGATTCCTTGTCTCTCAGAAGTTCTGGGCTCCCCAGTTGAAAAGAGACAAGGAACTGGTGCACAAAGCCCAGCAGAGGCTCCCAAGATGCTGAGGGCACTGCAGGAGCAGCTCTGGCAGGAGGAAAGGCTGAGAGCCCTGGGGCTGCTTAGCCTGGAGAAGAGCAGCCCCACAGGGGAGCTGCTCAAGGCTCAGCAAGAGTTGAAGGCTAGGGGCAAGAAGCTGGGGCCAGACTCTGCTCAGTGGTGCCCAGGGACAGCCCAAGGGGCACTGGGCATCAACTGCAACCCAGGAGGTTCCAGCTGAGCAGGAGGAGAAAGTGTTTGTTGTGAGGGTGTTGGAGCCCTGGCCCAGGCTGCCCAGAGAGGCTGTGGAGTCTCCTGGTGTGGAGAGATTGCCAAGGCAGCAGGAGGTGACCCTGGGCAAGCTGCTGTGGGTGCCCCTGCTGGAGCAGGGGGGTCGGACTACATGATCTGTAGAGGTCCCTTCCCACCCTCACCATGCTGGGATTCTTGGATTCAAAGAAAAGGGGGAAGAGAGAGGGCTACCAGGGCTCTGAAAGTCCTTTCTGAAGTCACTGTGCTAAAAGTCATGACTGAAACAAACTCTGATTCTGTTTGGAGGATGCAGTAAGTACTTGGGCCATGCCAGGCAGAAAGCATCACCCTGTTTGCTCAGGGAAACTGATGAAAGCACTGCCCACAGTGAGCACAAAGTGAGCAAGCACTGACCCAAGCCAGGCAGTTCTCACCACAACTGGGGATGAGCCTCAGTCAGCTCCAAGTCCTTCAGTCCCTCGAGGGGTCCTATAAACTCAGGCAGTGCATTAGGCAAGATGGATAGCCCAGGAGATGCCATCAGATGCCATCAGATAAAAGAAATACACCTGACTTTACTGGAACTGAGATCAATTAGCCCAGTGCAGGTTGCTAATAAATCTCTGCCTCTTCTCTCAAGTCAAACACCCTGCATGCTCCTCACATCTCAAGCCAACAGCAGTTACCTCACCAAGCCCCAAACACATTCCCTGTCCATGTTTCCTGCCTGCAGCAGGCTGGTTTATTCAGCAGAGACCACTCATCTTCTCTGCTTCTGGGGAGCAAAACACTGCCCAACAATCACCACAACCCACTGAGCACCACACAGGCTTCTTGTCCAAGGCCAGCAGCAAGGGGAGACACTGAGACCTCTACTCCCCTACTCCCAACTCACATCTGGGAGGAAGAGATGATCAGAAGTGGGTTGCTGAAGCTAAATAAATGGGTGGCTGCAAAACACACATGCAGAGAGACACAGCCTGAACACAAATGTCTGCTCCCAGGTCAAAAAGCCCTTTAAGGCAAAGGCTAGGTGGAATCTGCTAGCCTTTAAGAGATGGTGCCCCTGGGCTCCCTAACCTCCAAGAAGCACTTACCACCGTGGATCAGTGAGAGTTTTATCCTCTCTTCCCACCTCTCCTATCCCACCCCACCCTTGGGAAATACCTGTGGATCATTTCCTTACAAGCTCTCCCAGGAAAGCAGAGGGGCCAGGTTCAACCTGTTGGCCAAGAGAGAGATTCTAGCTCCAAACTCTAGAAGGATGCCAGGATGCATCCAATTATCCTCTCATCCAGGGGCCCCCAGAGTTTCATGTGCTCATCCATAACACCATGGCAAGACACAGAAGTTTTGTTCCCCAGCTGCATGGTACAGGAACCAGCTTCTTGCCCAAATCTGTACAGGAAGCCTGGGGCATGGCAGGGACCAGAAACCAAGCATCTTGGCTTCCTCCAGCATGACTCTGAGGGTCTCTGGCTTCCCTAGCCCCAGGTCAGTTGGATGCAAACAAGCAAACAGACTCCAAACACATCATCCCTGCAGGAGCTGCCAAGCAAGGTCCTTTCCTTTCCTTTCCCTTCCCTTTACAGGCAAATGAGAGACTCCAGACACAAAACCAGCCAGGAGCCCCAGTACCCTCAAAGCCCATGGGTTTTTGTTAGGATGGGAGAGCATCTGGAAAGTTCTCCACAGATCCTCACACATTTCTGGTATGATCTGAAGTGTGAGAACAGCCCCAACAGAGCCCTGAGGAGCAGAAGGAAAATAGAAGGGTGCAGAGGCACCCCAGGAGAGCCTTCACCCTCTGTGGCTGGCTGCACTCAAGAGGAAAGGGAGGAACAATGCCATGTGCACAGCAGTTGAGCAGCCTGGGAGGGATCCCAAACCAGCACAGTCTGCAGGAAAACCCCCAGCTAAGGAACAGGGCAGCTCCAGGGTCTGCCTGCTCCCAGAGATCAGTGTCCATTTTACTGACTACTCCCTGCACATCAGCAGCTCTCCCTGAAGTGCTGGCTCCTCCTCTCCCCTCCATGTTAGACCTCTTCTCTTAATGCTATTGATCCCTCACACACTGCCACAGCTAGGGACCAGCTGAGGGAGGGGAGGGCTTGGCACAGAGCACCCCAAACCCACACACATCCTTCCTGCAAAGCCCAGGTGACCCTAGGAAACAGCAGCCCTCAGCAGGAGGCAGTGCCTAGGGCAGGCACAGGTTAAATTCTCACTGGGAATGCAGGCTGGATTCTGCCTCCCCAGTGCAGAGAAAGCCAAGTGATAAATGGCTCTGAGAGAAGCTTTGTTATGGCAAGAGTGAGCTGTGTGTGAGGATCCACATGAGCATCTCAGCCCCAGGAGCTGCTGCCCACCCAGAGCAGTCTGGAGGTGAAGGATTTAAAAGGACAGGATCCCTCTCCTGGTGGCAGCTCTCCAGCACCCTCCACCGTGCTGCAGGGAAGGCAGAGAAGCTCTTGGAGCTCTGCTTTTGTCTTTGCTCCTGGTTTAAAGGCAGAGAAGAGAATTCATGCTTGAAGGACAGGGGGGAAGCTAGTGGCTATTGGTACCTGCAGGGACACTCAGGAAAAGCCTAGCACCTCAGTAACCACAGCCAAAGGCATGGCCACCACCTCCCCCATGCTACCTGCACCCAGCATCACCCCAATCCTGCTCCCAGCACAGCTCCTGCCCTAACAGAAGAGGCTATAGAGGATGAACCTCTGCCCCCAGAAACCCAAGAGGCATGGGGAGAAGGGAGGTCATGTCCCCAGACAGGCAGGAGCTGCTCCCAGCTGTGGGGATGGTGGCACTTGGGGGGTCAGGAAGCATCCCAGGGGACAGGACTGCCACAGCTGAACTGCTCTCACCACCAGCAAGCATTTCCTCCCAACAACAGCTTCAAGATGTAGATTGCTCTAGAAAGCCTTGGGCAGTACATGGTATTTAGGCACCTTTGGTCCCCAGACAGCAGAGCTCTTTGCCATCCCTTTCATCAAGCTCAGGACTCTGTGTCTCACTGCAAACAGCTCCTTGTCAAAAGGCATCATTAAAGCCAAGCAATTATCTCTTCCTCTCCTTTGAAGGCCACAGGCTCTGCTCCACGTGGGAGACAAGGAGGAGCCTCAGCCCTGCCTGCTGCAGTGGAGAGGACAGGTTCCTTAACTGCTGCTGACCAGAGTGAAGCTGCATCCCAGGAGGAGATGAATTAAAACAAACCTCCTGAGCAGCTCAGAGGTGTAGAACCTTTGAGACAGTCAGAGGGGAAAGGGGGTGGCTACTCCCCTGCTCTGCAAACAGCATGGAGACATGTCCAGGGCCACCAGCACCGGTATCAAAGCATCCTCCCTCTCCTATTCCACCTCCCTGCACAGCCACCTCTCTCCAAAGAAGGCACAAAAACTAGAGAAGAAAAAGCAGTCAGATGGCAAAGTGCTGCTGAGGTCACTGCAGGAGCCTTGCTTGTCTCCACTGCCCCAGTTTGGATCCTGAACACAAACTGGGCCCAGAGCTTGCCTGGTTTCCCACCCCCCAAGTGCCTCTGCTGACACTGTGGCTGGACAGGGGAGGCTTTGACCCCAGGATCTCTCCCATGCCTCTGATGCTGCATTGCAGAGACAGGAACTGTAGCAGCTGTGGCTGTGGCTGGAGGAGGCCACTGCTCTGACTGAGGAAAATCAATGTGCTGAATGCCACCAGGGTTCCCTCCTCACCTTGTTCCATGGAAATCACAACAAGCAAAGAGAAAAATGCCCAACTAAATCATCTCCCAGCCTGCTGACACAGTCTTAGCCTCAACTGACTGAAACCACATCCTTAAGAGGCAGAACTGTGGCTGTAGAACAAAGCAGCTGGTGTGCTTTGTCTGATCTGAAGCAGGGCTAAGGCACCCAGAGTTTCCCAGGTGGGGAAGGAATGTTAAAATAGTCTGGTCAAGATGTTTTCTAGGCTGCAGAGAAACAGCAGCTGTGCTGGGAAATGGCTGCAACACTCCAGCTACTCTGGATGCTTTGGTTTAGAGCCTGGGTGGCAGAAGCTATTCCTGGCCCCCAGGAAGTGTTCCTTAACCTGTGAAATACAAACAGGCCCCAAGGGACACCTCCTCACACCACCCAATGCACACTGAACCCCTCCCAGCCCAGGCTTCCCTGTCCTAGCCAGAGGAAGCCCAGCCCAAACACAGGCAGCAGGGGACATGCAGCTGGGAAGGGTGAATTCCCAGGAAGGACATGGGTTATTTGCTGTCTTGGCCACAGTCACTCTCAATACTGAACTTGGGGAGGGCTGCAGAGAGGCTCTGCTCCTCTCCAAAGGGACAGACCCCCACTGGCAGGAGGCAGAAAGAAAAAGAAGAGCATCTTGCTACTGCATCATGTATCTGAACCAAACCCCAGGCCGTGGTGGGGATTGGAAAAGCAGCAGCCAGAAGAGAAACATGCAGCAGCTCTGCTTCAGACTGAATGAATGAATGCCCCAAGAAAATGCTGCTGCTGTCCACCAGAGAGGAACAGAAACTGGAGGCAAACATGCTCTGAGAGGCAGGAGAACTGCAGGCACTCAGCTCAGCTTGCTCAGAGGCTATGTCAAGAACAACAGTAGGAGCCAGGAGATCAGGAGAAGTTTCTATCCTCAGGATACTGCCTGGAGTCCTTCCACCAGCCTTCAGCTGCAAATTACCATCTTTCCATACATGCAGAAAGCCTGATCCTCCTCCTAGAGCTTGAGCAAAGGCTTGCTGGGGAGGTTTAAGGAGCAGAGCACAGTGGTGACAGGGCTCTGTCAGCAGGGACAACAAGTCAGCCACTCCAGAGCTGATTCTACTGCCATGAGCACACAGAAGAACACAAAAGCATCCCAGAGCACTCACAGCAGCCACCAACTCATCTCTACCTGAAGGGAAGGACTGGAAGGAGTCACTCCAGGTCTCAGAAGCCACCATTAGAAACTCCACAATTGACAGCAACAAGCTTTTGTCTAAAGCTGATTCAAAGAGGCAAAACATCACCTCAAGATTTGACTGCATCCTAACCCCCAAGATTCACAGCCCTCTGGCAGCCAAAGCAGGTGGAAGAGCTCTGCAGGGAGGAGGAGCTTGGAAGGTGAAGGGCAGCAGGTGAAGGCACCTCTGCCCCTAGGCTTTGTACAGAGCACAGCCAAGAGGGACAGAGCCAGAGTGGGAACCCTACCTGAGATCCTCTGCTGCTCCTGAGAGAAGTCAATGCCTTCCCCGATGGAACTCATGATCTTCTCAATCTGAAAGCAAACAAACAAACAAAAGGCACAGGCTGCATTATTCAGGAAGCCTGAGGAAAAGTTAAAAGGCAGCCCTAGGACTGCCCCTGCCACTGGAGGGCTGAAGAAACCCAGGGAAGGATGTTAAGGTACCTCTGAGGCAGAAGAGGTACCTGAACACCTTGCCTGGAAGGTAAGGATGGGCTCAGAGAGGATGCAGAGAGGGGTTGGGGCTCCAGAGAACCTTCCTTTCCCTTCCACAACTTGCCAGGGCCTGAAATAACCAGCTCCCAACAAAAGCACCCCCCTGGAGCCCAAAGTGAGGGTGAGGGGAAGGACCACCCTGTCCCAACATGCAGCCTCACCTCCACCAGCAGCACAGCCTGAGAACCCAGCACAAACTCTTCCACAGCATGCAGCAGGTAACCTGAGCTCCACCTGAGCCCAGGGGCTGAGGGGTGCCTTGGGTTGGAACCAGCATGGTTCCCAAGCCTGGGCACGGAGGCTCTGCTCCTCCCCACTGCCACTGAGAGCAGAGATGCTTAGGAAGAGCTGGCAAACAGAGCAAGCTTCCAAAAAGCAGCAACATCACAGGGGCAAATCCCTGAAGGACTCAGGAGAGGGAGCTGGAGACAGCTTCAGCCCCTGAGCTGAGCCACAGCCAGCAGCTTAAGGCAAACCTCATGCAACTAAGGCCAAAAGGTAAGAACCACTGCCTGAGATGGTGCCTTGAGTCCACCTGGCTTGCACAGAACAGACTATTTCCCCCCCACACACAAATCCAAGCTGTCATTTTCACACAACCCCCAGGATCCTTCCTGAAATGAGCACAGAAACTTCCCAACCCCAACTCTCCAGCAGGATTTGCACGGTGAGGCTCTCTAATGCCCAGCTGCAGAAGGCAAAGTGGCAGTGACAAGGATGAGGTTAATTCTGCTCAGAGGAGAAACCCAATCAACTGCACCTCAGTCAGCCAGGAGTTTCAATAGCCTAAAGCCCTAAAGCCCACTCTTTCCCAGACAGCAAGGAGAGACTCCAAGAGGCTCAGGGCTGGTTGCTTACTCCAGGCTTCTTCCATTTAGAACCAAGCAGAAAATAAAAGGAATAATAAAGAAAAAGCAGCTCCCAGGGAGAGATTCCTGAAACCTCCCCAGCAAATATCTTACTTGAGAGCAGCTGCTGCTGCCTGCAAAGCCAAGGTGTTAACTGGCCACAGACTAGGGGGGGAAATAAACTTCACTCCTTTTTTTTCCCCAGGGCTTTTAAGGATAGATTTGGGGAAGGAGACCAAGTTTTCCTGGACCTCCTCTCTCAGTTGCTTTTGCACTGCCTGCATCCCAGCATGATGCTGTGCTTGGTGCAGCTGCACCAGCTTCCCAAAGTACCCAGCTGGTGAGCAGGGCTCTGGGAAGCACTGGGAGGGGCTGGAGCTTGACTCTCATTCAGAATCAAAGGCAGCTTGAGGCTGAGCTCCACTCGGGAGGGATTTCTGTCTTTGTTTTTGGGTGAAACAACAACAACAAAAGTCTTTAAGAGTTCCTGCCAAGTGTGAGCTCCACTGAGTCCTTCCTGTTTGTGGGGAGCAGAGAGGCAGTGCTCTTGCAGCACTGAATCTCACCAAGGAGATGGCATTCATGGGAGCTGGAGAGCAGTCACTAAAGGCTGGGGATGCTCTGCCCCCAGACAGTCACCAGAACAAGCATGTCTGTGGGGCTTGAAATCTGTTAATGCTTGGGAACTGGCAGCTTTGGAAGCAGCCTGGAAAAATGATTCAGAATTCAACTATCTGTGGCAGAATCCCAGAATCCAGCATGGTTGGGGGTTGGAAGGGAGCTCTGGGGATCAGCCAGTCCAACCCCCCTGCTCCAGCAGGGGCACCCACAGCCTGGGCCAGGGTCACCTCCAGCTGCCTTGGCAATCTCTCCACACAAGGAGACTCCACAGCCTCTCTGCAAAGCCTGGGCCAGGGCTCCAACACCCTCACAACAAACAACTTTCTCCTCCTGCTCAGCTGGAACCTCCTGGGGTGCAGTTTGTGCCTAGTGCCCCTTGGCCTGGCCCTGGGCACCACTGAGCAGAGTCTGGCCCCAGCCTCTTGCCCCCAGCCTTCAGCTCTTGCTCAGCATTGAGCAGTTCCCCCCTGAGGCTTCTATTTTCCTCACAGAAAGTGAATTCTGCTCTCTAACCCCAATGCAGCTCCAGGAAAGGTCCTGGAGTCACTGGATCTGGGTCCTGCCATCAGCACACTGCCCTGCAAAAACATTCATCACTCTTCTGCCCCTGGACACAACCAGAACTCACAGCTGATCTTTGCTCAAACTGCTGGGAGATGCCTGACACTAAGAGCCAGCTCTCCAAGGAGCTGTGGGACCATGCAGGGCTCAGGCAGCAGCCAAGCACCAGCAGGCACTGACACAAGGGTTAAGTCAGTAACAGGGTGGCAGGGTGAGTGTTCACATCCCTTCTTTCCCAGGAGGGTAAAAATGCTGAAGAAGAGCTCATCTGCCAGGCTGGGACATGAAAGCTTCTCCTTACAGAGGACAAATTCTGAACTTCAACCAAAACCTACAGCCCAGCAGTGACACAAATGAGATCTGGTGTTTCAGGTGGTGTTGGATTGATGGTTGGACTTGGTGATCTTGGAAATCAATTCCAACCTTAACCATTCTGACTCAAGGACACAGTGAGAAAGGATGAGGCAAAGTATTGGGATGCCAAGTGGTCAGAGGCAGCCCTTAAAGAGCAAAACTCAGAGACAGGCTGGTTGGGACAACTGCTCCCAGCACTGGCTCTTCCTTCATTCCACAGCTCCTCATGGTGTCACCTGCTCCTGCTGCCTCTGAGGAAGGCAGCCCCAGACACAAAGCTCTGAGGGCTGCAAGGAGAAGTTGGCTCTGTGTTTTTCCTCAGCTAACCTAAGGCTCTTGTGTAAACTGCAGCTCTGCAGGATCAGCAATAGAAGTGTGAGATCAGCTAAACTGGAACCAGTTAAGAGGAAAAAACCCTGAATTTAAGGTCTGCCTTGGGATGCTGAGCTTTCCTTCTACCCAACTGCACTGGAGGTGGCTGTGGCAGTGACCTTCACTCCCTCAGTCCTGCTCCTCTCCACACTTTGCCAGAGCTTCTCCATTTCTCATCAGCCTGAAGGACATGTGAGCCAGGCAGCAGCTTCTGCTCAAGCCTGCAGATGATGCCAGGTAAGTGAACAGCACTAACTGCCTCATCCTTCTCAGCAGAGGTCACTGCCAGGAACCCAGAGGTAACCTAAGGTTCATGATGCACATGTTCCCCAGTCACCACTTTGGCAAATCCCACCTGCTTCTGCCCCTCAGAAGCAGCCAAGGCTCCCAGCAAAGCCTGCTGCCTTTCTGTCTCATCAGGAAAGGAGAAGGATGGTGGCAAAGCAAGCCTCCACTGCCCAGCAGGAGCAAAGGCTTTGGTACCAACTCCTTTACTCACTCCCCTGGGCAGGCACCAAGTCTGGGCTGTGGCAGGGCTGCTGGGACACTGCCACAGCCCTGAGGCCTCACTGCAGAGTGTGGCCCTTGAGGGAACAACTCACTTCAAGCTCCAGAAGCTGATGGGCATTAAGCTTTGAAGATTTCTGGCAGTTCAGCTTCAGGACAAGGTGTGTTTCTAAGCTGGAGCTGCTCTTGTACCTGCTGCCTGGGATCTTTATCTAGAAGCTGTTGTCTCCAGTGCATCTGGAAGCTTGGGAGGTGCTTTAGGCTCAGGGGATCCTTGGAGCAAGGGTCACTTGCTTCCAGCCAAGCTTCTCCTAGAACCAGCCACCAAAAGGAAGGAAAAACAGGTGGAGAGGGAGGGAGGAGGCAAGGAGAAAAGCAGGTTTGTCCCAGCAGCCCCAGCTCCCTCTGACTGTCTCCCAGCAACACAGGCAAAGCACCAGGAGGTCTCTTACACTTCTGCAGACGGGTGGAGGCTGCTGCTGCTGCTGCTGCTGGCAAAGGCAAAGAGCACAAGAGCATGTGTCAAACCCCACATTTGCAGCCCTCTTTGGTCAGAGCTTCACCTCTGAATGCTCTTTGGCCAGAGGCAGGGAAGCTCTCTCCCAGCAGATGCTCATTCTAAACCAACCCCATTCCTCTTGCAGCACTTCTGCAGGGGGAGGCTCAGTGTTTCACCCTCTCCCATCACACCCCATGCCTGGATGTTCTCTCCCACCCTTACCCACTTGCACTTTGGCTCTTTCACAGTGCAGGAGGAAGGACAAGGGCAAGTCTGAACTGGGTTTTAGGAAAGGTCAGCTCCTCTGCTGTGTTTCCTGCTGGCAGAGGCAATGCCTGCTGCAGTGCTATGGCCCTGGAGAGGCTGGTGCAGCACAAAAGGACTCTCCTCATCTGTTCACTTCTCCTAACTGTAGACTGAAGTTTTCATAGAGGACCTTGTCCCCATGCATGGAGGTGAGAGCTGCTCAAAGCTGCAGCCCGGAGGACAGCATGGACTCAGATCTCCATGGACCAGAGTTCCTCTGCCCAGGGCACATGCCCACGGTCTGACACTGGGAAAAATGAAGCTTCCTTCCCTCCATCCCTTCTCCATAGCTGGATCCAAACTGCAAACCAGCTCTGAGGGCCAGGCCAAGCTCCCTTCTTTCCATCATGCTGCCTTGCCCCAACACAAGGGACCTGATGTTCAGGTCCTGAGAGTCCAGCTCTGAGTCCAAACACTGCAGTGAGGACCTGCTGCAGGTGCTTCTTCAGCACTAAACCCCTCAGGAACTTTTCCTCAAAAGCAGGGAAGGCTCCTGTGCTAAATCTGACTGGCAATGAAATAATCCCATGGCAAAGGATTACCTCTCAGAGCCCATCCCTTGCTGAGCAGCAGCTGGCTCTGGAGGCGGTCACGGTGCTGTGCATGACAAGGAGCTGAAAGGGAAATCCTGCTTCATGCCCTCAGCTCAGCACAGCAAGAAAACTCTCTCCCAAGCCCCACACAACTCCAACATCTTCATTGGACTGCTCAGAGCTTGCAAGGATAAGAATACAGAGGAAGGATTCAAACCTAACAAGGGAATGAACGTTTGAAAGCATCCCTGAACTCCACAGCAGGACCTCAGCTCCACTCCACAGCACTAGGATGGGGCTGGAAGAGAAGATACCTTGCACACAGCCTCTGCTACAGGGTTTTCTGAGGCTGTTCTTTCCCACTGGTTAATTATTAAAATACAAAAATATCATGTTTAAATATAGTGCTGCACTTCAGCCCTAGCTGCAGCCTGAACATTCAGTTCTGATTTGCTTTGGCTTAACCTGGGGTTTTGTTGCCTGCTGAAGCACCAACTTTTCATCTCTGAACAGGTTGTGGGGGGAGTTGGGGGAGGGTTTCTTTAGTTATTACACTCACAGAAATAAAACTACAAAATGTTTTGCCTCCTAAGTGAATACAATCATATCTGTTACCCCTAACCCAGAGGGGGAGCTGCCTCCATGCTATCAGAAAGCTATTTTAGACAAAGAGCCCTGAGACCCTACCAGGAAAGGAGAGAAACTACTGCAGAGCTGAAACAGAAACCAGAATCCAGCATGGTGAGGGTGGGAAGGGACCTCTGGGGATCAGCCAGTCCAACCCCCTGCTCCAGCAGGGGCACCCACAGCAGCTTGCCCAGGGTCACCTCCAGCTGCCTTGGCAATCTCTCCACACAAGGAGACTCCACAGCCTCTCTGCAAAGCCTGGGCCAGGGCTCCAACACCCTCACACCAAACAACTTTCTCCTCCTGCTCAGCTGGAACCTCCTGGGTTGCAGTTGGTGCCCAGTGCCCCTTGGGCTGTCTCTGGGCACCACTGAGCAGAGTCTGGCCCCAGCCTCTTGCCCCCAGCCTGCAGCTCTTGCTGAGCATTGAGCAGCTCCCCTGTGGGGCTGCTCTTCTCCAGGCTAAGCAGCCCCAGGGCTCTCAGCCTTTCCTCCTCCCACAGATGCTCCAGTGCCCTCAGCATCTCCCTATCCTCTGCTGGACTCTCTCTAGTAGTTCCTTGTCTCTCTTCAACTGGTGACCCCAGAACTGGACCCAGGACTCCAAATACTTTGGGAGCAAGAAAGGCTGCAGGGATGGGAGAGTGTCCTTCCTTAAACCTCAGAAGGAGGGAAGGGATGGGCAGCAGCTGCAGAGTGGTTACCAGCACTGAACCACACATTTGTTTTCACATTTGCCTACTTTTTGCCAAAGAGAAAAACAACATCCCAAGAAAAGGAGCTGGGTGTGACAGAGTCCTCCTGGGGCTGGGGAAGTGGTAAGCTCTTCCATTCAGGCAAGCAGCCACAAAAACATAGCAACTGGCAATTTCCTCCCCAAACAGAACTTTATCCTAAAACAAACTATCCTGAGCAACTGAGTTCTGATTAATGGAGAGAGAGAAAGGTATTTGTCTGTAAAAGGCCAGTGAAAGCCAAGGCAGCTTGGAGGACACCAACACCAGAGTCCTGCAAAGCAGCTCCTCACCTCACAGTGCTCATGGCAGAATCACACAGAGACATTCAGGTTGGAAGAGATCTCTGAGATCATCCAGTCCAACCACCACCCTAGCACCCCCATGCCACTAAGCCATGGCCCTCAGCACCACATCTCTCTGCTTTTCAACCCCTCCAGGGATGGTGACTCCACCACTGCCCTGGGCAGCTTGGGCCAATGCCTGACAACTGCTTCAGGGTAGAAATGTTTCCTGATATCCAATCTAAACCTCCCCTGGTGCAACCTGAAGGTATCAAGCATCTCCTTCCCTCTGCCACCACTCTGAGTGACCAACAGCAGACCCAGAGATGGGCAGGTCCCACATCCCCTGTGAGGGCAATGGTGCCAGGCAGAGGGCATCAAAGCCACCAGGGACCCTTGTCCCCCCTCCAGCCAGCCCTGCTGTGCTTCCTTCCCACTCCCTACCCTGTAGAACCCACGGTGCTCATCCTAACCTCTCCAGTTTTGCCTCCCCAGAGCCAATGCCAGCGTTTGGAGGCAGTGACTCCACTGAGAGAGACAGAGGACAATGAAGCAAGTCCTGAGGTCTTTTATCACTAAAACAAAAGGCAGCTTCGTGCAACAGGAGCTGTCTGCAGCAACTCATTTGCATGCAGGGGAAGGAAACTTCATTCAGAAAGCACAAAATTGAGCAGGACTCCATTAGCATGACACTCACCCAGGTTTGGGGACATCTTTATACTACTGGAGCTCTCTGGAAGGGGTTTAAAACCTCAGCCACTGCTGAAAAGCCTTTACCTCTACCATCAGTATAAATGCTGTTTTGTTGTCAGCCTCTGCATGCAGCAGCAGTGACTCCCAAGGACACAGCAAGGTTGTCCAGATAGAAGGGAAAAATTATATATATACATGTGCACACCAGTAGTGGGCTGAGAAGACTGCAGGGAGCTCCAGTATCCCACCTTAGATGGTATCTAAGCAGGGTTTTCCTCCCTCTCTCCAAGCCCTGTGAGATCAAGAGGTGGCTGGAGCACCTAGCTGCTTCAGACAATGATCTGCTGTTCTCCAGCTCCCTGTGTCCCCAGCCAAGCTCCAGGCTCTGAGCCCCACAAACCAGCTCTGTTTAGGGTAAATCCACACTTCCCTACTTCCAAAAAGAAGGTAGGCTTGGGAATGTTCACCAGGAGGCTGGCAGTGTGCCCCAGACACTGGGCTGTGTTGGCCAACCCTTCCATGAGGTGTTGTCTCCTTCCAGCACCTCCCTCCCACACACACACTCACAGCTCTTTTGCAGGGAACAGATCTCTGAGAAGCCAAACACTCCCAGGAACATCCAGATATGCCTTGATCCACAAAAGAGAGTCCCTTGGATGCTTTTATCCTGGAAAAACAGCTTTGAGAGTTAATTCAGGGGCACTGGAGAAAGAACTCCAATGAAGTGCTGTCCCCTTAAATCACTCTGACCACTTCAGACTTGCTAAGTCAGGTACAAACAGAAGGAGATGGAACAGAACACTTCATGCTCCTGCTCTTCACAGGCTCCTCACTGCCACATCAGACCCTAAAACTGAACAGAGAATGATATGTTTTCACCCAGGGATGATTTGGGGTTGAAGGCAAGTCTGTGCATGTGCATATAGAGAGCCAGGCAGGGTGAGGGTTGGAAGGGATCTCTGGGGAGCAGCCAGTCCAACCCCCTGCTGCAGCAGGGGCACCCACAGCAGCTTGCCCAGGGTCACCTCCAGCTGCCTTGGCAATCTCTCCACACAAGGAGACCCCACAGCCTCTCTGGGCAGCCTGGGCCAGGGCTTCAACACCCTCACACCAAACAGCTTTCTCCTCCTGCTCAGGTGGAACCTCCTGGGTTGCAGTTAGTGCCCAGTGCCCCTTGGCCTGTCCCTGGGCACCACTGAGCAGAGTCTGGCCCCAGCCTCTTGCCCCCAGCCTTCAGCTCTTGCTCAGCACTGAGCAGCTCCCCTGTGTGGGGCTGCTCTTCTCCAGGCTAAGCAGCCCCAGGGCTCTCAGCCTTTCCCACAGCAGAGATGTTCAAGTCTCCTAAGCATTTCTGCAGCCCTTTTCTGGACCCTCTCCAGAATATCCCTGACCTTGAACAGGGGAGGCCCAGAGCAGGACTCCAGCTGTGGCCTCCCTAGGGCAGAGTAGAGGGGGAGGAGAACCTCCCTCACCCTGCTGCTCACACTCTTCTTGATGCACCCCAGGACACCACTGGCCTTCTTGGCCTGGAGGGCACACTGCTGCCTCCTGGTCACCCTGCTGTCCCCCCAGCACTTCCAGGTCCTTCTCCACAGAGCTGCTTCCCAGCAGCTCAACCCCTAACCTGTCCTGGCCCATGAGGTTATCCCTCCCCAGGTCCATTCCCCTCTACCTTCCCTTGTTGAATCTCCTAAGGTATTTCTCTGCCCAGCTCTCCCTGGATGGCAGCACAACCTTCTGCTGTGTGCCAGCCACTCCCAGTTTCATCAGCAAACTTCCTGAGGGTCCAGTCCACTCCATTCCTTCACCCAGGTCACTGATGAATCTACTGACCAGAAACACTCAGCAATCAAGTCTCTAATTAAAGGAAGCCCCCCAGAAGGCCATGGCCCACTCTGCCACATGCACAACAGTGCTGTGTTCTAATCACAGCCTGCAGCATTAGTCTCATTAAGAACAGCTCAGGATTCCACTATAAATCCTGATTATTAAAGGGTTCACAACCTATTGTACAAACCTGCCTGGGGCCAAGAGCTCTGCAGGCAAGACAGCAGTTCCAGCAGCATGTTTTAGTCTTGAAAGCTGCTCCCAAAGCTGGGGTTAAAGGTTATCAGTATTTCAGATTTCTGCAATTGCAACTAAGTGTCCAGGGGCAGGACTTCATTATTGCTGAGCTTCTACAGCTGAGAGATGGACATCTTTGGCTTAAAATTACATATAAATAACCAAGCCAGACAAGCTGCTTCTACAGTTGGAACACCCCCAATGGGGAGGGGTCCTCCAGCCTCCTTCCAACCTGATGGGACAGCTCTAGGGAGCAGGGGAGAAGAGTCAGGATGCATTAGGTCAAAGGACAATGCTGGGAAGCACAGAAAGCCTCCAGGAGATCACAGAATGTTAGGAGCTGGAAGGGACCTCCAAAGATCATCCAGTCCCAGCAGGATTCCCTAGATCAGGGCACACAGAAGCATGTTCAGGTGGGTTTGGGATCTCTCCACAGAAGGAGACTCCCCAGCCTCTCTGGGCAGCCTGGGCCAGGGCTCTGGCACCTCAACTGGGAAAACATTTGGTCTTGGACTCCCATGGAACCTCCTGTGCTTCAGCTTGCAGCCACTGCCCCTTGTCCTGTCCCTGGGCTCCACATCTGCCAGAGGTGCCAGCCCCTTTTCTTCCCAGGACTTTAAACCCAAACAAAGCAGAATCCTCAGTCTCTGAACTGCTCAGGAATGACTTCTTCTCATATTATCTGAAAAGCACAGAGATTTGAAGGGTGCCAGTCCTTTCTTGGCTGAAAAGGGCCTGGGGGTGGGGGGGGAAAGGAGGACAGAATAGATGGAAACCAATGAAGTAACTTCTTTAATATCTACAAGCCTGAGGACAGAAGAAGTTTCTGATGTTTCCATTTTGTACCAATACCACAGCAACAAACCCCAAATACAGAATCCAGCATGGTGGGGGCTGGAAGGGACCTCTGGGGATCACCCAGCACAACCCCCTGCTCCAGCAGGGACACCCACAGCAGCTTGCCCAGGGTCACCTCCAGCTGCCTTGGCAATCTCTCCACACAAGGAGACTCCACAGCCTCTCTGCAAAGCCTGGGCCAGGGCTCCAACACCCTCACAGCAAATGCTCCAGCCCTCCCAGAGCTGCTCCAGTGCCCTCAGCATCTTCCTAGCCTCTGCTGGATTCTCTCCACTGGTTCCTCATCTCTCTTTAACTGGGGAGCCCAGAACTGGTCACACCACTCCAGATGTGACCTCCCTGGGGCAGACTACAGGGGGAGGAGAACCTCCCTTGACCTGCTGCTCACACTCTTCTCAACATACCCCAAAAGTGGCCAAGAAGACCAATAGTCTTGGGGTGCATTAACTAAGATCAACCAAGAGCTGTATGGTTGCCTGACAGATATGAACCCTGCTGCACACAAAGCCTGAGGCCCAACCTTCAACATCCTGGTGGAGAGTTTCCACCAGACAGCACTGAGATGACTCCAGCCAAACAGAAGAAGCTCCTAGCTGTTTCCAGCTGCTTTCTGGATTTTCTAGTAAACAAGAGGAAGATATTTTGGGGTTGCTGGGAGGCTGCTGTTGATTTAATCAAGATTTAGGATTTTCTTTTTTAATTGTTGACTTGTGAAATCATCTCTCAGGAGATGTGGCAAGTGGTCCAGAAGGGACAGGAGAGGTCAGCACAAGCAAATGACTCAAGCAGCCATTGCACAACAGTGCAGAATGCCAGCATCCCCCAGGAGTGGCAGGGACTGACAGACAGACTCAAGCCTTGTTCAGCAGCTCAGAATTAGAATCATGGAATTGAAGAGGTTGGAAAAGACCTCTGAGATCATTGAGTCCAACCATGAACCTAACACTGCCAGCTCACCACTAAACCATGGCCCTCAGCACCACATCTACATGTTATTTGAACCCCTCCAGGGCTGGGGACTCCACCACTGCCCTGGGCAGCCTGGGCTAACACAACTCTTTCAGAGAAGAAATTGTTCCTAATCTCCAACCTAAACCTCTCCTGGCACAACTTGAGGCTGTTTCCTCTTGTCCTGTCACTTGTTCCTTGGGAGAAGAGCCCAACCCTCACCTGGCTCCAGCCTCCTCTCAGAGAGCTGCAGAGAGTGAGAAGGTCTTCCCTGAGCCTCCTCTTCTCCAGCCTAACCAACCCCACTTCCCTCAGCTGCTCCTCACAGCACCTGTGCTCTAGACCCTTCCCCACCTTCCTTGTCCTTCTCTGGACACACTCCAGCACCTCAATGTCCTTCTGGGAGTGAGGAGCCCAAAACTGACCCCAGGATTTAAGGTGTGGCCTCCCCAGTGCCAGCTACAACTAAGACCCAGCTGCCAGCAGCAGTGGCCATGCTGTCCCTTTGCTGAAGCAAGGCCTGGCCCTGGCTCACTACAGCTCCTCAGCTCTTTGCAGACTCACCTCAGACTCAGGTTTGAGGTGACAACAGCCCAGACAACAACAGAGAGGCCAAAGCCAACAGAAAGCAGCTTTTCTGAAAGCCAACACCAGGCAGACTCAAAGCCCCAGTGTGATTAGGGGTTTGCAGGCACTGGGGAGGCCATGAAGATGCCAAGTGCAGACACTCACCTGGGAGGCAACACAGCAGCTGCTGCTTCAGCCAGCAGCTAGGTCCTGCCTGCTTCCCTGCTCATCCTGCTGCTGCAAGGCACAAGTGAGCCAAGGCATTTTCCCCCCAAAAGTCTCTGGTGAAGGGAGATCTGATGTCACTAACTGATACTGAAGGTGGAAGTAAGGCTGCTCAGCCCCAGCTGAGCTGTGTCCTGGGAGCAGCACCCACCAGGACCACCACAGCACCCACCAGGAACTCTGGAAGGGATGGAGCTGGAGAGATTAAAAGCAGGAGAAGGATCTAGGCCAATACCTGCTGACTCCAAGTGTAGTCCTGGGATATTTGGATCTGGGCCATGAATCTCATGTCTAGATTGGGTGACAGCACACAAACCACTTCTGGCTTTGTTTATGATGCCCCAGGTTATGTTTTCATCATCATCTCATAGAGCAGAAGCCTCACATTTCATCACTCAACATCTTCTGAGCACTGAAAGGTCCCTGTGTGTGTGTGTGTGATGAACTCAGCACAACAAACACCCAAAGCCTGGACAACAGAATGCTCGATGCATTCATCCAAACCTGAACCACAGAAGCTGCCTGAGGCACTTCTCCACCCTGGAGGTTGAGAGTTCCCTTGCTATCTCCTCCTCCAGACAGCACCAGGACTCACTCCATTTGTTGTTCCTTTCAAGAGAGTCTGCAGCTGCTCCTCACTGATACAGGCACACACATCTTCTGGCTTAATATGGTCTCTGAGAAGCTCATTTGGATGAGGATCAGGGACTCTTGCTTCATACCACTCTCCAATCTGTGTTCTTGCACACAGCCCAACATTACAAACCCAAACACATCCCAAAAGGAAAGGAACTTGCAGGATGAGTTTGGATTTCACAACAAGCATGTGGTGGATCTGCAGCAGCAGAGGCCTCCAAATAGCAATAGCTAGCCCAGGCTGCTCAGAGAGGCTGTGGTTGTGCTCTACCAGGTCCCTCCTGTGCTGAGGACTCCAGAGCTGGCCCCAGCACTGCAGCTGAGGTCTCCCCAGAGCAGAGCAGAGGCAGAATCCCCTCCCTGCCCTGCTGGCCACTGGTCCATGCATGTCCTTGGACCAAAGGAGCCAGAGACACGACAGCCAGCCCATGTGCTCTGGGCAGGAGGAATATGAAGAGCCTGAGCATATTATCCTCTCAACTGGGCTCCTCATGTGGAACACCAGGATTTGGATCTGCAGCACGACCCCACAGCAGCCCATAGGCAGCAGGTAACCTGCAGGAGCTTGTCAGAACAGAGCTCTTACAAGCTGCAGTTTCACCAGGCACCAAAATAGCAGCTCTCCCCCTCGACAAGGGAAATATTTGCATTTTCTTTCAACACCAGCTCCCAGCTCTGAATTTCCACTTCTGAGGGTCTGAAGGCAGGGGCAGGCAGTGCAGCAAGAGCTTCCCTGAAAGTTTCACATTTCAATGCAAATG
The DNA here is from genome assembly GCA_013399015.1 of Galbula dea. Taxonomy (NCBI): domain Eukaryota; kingdom Metazoa; phylum Chordata; class Aves; order Piciformes; family Galbulidae; genus Galbula; species Galbula dea. The sequence continues at coordinate 209,319 of VWZX01009666.1, forward strand.
TTCCTAATCCCCCACTGTGAGCCTGTCATTAAGGCACTAATTCCACTGGTACTTAAGCACCCAAGCAGCCCTGACAAGGTGACTGCAGCTCCACTATTTAAAGGCATCCCATAACAGCCACCACCTCGAACAACTTGCTTCCCAAAAGCTGGGATGGAAGGCACCCCTGATGTGCCATCTGCTCCTGGCAGCCACCCTTAATGTGGCATTAAGTGCCCCCCAAGGGGGTCAGCAGCAGATGAAACACCACATCCCCAGCTCCTGCAAGGGGGGAAAGAGTTCCTTGTGCTGCAGCAGTGGAACACGAGCACCCCTGCAATCACTGCCAGCAGATGATGCTTGTCCAGTGCTGTAATTAGCTCCAGAATATTCATTAATTCTTCAGCTAATGCACTTGGAGAAAAAAGGGCATCAAAGTGGTTGACTGTGCAGCTCCTTCTTTGCTAAAGCTAAAGTAAACTGCATGTTTTATTCAGTTCCCAAAGTTCCTGTCGAAGGAGGTTTCATCTCTCCCCAAAAAGAGCTGAGAGTGAGCACAGAGCAGCTCCCTCCCTGGGGGAAAGGGATGCTGGAGCCTCTGAGCCCAGTGTGTTCATTACAATTCAGCATCAGAGCCACTTCCTTGAGAGCAGACAGCTGGAAGGGGAGGATTAAGGGATGGCAGGAGCCAGGGCTGAGGCTAATTCCTCCTTCTTTGCCCCTGAACACTTGACAGATCATTTTTCTTACTGACACCTCCAAGCCAGCAGAGCAGCTAACCTGAAGAGCATCTGGCCCAGCCCCAGCCTCTCTGCTCAGAGTGGTGCAGGCAGGTGGCACAGAGGCACCTCCTGGATCACCCATGTCATCCAAGAGCAGCAGAAACCTGGTGCAAAGGCATTAACCCTCCCTTCCTGAAGGCAAGACACTGGCTGCTCTGCCAGGGTAGGGGTTAACAGCTCCAGCTTTGCCCTCTGGGGGGTTCCCAGAGGTGGGAGAAGGCAGAGTTAAGCTGTTGGGAAGGATGCTGAAATCAGCCTCACTCCATAAATCCCAAAGCATGTCTGGAGGACACCCAAAGCCATTGTTCTGTGGCAGACAGAGTAATTAGCACTGATAACTTCCCTGAAGTGGTGGAGCAGAGACCTGAGGGGGCAGATCTAGGCCATTAACATGACTGCCAGCCAAGCACTCTGTACCACAAAAGCCCAGCTCCACTTCTTGACTACACAACTTCTGATCCTCCTCTCCTAAGGTGTGCAGCCTCCCCAGGGTTCCCCCTCGAGGCTGAGAGAGAGAGATTCTCCCACAGCCACTGGTGTGAGTGACTGGCCTCAGTCTCTGCTTCATTACTCTGTTAGCTTTACTATTGTTGCCTGAGGATTGCCCCAGAGGAACTGGGCAGTGCATTAGTGACAGCTCTGCTCTGGGTAGGACAGAATTCTGACTCAAGTCTCTCCTCTTCTCTAGTGTTTTGAGTCAATTTAAATACACAGCTGACATAGAAACACATTTGGGTTGCCAGCCTCAACTCTGCAAGACCAAGAGATAGATAGATTCAGTTACACCTCTTCAGACACAAACCACTGCCCAAGCCTGGGATTAGGACTGGACTCAGCCTCCCCTAGGCTCCTCCCTGAGGCAAGAGTTCCTCTCTGAACCCTGTGGCTCCATGGGAGGGTTCCCTTAATAAACTATGTCCAAAACAACCATTTGGTCCATGACAGACAGTACCCAACACCTCTGTGTCCTCTCTGCTTCCTCTGCTACCAGTACAGCCTATTTTCTCTGCTCTTTGCATTTAGGAGTTTTCCCTCCATCACCTCCCCTGGCCCTGTGAGGAGCAAGGCTGCACAGAAACACCTGCACACTGCCTCTATCAACCTGACAGCACCTAAGGGACAGAAAGCATTTCTCACAGCCTGACTCCTTCCCAGGCACCACAGGTTCCAGGCCAATTTTCCAACACCCTCTAGCCCAGTCACCACTCCTCTGCTGCTGCCCCCAGAGATTACAGCCCTGCTAATTACTCTCACTGGCAGGAAGCTGCTTCTCCATGGAGCTGTGGCAGCTCAGTGAGTGGCTGTGATGAAGTTTTACTTTGGCTTGGTCAAGCTCTCTTCTTCTGCAGGGACATGTTGATCTATCATATGGACAGCAGAACCTGGACACAAACACAACAGAAGCTGGGGCAAAAAAGAATCATTCAACAGCTAAACCTGGCTGGGAGTGACCAGACAGCACAGGCTCAGAGTAAAGCAAAGCTGTTGCATAGCCCTCAGCCTCTGTTAAACAACTAACTACTCATATTAGACATGGGCATGTTGCCTTTCATCCAAAGAGCCCTGAAATAGCTGATCAAGAGAGAATCAGTGCAGCCCCTCCTGGGTCACACCCTGCAGGTGTTGCCTAAGCAAACCCCCAGGACCTCTGGTACTATCTGGTATGACAGAAGGTTTGCCTGCCAGCAGCAGGGCTCCTGCAGGAACCCAGGCAGATGCACAGGGCTGGAGTTGCTCTGTGGAGGAGGGAAGGCAGAGCAGATGTGAGCTAATCCAGCCCAGAAAGGGGCTGGCAGCTGAGCCAGGCTCTGAGAGCTTCCCTCCTCCTTCAGGAGGGCAAATAGAGTTGATTCTCCTCTACAAAATTCACAGTGAGCTGCCACTGCTGCACATTCATCTCTTAGCTGCTAAATATTTATGAGCCTACTACAAAGCTCATAGTTAGCACTCCAGCCCTCAGCCAGCTTTGGAAGGATTCCAGTATTTGTGCTGACCAGGAGCTCTACCCTTCACACCCTTCCTCTGCCTCACCTTGCTCCCCACTCAAGCTGAGGAGTGAGCAGTTTTGGGCCTTGTCCTTCTCCCTGGGCAGCACATTGCTGTTTGCTGAACTCATTTCTCTGGCTTCCTTGCAAAGAGTTTCCATCCTGCTCCCAGGAAGGAGCCAGGGGGTCAGGAGGCAGACAGGAGCCAGGCTGAGCAGACTCCCTTGCAGCACAGAGCTGTCAGCATCTGTGCTTTGGGCCAGGTCCTCGGAATCAGGGGAGCTGCAACTGGGAACAGGGCTGAGCTTTGCCTAATGAATCATTTCTTCCCCATCCCACCCTTTTGGCAAAGCCAAGCACCACCTTCCACTCCCAGCAAAGGGCACTGGCAGCACTCAGGCAAGGAGGGGATCTGACCCTTTGCTTCCAAGCAGTCCATCTCCCTGCTGGCCCTGGTGAGACCCAGCCCAGCACAGGCACCCACGGCCCCGAGCCCCACGACCCCCAGCCCCAGGCCCCCACGGCCCCGAGCTCCACGTCTCCCAGCCCCAGGACCCCACGGCCCC
>VWZX01009666.1:212747-272459 GCA_013399015.1 Galbula dea
CAAGCGCCCACGGCCCCAAGCGCCCACGGCCCCCGGCCCCAGGACCCCACGGCCCCAGGACCCAGGCGCTCACGGCCCCCAGCAATGCCAGCTCAGCCTGTGCCAAGGATCCCATCTGTCCACAGACACAGAGGTTCGTCCCCAGCCCTCAACAGCCACACCTACTGCTGGCAAGGCAGTGGGCACAGCCCTCAGCTTGTCTGCTCCAGCTGCACGTGGATCACTTCCCTCTTCAGTTCCCTGCATAAACTCTGTTCCAATCCACAGCACAATGCTAAAGCTGCCATTGCTTCCCCTCGCTGAGGAAAGCCAAACCCCTGCTACCACGGGTGGCTCACCAAGGGTTGGTATCAGTCTGGTGAATTCAGAGGCTGCAAGTTGCATCCCATTCACAGCAGCTGCAGGATCCCATTCAGGGAACTAATGAAACCTCCAGCAGCCTCCACAACTTTACGTTTAATTATCTTTGTTGCCATTATGATCTGCTAGATCAGGCCCTTGCTGCACATACAAAACCCCCCAAATGCTCCCCACAGGCACATCTTTACCAATTTCCTAACAGCCACAGGAGTCTGCTTTAGGCTGTTTTATAGCAAGAACTGCCCTGAACAGATGAACTATTTATGCTGCTTCTGTAACAAACTGCCCTGGGAACTGTGTCCCTCCTGCCACCAGCATCAGAGTGTGACCACTGCACCAGGAGTCAGGATGAGACCCCACAAGCCTCCATAGTCTATGGTAATTAAAGAGCTAATCAAGCTAAAAGCAGTGAACCACCAGCACTGGCTTGTTCCCCTTCTTACTGGGGTATTGAACTTTAGGAGGGTTTTCAGGTGGAACAAAAACATTTGGGGACAGACTCTGGCTCAGTGGTGCCCAGAGACAGCCCAAGGGGCACTGGGCACCAACTGGAAGCCAGGAGGTTCCAGCTGAGCAGGAGGAGAAAGTTGTTTGGTGTGAGGGTGTTGGAGCCCTGGCCCAGGCTGCGGAGTCTCCTTGTGTGGAGAGATTGTGGAGAGATTGTGGAGGTGACCCTGGGCAAGCTGCTGTGGGTGCCCCTGCTGGAGCAGGGGGGTTGGACTGGGTGACTCCCAGAGCTCCCTTCCAACCCTCACCATGCTGGATTCTGCAAGAAGCAGCTATCACCATCTCACAGATGGGGAACCTGAAGCAGAGAGGAGAAACCTTTGCCTAGAATCATGCAAGCTGGTCTGTGAGAGCCATGAGACCTCCAAGGCAAACCAACACTCTAGCCACAGGATGTTCCTACCAGATTAAAGCAACTCCAAAAGCTGTTTAAGTCACACCAGAAGTCAGGAAGACAAAACTAACCCCTCAGGTTTTTGTAGTACACTTCTTTTCCAGCCAGACCTGCCCCACTGCAGCAGCTGGGAATTCTTCCCATTCTTTCCCCAATTTCCTCACCTAAACACACCAGGAAGGAAAAGCAGATCTTCCTCTTGGGGCTTGTTATGCTGACAGAGGCTGGAAATGCTGCTTTTTGTTTACAAGCAGGGAAACAGATCTGTGGGTTCCTATCTCTGAGCAGAGGAAGCACAGCCAGACTAACACTTGACCTCTGCTACTAGAGAAGTTGTGCAGTGCTCTAAAGCCAAAGGCTTCTTCCCTTTCAATCCTTGCTGCAAAACAGGCATGAAAAGCCCAGGGAAAGCCAGCCAGTGCTTGCAAAGGAGTCTTCTGCTGCAGAACCTTTCCCTAACGGTCCTGGTAGAGCTGACCCAGGTAATGAACAGCAGAGCCTCTACAACTGAAGCAGCTACAGAAGAAAAGAGATGCATTTGGCAACCCTGGAGCGCTGCAGGGAGGGAGAGGAACACTTTATCAGGGGAGCTCTTTTGTTTCTTTCACTTTAAGGGCTTTTAAACTGAGACCTCTATGCTGATAGAAAATGCAGGTAATACACATGCTACAGGCAACTTACAACACCAGGAAGGTGATTGACTCCCTGAGATAATACTGAAGCATAATCTAAACATTCTTCTGTGGATCAAACTCAGTTTTCAATTCTCCCTGCAGATGTCCCTGCTGACTGCAGGGGCTTGGCCTAGATGAGCTTTAAAGGTCCCTTCCCACCCAAACCAGTCTATGGTTCTATGAACTGAAGGATGGGATTGTACTGAGGAGTGATTCCCCCTTTGCTAACCTCCCTCTTCCCCAAGGGCTGATTTCACCTCCCCAGCCAGGATCAGAGGCAGCTGAGCACCAGTCAGCACACAGAGGGCAGGGGCACAACCATCCCATGAGCTTCCACACCTGGCACACACAGCTCCACACGCCCGGCACCGCACCAGGGGGTTTATTTCCTTTCAGTGCACAAAGAGGAGTTCATCTGAGCTTATCTCTTCTGCAGCACTGCTGCTCTACCAGCAGAGAATCATCTCCAAAGAATGTTTCAGTAATGCTGTGGTGCTGAGTTTCAGAGGGACACTTAATCTCGCCTGAGTGCCTCACTAGGGCCAACTTTCTGAGCATGAAATATTTAACTATCCATGGGCCTCCTGGACCACAATAAAGTGACTTCTAACAAGCCTCTGAAATAAATACATCAAGAGGAAAGCAGGAGCTATTAAACACACAACCCACTCTAATTACTCCCTTCCTTCTATCTCCATGAACCTAGGACACTGTTTACCCCCTCCAGCAGCAGGGACCCAGAGAAAACCCAACCCCAAACCTCTTCTCTGGATGCTGGGAGAGTCCAAAGGGGAATAACTGGAAAGAGAAGGTCAAGATGAAGACTTGTGAGGAGTGCTGTTATCAACCCTCCTTCATTTTGGGAATGGAAAAACTTATCTGGCTTGCCTACAAGAAATCAAGCCCTGTATCTGAGCAACTCAGAACTTGGAAAAGCCACTCAACTTGTTGCAGTTCTGCAACTCTTCCCCCTCCAAGCTAAGTCTCTCCTTTGGCATTTAACACCTTCGAGACTCGGGAGCGAGCGTCTGCCTGTTAAGGTGCTGGGAGAGCAAGGAAAAGCACCCAGGATCCTCTCAGAAGGCCAGGGTGGGAGAGAGGAGCTCATGCTGTACAGACCCATCCCTGGCACAGAAGCTCTGAAGCAAGGGCAGCCTTACCTCATCCCACTCGGAAGCGAAGGACGGGGACTTCTCCAGCCTCTTCTTGCCGGCGCTGCAGTTGGAGAGCGATTCGCTGCGGCTCCCCATGGCATCGTCCTCCGTCGGGGAGCAGGTCAGGAGATCAGAGTCTGATTTAGACAAGCTACGACTAAGTTTGAGCTCAGCTTTGGGTTTGCTGCCCAGGTGAGCTCTGCCCAAAGCCCTGTCCCCCTCTTCCTCGGCGCTGCCGGGGTGCTGCAGCACGTGGGGCGTGCCTAGGGCTTCAGGATCCGCCCGGGTGACGTGCGAGTGCTGGACGGTGGCGTAGACTGCTGCCTGCTGCTGGTCCGGAGAGCTGGCCCCTACTGCTCCAGGGGCAGGTAAGTCAGCATCCTCCAGCTGCATAGCAGGTGGCTGCTGGCTTGCAGCTTCTGTGCCTCCTTTCTCCGTGGAGGAAACGAGTCTGAAAGGGTCCTCGTTTATCTCACAGATGGGGGAAGAGCCGTGGAGCAAGCCCGAGAACTGCTCTGGAACCTGGATGTCCTGGCCCTCGGTGGAATCCTGGCTGCGGCTGCCGCTGCTCCTCCTGTGGTCTTCGAGGGGATAAAAATGAGGGGGAGAAATGAAAAGCATGGAAGAAGCAGCAAAATTCCAGCTCTCTCTCCCTGCCCTCCCTTCAGCAAGGGAGGGAGAGATAAAGAGAGAACAGTTCAGTATTGTTCCATGTGCTCAAGTTGTACCCAAAGTCATGGCATTTAGGAAATTCCAAACACTGGCCTGATTTATGCAATCTGGCAGCATTCCTTGTTGTTTTATTCCTGTTAACACTAACTATCAGGCCTTGCTATATAAGGCTAAGAGAAGTGCTAACTATATCCTGCAGAGAGAGCAAGTGAGGTAGGAGAAGCAGAGAGGGAGGCTCCTGGAACATCTGATGCATTTCCATAAAGGCCAAAGTGTTATTTTGAGTCGTGCTCCCTGCTCTTGGCCCGAGCTGCAGGGTGGGAAAACTTCTGGACTGTAATCAACCTGTGGGTTCCAAAATCCACTCCCCCCTCCAAAAAAAGAAAACAACAAAAAACAACCAACCTTCACTGCTTTCCTCCCTAGTGGTTTCCAAGTTTAACTTCTCCTTACTCAGGGGAGAGAAATAAACAGTTTGTGCAGTGAAAAACAGTCTCTCTCCTGTGAGAAGGCAGCATGCTCTGATCTAACCCAGAGAGCTCTGGAGCTGTCCCAGGAACATGACACTGAGCAGCAGCTACTCCTGCACCAGTACCTTTAGGATCAGGTACCAAGGTCCTGCATAAATCATGACTAATTGACTGATCCCAATTGCCAAGCGTGTGCAGACATCCATGTCCTCACCTTGGTCACATCTGAACATGCATTTGAACTGTGAAAGGAAAACTCAGAAGTAAGAAGCTCAGAAGTGCAGCTTTTGGTGACCAAGGATTCCTGTACCTGCTCGTAAACTGCTTGTGGATTGTAACCACTTCCATTTAGTGCTGAAGAAAACGCTCTTCCAGCTGGGGACTAAAAACATAAGCTGTAAAGGAACAATAAAGCAAAGGAAGGATAAAGCAAAGCACCCTGAGAAGGTGGCTCTGGAACACAAGGAGGATGTTTAGATGTGCAGAGGAAATTGCTTGCTTTGCAAGACAGCAGCTCTGGAAGCCAAGGCAAAGGACTCCTCATTTCAGTGAGGCAAAACCCACTCCTGAAGCTGACTTATCTTGAACTAAAAGCAGCCCATTAGCAACAACAGTGAGCTCAACTCCTTCCCCTCCAGCATCCTCTCCAGCACTAAGCCTGACCAGGTCATTCCCAAACACTCACCCCCATCTGCCTTTGTAGTCTGTCCTCACACCAGAAAGGAGGCAGGAAAGAACTGCATCAGTCATTTGTCTTTGCAAGATCCTGGGGTCCCAGGCACCCTGTGCTCAATGAGCATGGCTTGTCCCTCTCACAGGCATTTGTTTACTCCCACAGAAAGGCTAAAAGCACTTTGCTCAGCTGGCAGCTGAGGCAGGAACAGCCACAGCCCGAGTGGAGGTTAAGCTGCTAGGGCAGCTTGCCGGCAGAGCTCGCTCCTCGCCGGGACCAAGCGCCGGGAGGCTTCTTGCAGCCTGCATCCTAGGAGTCACAGATTCCAGGACAGTGAAGTAGTTGTTGATTATCTTGCACAGGCACATAAACCACAAGGTCTGCAACTGCAGCTGCCAAGGGGAGGCATATTGCCTGCAGGCAGGTGGTGCCACCAGCATCATCCTGGCGCTGGGTGGGGAGAGCCCAGAGCAGCACCCAGCAGAAGATCTGGAGATCAGACTGTGTTTGGTTACTTGGCATAAAGACATGAAGCTGGAATGCTGGAGAGAAGCCTTAGAAGAGATCAGGCATGCTCTGGGGCCTTCAGCACAAGAAAGACTTGGACCTGCTGGAGCAGGTCCAGAGAAGGTTATGGAGATGATGCAAGGGCTGGAACCCCTCTGCTGTGAGGACAGGCTGAGAGAGTTGGGGTTGTTCAGGCTGGAGAAGAGAAGGCTCCAGGGAGAGCTCACTGCAGCCTTCCAGCACTTAAAAGGAGATCATAAAAAAGAGGGAGAGAGATTTTTTAGACTGGTGGATAGCAATAGGACAAGAAGTGATGGGTTGAAACTGAAAGAGGGAGATTTAGGTTAGATTTAAGAGGAAATACTTCACTCAGAGGGCAGTGAGGCACTGGATCAGGTTACCCAGAAAGGCTGTGGATGTCCCATCCCTGGCAGTGTTCAAGGCCAGGCTGGATGTGGCCCTGGGCAACCTGCTCTAGTGGGTGGCATCCCTACCCATGGCAGGGGGTTGGAACTGGATGATCTTGAAGGTCCTTTCCAACCCAAACCATTCTATAACTCTGTGCTGCATTCACAGGACTGATATCAATAAGCAAAAGCTCCTAACCTGGTAAGAGAGAGAGCTTTGATGGAAGAGCCACATTAACCTGAAGGGGAGGGGGAATAACTTGTGCAAAATCAACAGCCTTTCTTCTCAACCTCTTTTCTTCCATGTCCCAGCTTAACCTTTCCTGACATTTCTGCTGAAGGCAGAGAGGAGGCTGCTGAGAGTTTGTGCCATGTGCTGGAACGCTTGGGTCCAGCCAGAACAAAGTGCCTGAAATCCAGCTCCAGAAGCTCACAAAAGGGCTCCTGTTAGCAGAAATCACAGCCACCATTCATCCTCCAGCTGATGAAGGACTTTGAAACACAAGGCAGCTGCCAGGGAAGGAAAGGACTCAGAAGATGTGAGGAACATCTTGAAGGGGACATTTCTGAGCATGGGACACAGGCCTGTGCTGCCTGCTGCAGAGGGAAGAACCACCATGGGCAGGGAAGGGCAACCTCCCTCCTCCTCACCTCTGAGGTGCACAGACAGACCTCCCCAGGAGATTCTGGGGTTTCAAAGGAATCCTGTTGGGTGCCTTTTGGCTAGCAGAGAGGCCAGAACAAGCACTAGCCACCCCAGGAAGGTGGATCTGTTTGGGACAGGTTACTGCCATGCTGATCACCTTCCTCATGGCCGTGAGCAGTACTCTTGTTTTTCCCCACTGGTGGCATCAGTTTGGAGAAGGGGAAAAATAACACTTAGGTGGAAGAAAGTTCAATCCATCTGCTGCCCTTCAAGGGACTTGAAAGCATCCTCCTCCAGTTATCCCTTTGAACACAGAAAGGGAGTTGCCCTTAACACAGAAACCTCTGTTCACCTCCCTCCACTCATCTGACAGCCAGCACAGACACCTGACTGCTCCTGACTTCTTTAGCCAACACCTGCTGCAGGATCCACTGACAGCAGGAACTTTCAAGTCCCTTTCTGGGTACAGACTGTCTGCTTCCCAGAGAGGATTCAGTTAAGAGCTTCCCTGCCAGCAGCCTGGATGATTCCAGACACCAAGCACTTCCCTAAACTCTTCACACTAAGCTGCAACTGCCCTGCCTCCACTCAATTTCCTTCCCTAGATAGCAGCAGCAGGATTTGTTTCATGCCCCTGGATGAGGAGAGTGAAGCTGTTACTGCAGCTGGTTTTTGCTCAGGCTTCCCAACCCTAAAGCCAGCAAGGGCATATGCTGGCCTCTACCTTTCACAGGGAAAAGGCTCCCATGCCACCTGTGCCAGAAACTGTCAAGGGAGGAGCATGCAAATCTATCTCCTGGGGCATAGAAGAGGAGAAGAGAAGGGAAGTGGCCTTTAGGGTGCTACTGGAGGGGTGCAAAATTAACCTTCAGCTGCAGCAAAACTGAAACAAGTGAGGAACAGCATGTGAATGAAAGCCAGGCATGTAGAGCACACTCCTCTGTTAGTCTCATGCAGGCAGAGCTCCAAAAGCTACCTGATCTTTGGTACTCCCTCCCCTCCTCCCCTTTCAAGAAAGGGCAACAGAACAATGGCCTTGTTGCCAAGAGAAATCATTCATGTGCCTCTGTGCAGAAGCTTCTAAACACATCAGGAGAGCAGAAATACAGAGCTGGACCTGAGACAGGGGAAAGGATTTGTCCTGCAGCTGTGATGAAGCCCAGGGAGGACATGTGGGCTGTGGTTCTACACTCATTCATCTCATGGCAAAGCAAGAGGGCTCTGTCCCTTCCAACCTGTGGCTGTAACACCCCTGTGTCCCCACAGTGACATCCAGCCTGCTGCTTCTGCAGCCACACTCTGGCTCTCTGAAAACAGCCTTTCTTTGGGCCTCTCTGCAGCATGTTTTGTCTTGTAGCATTGCCTCATTGCAGCTCTCTGGTCTAGAGCACAGTCAGACCCTGGTGGAGCAAGGACAGCCATAAAACAGAGGGAAGGGCAAAGCAGGGACTTTGGGGACGTCCCTGCTCCCTGCAGTGGGGTTGGACTAGATCACCTTTAAAGGTTCCTTCTAAGCCAAACCATTCTCTGCCTGAAGCTGGACATCCTGTGCAAGCAGCACAGCAGAACCTCCCCAAGCAGCAGTTTTAGGAACTACCAGAAGGGATTTGTTTAGAGGACTAGGAGCCAGCCCTACCTGCAGCTGCTTGCTGCTGACACCACCTGGGGATGACTCTCCTCAGAAGCAAGGCAGACACCAAAACTCAGAAGTGTTTCCCCTCACCATCCTCCAGCAGATCTCTCTGGACACAGCAGGAGCTGCAGAGTCTCTCCTGCTCCCTCTGCCTCTCTTGGCCTCTGGTACAAGCCCTGGGCAGGGTCTGATTGCCCTGGCTTCATGCATGTGATTGAATGTGGTTTCCTCATCAAAGGGGATGGGAAACCATTTGGCTCCAACCAAGTCTGATCCTCTGCCCAAAACATGAGGCCAGCTTCTCCTAGGGCTCCAGCATGTGACAGCAAATTGCTGTCACACACACAAAAGGCAACCAAAGGCAGGCAGATAATACCACATTCATCCAGGCAGTGGACACAGGGCAGTTTGCAGCCCAGAGGAACAAAAGCAGCTATCACATATGAAAGGCACCACTAAAACCAGGGTGCCTGAAACTCAGCCTTTCAGCTGCCCTGAGAAGCCCTTCTCAAGAGCCTCCAAGAATGAGAGTCCTTCTCTTCTGACCAAAGGCTCCTCCAGATCTCATCAAGTAACATCTACAAGCCCAGGCTCTCAGATCCAAGGCCAAGAAGCAACTCAAAGCCATGCTTCAACTTTCAGCCTGCTCCTTGTCTTGGGACTGAGCTGCTGCCTTTGATGCTCCAGGACCCTTCTGATCCAGAGGTGGGAAAACTCTCCAACACCCCATCTAAGGCTTCAATCCCTCCTTAAGCCTTTCACTTTTCCCCCAAATGACTCTGCTATTCCCCAAATGCATCTTCTTTCCTTTCCAACAGCATATGCCTCACATTTATACTTAGCTACATCTGCTCCATGTGCCCTTCTCCACCTGACCCCAGCTGCTGTGAAAGCCACAACCATTTCCTTTGGTTCCCAGTGCAGTAAGACAGATTTCAAAGCTGCTCCACCCTTTCAGAGCAGGCAGGAAACTCCTGTGCAGAGAGAAGGAACCTGCAATGCTGTGAGAGAAAGCAAGGATGAGCAACATCAACAGTGCTAAAGAGAAAACCAGTCACTGGCTGAGCTCCTTCTAGGGCTGAGAAGCCCCAAGACCCTGAGAGGAGACAAGCAGCAGACGAAAGAGGACATGAGGCCCTGGCACAGCTCAGCTGCTCCTGCAGTGCAGGGAGAGCTGCCAGCCAGGGACACTGCCACCTGTATGGCTCTGAGATGGTTTGGGACACAGCTGGGGCTCTCTGCAAGAGGAGGACAAACACTTGGGTCCCTTCTCCCAGCTCCACCCCCAAGAGCAGCAGAGCTTGCCACCTGGCAAGCTGAAGAAATGCAACAGATGAGAAACACGGTGGTTGGGTCTCTTGCCCTAGAGCAGCTCTCCACCTCCTGCAGATCAAGGCTCCAGGGCATCAGTCACAGTGCTCACTGCAATCAAAAGTGCAGAGAAGCCCTGGAAGAGGAGAGAACTCAACTGCATCCCTGGATTTCTCCCACCACAGCTACAGAAAGGGCTGTAGCTCTGTTACAAAGACAGCAATGACTCCACAGACTGCAAACCCTGGAGTCACAGCTGTTATCCTCCCAGCTGTACATCAAGACAGGACTCTGCTGAAGATGCTTCCTGCAGCCTCTCCCTGCAATGGGGCTTAGACAACTTGCAGTACCAACATCTTCAGGGGAAGAGAGCTGCCTCAAGAACAAGCAGATGCATTCCCTGGGGGTTTTATTTGAATCTGACACAGAATTAGGCCACACCTTCACCCCTACTAATCAAGCCAGAGACAGGGCCAAAGCTGTCAGGGGCAGCTTGCACTTGAATGACCTGCAATAGCTGCACACTGAAAAGATGGTCTGAAAGCTTCTGGTTCAGTGGCTGCAGCCCAAGGACTATTCTTGGCCAAGACTGCAAAGCACCAACCTCAAAAGCATCCTAACTTTGCCTCAGGCAGCAAGTGGCTTTGGCAAATGCTGGTGGGAAAACAATGACCTCTTGTGCCACCCTGTAGGAGCTGGGAGAGCAGCAGGACAGGAGGAGTGAAAGCTGTCATGCTGCAGGAAGGGGAACAATCCACAGCTCAGGTCTTACAGGGCAGTCCCTGAAGCATCCCATCAAGCCCTCATTATCCTCTCTTCATCCTCACAGTCAGATAGTTTCCAGGTTTAAAGGCCAAGCTAAATCCTTTCCAATTCCTCCTCAGGACTTCTGAATGAAGCAAGAGATGTTTTGTCCTCTAAAGAGATCTGTTGCTGTTGTTGAAGGGAAGCCACAGAGCCCAGCAACAGCCAAGCACAAGAGAGGTGTTCCCAGATCCTCTGCAAAGCACAGAAGTCCCTCTGGGAGGAGAGAGACCAGCTCAAGGCTTAACCTGGCTACAGAGGGGATTTGCAGCCACTTCTAGGAAGGGCCTTGCTGCTCTACAACTTTGTTCCCCTCCTTTGATAGTTGACATCTCCAATTAGCTTTAACACACAGCATGATGTTGATTTTAAGACCAGGATAGCAGGGCCAACCATCTGCAGTGCCAGCAGGTCTTCAGATCCAGCTGGATGGAGACCCCAGCCTGCTTCCTCTCACTGTAACACCACAGCACAGCCTCTCAGCCCTCTGCACTTCCTTGCCTGTGCACAAGGCTGGCTTATTTGCCAAGCTAACAGAGAAAGCTCCTTGCAAGCCTTCAGCTGTCAGCAGAGCAGAGCTGCCCTTGCACCACCTCCACTTTGTACAGGAACACTGGCATCTCTCCCTCCCAAAAGTGAAGATTACCAGGAAACAAAACAATTGCAACCCAGCTCCCAGCTGACCCCACCCAAAGAGTTTTTCATTGTTCCAGTTACTCTCTGCCCTCCAGACTTTCCTTTCAAGCCTGTAAGCAAACAGCTGTGCTTTCTGGATGCTCACTTACCTTTTGTTTTCCTATCCACAGCCACTGGCTTTTTGGTTTCTGCTGTCAGCAGCAGCTCGTATGGGTGTTCCTCTTCCTCAGCTCCACTTCCTCTGCTCTTCCCTCGTGCCACAGAGGCCTAATGAAAACCAGCATCATGTAAGCACTACCCCAAAGCAAGGCTATTTATCCCAGCAAGAAAGCACAAGGCCTCTTTATGCCATGCTGGAAGCAAGGACTTGGCAGAGGCAACATCTTCACCGTGGAGCCTGTGTGATCCAAAACGTGCCCCCCCCTTTCCCACACCCCTACCCCCTCAACAACACAAACCCCACCCCAAGCCCTCTTTATTTTCTAGTATTTAAGGCTGCTGACAGCTTTCTAGCACTGACCAACTGATTGACTGCACAGTCTGCAGACAGGCTGGAGTGGGGAAAAGAGCTGAGATGGTTATTCCTGTTCAGCCCAACTCAGGCTCACTGCTGCCACTGGAATTTGCATTGTCATTCACTATTGAGCTGCTAGCCCTATTAGGACATGGCTGAAAAACAAAACCCAGCCACCCCACAAAACAAAAAAAGGCCCCAAATCCCTGCCACCTTCCCAGATGTCTCCAATCCAGCATTTCCAAGATCAGCATGCACAGCACATTTAGGACTGAAGAGCCCTCAGGCTACACTGTCTAAACTCGGTTTCACCTCAGGATGTGCAGCAGCAATTGTGCTCTTTTTAAATCCCCAAAAGCCTCTGATTAGAGCTTGTCTGGAATATTGGCAGAGCCTCCTGCAAGCTGCTCTGGAAAGCCACCATCCATGTGCAGGGAGTGGTCTTCCTGCAGGCTCCAAAGGAGGCTTGCTGCAGACCTGCACTTGTTGGTCTACCTCAAGGCCAAGGATGACAGGCATTCCCCCAGAGAGCCATCCCGGTGCTCATGGGGCTAAACTGGGCTCCCAGGCACCCTGCTGCCACGCTCAGCTGCCTTTCAGCACCATCTCCTGGCCACACACTGGCAGGTTGATGCAGTCCTGTCCCAGGAGCCGTATCTGTGCCCTACAGTCCAACCCTGGTGGGGTCAAACCCAAGCCAGAGAGCAAGGGATCCCTCCCTGCTGCCACAGCAAGGAAGAGCAGGTCTGAACAAAGCATCCCCTCGAGGAAGGCTCTTCCACTGCCCACAGCCTCCTGAAACTGCCACTGCCTACAGACAGCAGACTGGGCACCACCTCCAACTCCTTCCCCAAAGTGAAAGCATCAGAGTTGTTTCAGGGCTGAACAGGCACCTACCCGACTGGAAGCAAGCCAGGAGCTCTGGAAGCTTAGGGAGTCCTGGAGAGACACCCAGGAGTCAGCAGCACAGGCAGGAGCCCTCCACCCCTGTGCTGTTGCTGCAGAAACCCAGCTGGCTTTTGAATCAGCTGCCTCAATGGCAGGAAATGGGCCATGTCCGGCAAGGAAAGTGTTTCCTCTACCTGCTGCCAGCAGCAGCTGCCAGGCAGAGCTGCTGCTCTTCTCAGCTGAAGAAGCTCACAACGAGAAAATGAAGGGGAAAAAAACCCCAACCCCAAACCCTTCTGACCAGCTGGTGGCATAAAAACATCAGAGGATACCAGCAGGGAACAGGCTCTCAGCAGAGAACTTGGAGAAACACTGGGCAGCAGCAGCCTGGCCCTCAAGCAGGCAGCAGGGCAGCCCCCAGGCTCCTGCAGATGATGGCTCCTGTGCTGTCCTCTTTCCAACGCACCAGAGCAGCTCCCTAGCAGCACACAACTCCCAGCTTTTGCTTTGGGAACTTCTGGGCATGCATTGATAGGCCTGGGGACACTTTTATCCTCTCTCTCTCTCTCATCCTTCTGAGCCTTAAAGGGTTTCAGGTTCAGATGCACTCCTAATGAAGACCATTGTTTGCTGGAGAAGTAGGAGCTGCAAGCAGGAGCACCCAAATCAAACACAACTTCATTCCAAATCATCTTCCCCTTGTTTGCAGATGTTGGTTAGCACAGATCAAACATTCACTATCAGCAAAGGCCAAAGTGAAGATGATGTTAACAACTGAACATGCTCTTGAATCTGAAGTGCACTTAATCCACAGCAGAGGGCTTTGGAAGGCTTTGCAGAGGGTAAACTCATCTCTCTGCTCTCTCCTCCCTCACCAGAGCTGCAGTCCAAACTGCTGGAGCACTCCTGGTGCAGTCTTTTGTCTGCACTTCCCTTTTGGAGGGGAAGGAATAAACAAATGAAACAAGTTTAAATTGGACAACACAGGCTCCTGGTGAGCTCCAAACCTAGAAGGTTTCTGCAGATAGTGAAAGGCACCACTCCAGCCCCTCCAAACAAGCAGCTCCTTTCCCTGTTTTTCCATGATGGAAGTTTCAAGTCTCTTGTTTGTGCATCTCTGTTTGGGTTGACAGCCTCATCTTGGCCAGGGAATCAAAGACTGCTCTTGGAAACCAGAGCCTGGCCCAGAACATGCAGTGACTAACTGCCCTGGCTCTGCTGTGAGAGCAGCTCTGGAGGACAGCAGATCATCAGGATGCTGCTCCAAGACAGTTACAGCATTCCCTAAGGGCATTCCTGTTCCCACCTGCCCAAACCAGAGGGAACATGTACCGAGATGATGAAGAATGGGCAAGAGTCAGAAAAGCACAGAACCCTCAGAAGCAGCAAAGAAAAAGACTCAGACCCAAAGCTGCCTCACAGCTGCATCTAGAAGGTCATTGGCAAGCAGTGACACATGCTGCCTGGGAGGTCTAGCAGGGCAGTTGGTTGCAGATCAAGATCTCCCCGGCCAGCCCCTCTGTGTACAAGTCTGCTTGCCAGCAAGGTTGCCTTTAATGGCTCGTGTTTCAAAGCTCCTGATGGCAGGACAACACAGCAGGTGGTTTATAATTAACTGTGGCCAGAGAGGTCAGAAGGAGCAGCCAGTGCATGTTCTCCTCCCTCCTGTTTATCCTCATGAAGGAGTTCTGCTTCCCAGTTATGCCACGACCTGCTAGCCAGCTCCCCCCTCCCTGCTGCCAGCCAGCCATGGGCTGGTGATCACCCCCTGCCAAAACATCTTCCCAGCCCTGGGGAGATCAGGGCAGCAATTCCCAGCTCAGTCTTACTGACTGCTTGGAGCTTCACTCATAGAATCACAGAATCATCTCTGTTGGAAGAGACCTTTCAGATCACCAAATGCAACCCTTAACCAGCACTGCCAGACCTCCATAGCTCTGCAGCCCCTCCAGGGCTGGTGACTCTAAACTCTCCTGCAGCAGGCAGATCTAGGGAAGCAAACCATGTTTACTCCTGCCTCCTGGAGATCTGACTGACTGCAGCAAACAAATCACACTGATGCCTTGTAGGAACTGCAGCAGATCAAGAGAGGCAAAGCAAAGTGCCTGCTGGAGTCTGCTGTGGGAGCCAGAGGCAGCTCCTCACCCTCTGCCTGCTTCAGACAGCTCACCCTCTGCCTGCTCCACGGGCAGCTGCAGCTCACCCTCTGCCTGCTCCACGGGCAGCTGCAGCTCACCCTCTGCCTGCTCCACGGGCAGCTCCTCACCCTCTGCCTGCCCCACGGGCAGCTCACCACAGCTGGAAACCAAGGAAATCCACAAGATTTGTTTGTGCTTTGAAGATTTTCCTGGGTGTCAGCAGACGGTTTCAAGACACAGTTGTGGTTTCACACTCCTCCCCCACCCCCCAAGCCAGGTCTTCTGGAGAGCCCTTGCAGCTGAGGTTCAGAGGGAGGTGAATCAAAATGAGCAATAGGAAGCCCAAGAGCAACAAATGCAGAGCAGGAAAGCTCCAGATCCATCAGAGGGCAGCTCCCATGCATTGCCCTCTGCAGAAGACAACTTTAACAGAGGCTGGGCCAGCCTCCTGGCTGAATGCAAGCCCCTGGTTCCTGTCCATGTCAGTGGGATCCCCAAGGCCACACATCTCCTCCCCAGCTGGAAGCAGGAACTCTTAGCCCTCTGGGTATCAGTCTGAAGTGAAGATGCATTTGGTTGGATCATTCCAAGTGGGCAACAGTCCACATCTCAACGTGGCTCAGAAGAATCTCTTCCTAAGGGAATTCTCAGCCAAGAATAGGAAAGAAAGGCTGAAGGTCAGCACAGAGGTGTCCTGGAAGAACTGCACAAAGGAAGTTCCCATGGCAAGGAACAGCAGCAATGCTGGAGTGAGAGAGAACTTCCCCCTCACAACCAGACTTGCAAGGGAGGCAATATCCCTGCTGGCTCCTCTCCAACTACTGCAACTCTGCTGTAAACCACACTCCCAGAAACCAGCCCAGCTGAAGACCTGCATACCTCAGAGGAAGCACCATGGCCTGCCTTCTTCTCTGCATGCTGCTCCTCCTCTTCATCAGGTGGTGGCTTGGCAGGTGGAGGGGGACGTTCTCTCTGCAGTTTAGGAGACCACAGTCAAGTGCCTGGTGTTGAAGCACATCCCCCTCCTGCTTCCCCCCCCAACACTGTGGCCACACTGTTGGCAATGCAGCCTGCCAAGGACCTCCTCAGACAAGCATTAGGTGGAGGAGAAGTTCAGTCCTAACAGCACAGAGCTTGGCAATGGCTGCTGCCTTTCCTCCCCCTCTCCAGCAGGACAGGATTTGGGCAGAGAGCCCTTTGCTGTGGTCCTGGGGCTGTTCTGCTATGGCAACACAGCCCACCCCCTTCTGCCTGCAGCAGGGCAGCTCCTGAGCACCAGCCATACCTTCAGGAGAATAAAACTGCTCAGAGGGCAGCTGCCTTGTGCCCAGGTTAATTGCTTCATGCCTTAAACCAGTTCATTCAGTCCCAGACCAGTAACCTGAATGGCACAGGACTGGAAAGGTCAGCAATGAACCCATGCAAGTGGCTGGAAATGAGACCTCCCTCCTCTCCTAATGAAACTGCAACATGACTAAGGGATTCCAGAGGCACCTTTTAGAGTGGAAAACCCTAGAGATCAAGAGCCAACTGCACTGCATTCCTCAAACAGGCCGGGACTGCCCGTGGGCACCCTGAGAGCTGCCTGCCAGGTCTCCGTGCAGAGCTGAACACATCTCTAGGTCATCTTCTGCCCTGCAACAGCTCCATCTGATGGCAAAGGGAAAGGCAGCAGAGGTGAACTGCTCCAAATCACTCCAGCAAGTTTGGGGAGAGACTTCAGCAAGCTGCTGGAGGTCATCCCACTTCCTTCTCCCTTTTCACTGCGGTTCAGCCTCTCCTCTCCTCACACCTGTAACTGAGCTGAGCTTATTCCACACCAGACACACCCAGGAGAGCACCCAGCTGGATATAAAGCACCAAGCCTCAGCTAGGAACAGGATGGTGCATCTTGTGCTGCACATCCTAAAGGCAGACCTGGCTCAAATGTCTCCTGAAGCTTTTGTGTCATCTCTGCTTTATTTGGTCACAGCACAGGAGAAAGGATGCAGCTCTCTGCACAGTGCCAGTGCCACCAGCAGTCTTAACTGCTCATTGCTGCTTTGCCTTTTGCCCAAAACCACACCCAGGGGGCAGGGGCAGGCTCTGGAAACCCAACCAGAACACAGAGGCTGGAGCTGACACAGCATGCTGCAAGGTCAGCATCCCATCTGCCCCACAGCAGCCTGGCCACTGCCAAGGGGGGAGCAGATGCAGCTCACTGAAGGTGAGGAAGACTCCAAAGGAGACAGTTCCAGGAGCTGTGCTTTGCCTTTTAAAGCCTTGAAAACATTCTACAGATTTCTGCAAGTAATACACACACACACACAAATGTTTCCACTGCCAACTAGTTTCCAGCAGGATCCTGTTGGAGATAATTTCTTGAGAGCCTTCTCCTAGGCAAAGCAGAGAGTAAAGGAGAGGAGAGAAATGCTCCACTCCCAAGTTTCCAAAGCTGTTGTGGAATCCCAGAATGGTTTGGGATGGAATGGACCTTAAAGATCATCCAGTTCCAACCCCATGCCATAAGCAGGGACACCTCCCACCAGAAGGAGTTAGCTCTTCAGCTAAGTGCCATGTCCTGGCAAACCAAAGCTCCCAAGCACCAAATATTCCAGTGCCAGGAAAAAGAAAGGATGGAAAACTAGGGGAAAATCAGGCCTGGAGAAGTGGCTACTTGTGGGCAGTGACAGAGGTTATGTGAAGAGGCCAGTGCAAGAGGAGAGGAACCAGGGTCAGAAATGGGTTAAAGATCTCCTCAGCCTGCTGCAAGTCAGAACACTGGAGGTAAGTTACCCAACCTTCAAAGACAGGGACAAGCACAGCCAGCTACATACAGGCCTGACTCCTGCTGCTTTGAGACCAGTTGATTCTGCTTCTTTGTTGCCTGAGTCTCGATCTGAAGATCTGCCACTGGCAAGGCTGTCCAGGGAGTGGCAGGAGGTTGCATTGTACAGAGCTTCATAGGGGCTCTCCTCTTCTGGCTGCACATCAAAATCTATGATCAGTTCTGTCACTGCTTTCTCCACATCACCTGTGAGAGGAATCACAGAATCATTAAGGCTGCAAAAGGCCTCCAAGATCAGCAAGTGCAACTGTCAACCTGTCAGCACCATGCCACTGAACCATGACCTCAAGTGCCATGCTCACAGGTGTTCTGAATGCTGCTGGGGACTCCACCACTGCTCTGGGCAGCCTGGGCCAATGCTTAGCTGCTCCTTCAGGGACAAAATTTCTCCTAATATCCAACCTGAACCTCCCCTGCTGCAACCTGAGGCTGTTTCCTCTTGTCTACCTTCCTGGGAGAAGAGCCCAACACCCACCTGGCCCCAGCCTCCTCTCAGGGAGCTGCAGAGAGTGAGAAGGTCTCCCCTGAGCCTCCTCTTCTCCAGGCTAACCAAGCCCAGTTCCCTCAGCTGCTCCTCACAGCACTTGTGCTCTAGCCCCTTCCCCAGCTTCAAAGAGATGAGGGAGAGAGAAACAAGTGCATCACTTGGGGCTTCTGCCCTTGGGGAAAGAAGAATGCTGGTGCCTGTTGTGTTGTGTGGAAGCCTACCCTGAGACAGCTGGCACACAGGATCAGTGGCTGGAACAGCTGGTGCTTGAGCAGTCTTCTCAGCACCTTTGGCACTCTTCTTCCCAGTGGTGTAATCTGCAAGGGGAGAAGGTGACAGGGTCAGGGCAGGTCACTCTGGTTTCATGTCCCCTTCAGCAGCTGGTGCTTCTCCCTCCTGGATGGAAGTCTCCAGAAGCTAACCAAAGGATGTCATGGAAACTTGCAGCTAGCTCAGATCCCCAGCTGGAAGCAGGGGAGCTCTTTAATCACATGCACAAGGTTCAGGGTGGTTCTTTGAACTTTGAGAGACTCTTTAATCAGAAAGCTGCAAAGCTCCTGAACAGTCACAGTGTCATGGAGCAGATTCCTTCCTGCTGTAGACACAAGGGACATCACTGACGTGGAGGTGGAGTCACCTTCTGGGCTCCCAGGACAGAGAACCCAACCCTCCCTGTGGTCCCCTAGCCACAGGCAAAGCCAAGAACACTAAGCTCACACGAATTAAGTCAGACAGCAACATCTGAAGCAGCCAACTGAGTTTGAGGAGAAAACTCACAGCAGTTACCAGCAAGAACTTCAGCTTTAAAGCCCACCCTTGCCTTCAGTTTCAGAAGAGAGCTAACACCTCAGCCTCACAGGCAGAGCTTAATTACAAGTCTGCAAAGCGCTTTGAACCTGCAAAGCTCTCAAAGGCTGAGCATGAATAATGCACACCAGTTGCACACACTTCTGATCTTCCTCTCCACAGCTGAGAGGAAACTGAGACAGCATAATTACAAGGTAGGAACTCAGCTATTTCCCTCCCTAACTTGGGACAGGCACAATGGGCCCAAGCTCCTTCAGAAACCAAAAGCAATCAAGGCCTTTTCTCTAAATCTCATCTGCACAAGCCATGGCCAAGCTTCACAAGGCAGTGAGGAGCAGGATGGGAAGATCCATGCAAGACTATTTGCCTACACAGATACAGAAAGGAGAGTTAATCCCAGACCATTTCTGAAGCTATTACTCTGCACTCTGCAAGCAGATTGAGGCTGTCCTTAATTTTAATTAACTTCTAAAATGAGCTCCACAAAGCTCAATTAAGCCCACTTAAGCTGTAAAGTCATGCCTCACTCCTTCAGCACAGAGCTAACCCCCTCAGGTGTCCCCCTGGGAGACCCTCTGCAAACACATGCTCTGGGGACAGTTCACCCAAGCATTCCAGCATCATTCCTTCCAAAGCCTACAAGATTCTCCCTGAGGGAGCTGCCCTGAAGCTGCTTTGCTTTCAGCACTTTCCAGAAGACCAGAGACCAAAATCCTGTACTTGCAGTAGCACAATTAGCTCCCCAGACTGCTCCCTCCTGCCCCCACACAGAGCTGGCTCACTTACCTTCAATAAGAGCTGCTATATGTTGGCTCTTCTGAGAAGGAAGCTCCCTCACAATATCCAGGGCTGTCAGGCCTCTGTTATCCTTTATGTTCACATCAATACCTGTGACAACAGGTGCAGAGAAGGCAAAAGGAAGCAGATGTTCTAACTCTGTGCAGATTCATGTGTTTCATCATCAAGATCTTTGGCATCAGCACTGGGGGGGGAGCTCAAATCTCTAGAGGCAGAGCTAAAGCCAAACACCAGGAGAGAACCTCTCCTATAACCCTCTCTGAGGAACTCATAGCTGCTTGGAGAAACATGCTGCCACTCTGAAGGAGTCTCCTCAAGCTCTGGGTGAAGGGATCACACATTACTGCTTCAAAAGGATCATTCTCTCACCTGCAGCCAGCAATATTTGTACCACATCTGTCTTGCCAAACAAAGCAGCTTCGTGCAAAGCACTGCCTTTTTCAGTCTGCAAATCAAATGGAAACATAGCATGAAGCTGGGCAGTGGGGAATGGTGATGGAGGCATGGGTCAGGAGGTTACAGAAGCAATAAGTACATGGCATCAGACACCTGCTGTGGGCACCACTGTCTGCAGCTGGGGACAGACTACCAGTGTCATTACAATGCTGAGCATTTGGAATGGAAAATGGAGATGGTCTCCTCAGGGACATGCAGGTCCAGGTCAGAGACCAAGAAAGGACTTGCTGCAGCTTAGCAAGAGCTCATGTCCTGAAAAGGAAAGACAAGACCACCACAGACAAGCTACTGCTGTGAAAGCAGCATGTTCACAAGTGGCTTGATAGGAAGAGACAGTCTGCCTCCTTCACTATCAAGAGCTCCCAGTGAAAGGGCTTTTCCTTCTCCCTCACCCTGGGCCTGGGGCTCTTTGTCCACCTACCAAGCAGGCACGAAGCATGCAGAGCACCAGAACCCCTCTGAGCAGCTCCTTGGAGCAACCAAGAGCTGAACCAAGAGCCCAGAGGAAACCAAAGCTACCCCTCTCCTCTTCCACCACCCCTCTCTTGGGGGGGGGGGGGCTCTCCATGCCAGCCCCTCCCAGCTTCTCCATCCCCCCAGCAACCAGCCCAACCCTCCCGCAGCCAGCCCCAGGAGATACCTGGTAGTTGCTATCCATGCCAGCATCCAGCAAGACATGGACTACAGTTTTGTGACCATTCCTAGCTGCCAAGTGCAGAGGAGTATGCTTCTTAGTGTTGCAGCTTAGGAGATTGGGGTGAGCATTCAGGAGCATCTTGACCACCTCCAGCCTCCCGTAGAGCGCGGCCAGGTCCAGGGGAGTCTCGAACTTGTTGTTGCGCATGGTGGGGTCGGTGAGCTCCTCCAGCAGCACCTTCACCACCTCGCTGTGGCCATACTGGGCAGCACAGTGCAGGGCTGTCTCGTTGTCATTGTTCTGGGGGAGGGGTGGGGGGAGGTGAGGAAGGGGTCACAAAGGCCAGCAGGTCAGAAGGGAGGGAGAACAGAGCTGCTCCATGCCTCGCGCCAACCGCTGGAGTTTCAATGCTCAACCCAAAACCAACAACAGCAGCAGTTGGGAAGCAGAGAGCCCAGGTGGAAAGAGAACCTGCAGTGGTGCAGATTTAAATCTAAATCTAAGGTCCTGCACTTGGGTAGGAGCAATCCTGAGTACAGACTGGGTGAGGAACTCATTGAAAGCAGCCATGCAGAGAAGGACTTGGGGGTCAGGATAGATGGAAAGCTGGATATGAGCCAGCAATGTGTCTTCGCAGCCCAGAAAGCCAACCGCATCCTGGGCTGCATCAGGAAAGGTGTGACCAGCAGATCTAGGGAGGTGATCCTGCCTCTCTACTCTGCCCTTGTAAGGCCCCACCTGGAGTACTGTGTCCAGTTCTGGGCTCCTCAACATAAGAAAGATGTGGACCTGTTGGAGAGAGTCCAGAGGAGGGCCACAAAGATGATTAAAGGACTGGAGGACCTCCCCTACGAGGAAAGGCTGAAACAGTTGGGGTTGTTCAGCCTTAAAAAGAGAAGGCTTCGAGGGGATCTCATAGCTGCCTTCCAGTACCTAAAGGGGGACTGTAGGATAGAAGGGGAGAGGCTTTTTGTATTCTCAAACTGTGATAAGACAAGGGGAAATGGCTGCAAGCTACAAGAGGGGAAATGTAGGTTGGAGATTAGGAGGAATTTCTTTACCAGGAGGGTGGTTAGGCACTGGAACAGGTTGCCCAGAGAGGTTGTGGCTGCCCCATCCTTGGTGCTGTTCAAGGCCAGGCTGGATGTGGCCCTAGGTGACCTGGTCTAGTGATTGGCATCCCTGCCCATGGCAGGGGGGTTGGAACTAGACGATCTTTGAGGTCCCTTCCAACCTCAGCCATTCTATGATTCTATGGTGTCTTCAGCAGCTCACTAGCCCTCTGCCAGGCACAGACAGCCCCCCTTGGGAACTGAACTCACCAACCAACCCAGCCAGCAACAGCTTCACCAACATCCAGCACAAGGAGCTTGACTCAGCTATGGGAAGTCTGCTCTATGGGGCATAGGTGCTGTGTGGATGGAGCAGGCTGCTCTGGCAGCACTGAGGTCAACATCTGGGGATCATGCTGGAGGTTAAGGGACTGGCAAACTGGATCCTGAGCTCCCCATGAACTCTGCTAGCACTGGGGGCAGGCAGGCAGGTATTTGTTGGCAGCTGTTGGGGTGCCACAGTAAAGAAACAGGAGCTGCAATATTTGGTAGGCAAACTGCAGCCTGAATTCTGTTCTGCTGGGGCTTCAGTGTCATCATTTGAGATTGAAACTTCAATTGTTTCAAATCCTACTCATCCTGACTCTGAAACAGTCATTCCACCTTTGCAACTCCAAAGCTCCCAAGCTGGACATGCAGAGAAGGGCTGAGTTAAGTGAGGTGCAGGTTGGGAATCAGAAAGCAGTGAAATCAGATCATTCCACTAATGAGCTAAGGTCTCACTCAGGTCAAGTGAGGGAAGAGACATCCCAGTGAGAGGAGCACACCTCCAGAGTGAAAGCCAGATCCCCTTAATGCATGCAGCAGCTGGCAGGTTAAAAACCAGCAATGCAAAGCCCTGAAAGCCAAGCAACCTAAGACACTGCACCTGCAAGTGCCAAACAGGAAGGCTGCCAGATTGAGAAGAGCCTTTTCTCAGAGGAAATTCACCTCAGGTTTCTAGTTTTATACTAGAGTTCAAGGTTTAAGGACTTTGGAAGCAAATTCTCATCTAACAGCTTGACCCAAAAAAGCTTTAGTAGAAACTGTCCCACAGCTCAGTCTGAGGGGCAGGAACCAGGGTTGAGTTTATCACTTTAAGGTTAGTCCCCATGACAGAAACCAACCCAAACACAGAGCAGCCTTGTCCTGATGGAGGCAGAAGCAGTACTTCAGGAACTGAACTCGATCAAAACACTTTCTGTGGTGCTTTGAGAGCACATGCACTTCTCTGGACAGCAGCTTGCAGGAGCAGTCAGTGTTCTGCACCATTTCACAGCCACACTGCAGCACTTGCTCTGTTGCACACAGACTTCAATCTTCCTCAGGTGTTAAAGTCATTCCAAGGATCACAGCAGCCATGCATGCAAGCTCCCATTTGTTCCCATCTGGTATCTGCATCATTCTGCAGCCACCTGAAGAGCTTAAGTGGAGGGAGGAGTTCTCCAGAGGCTCCCTGGAGCTTCTCTAACATCAGAGACTAAGGAGGCAGGGAGCAGCAGCAGCAGCCACATGCTGTGTGAGGTATTTAAGCAGGTATGGGAAGCATGGCATCACTGTTAGCACAGCAGCTCAAGCACCAGGCTCTGTCCTGGGAGTGGCAGAGGCAGCCATGGTGAAGGAAGGGACAGACAAGTGGACAGAATTTACTGGAGACTCAAGAATTCTGCACATAAAATAGAGAGCTGGAGTGAGGAGGGGAGAGAACAGAGAAGCACAGAGGTCACACCTATCAGAGCAGCTCAAGCTGCTGGGCTCAAGGCAGCTGAAAGGTTGGGAAATCCTTTTCTTCTCTGAAGCCAGGTCTCAGTGAGGCCATGGCACAGCCAGCCCCATGGCCCCAGGCTGTCCCCCAGCAGCAGGAGGCTCCCTGCCCACTCTGGCAGAAGGGGTGGATGAGCTCAGCCCCTCTGGGTACCTGCCAAAGGGCCCCAGGGGTACAAACTGCTCATGCCACGCTGGCCCTGGCTACCAGGGACTTCCACTGCTGGGGCTGTCCTCCCCTCAGCCCTCCCTGGCACACAGACTGCATCCCTCAAGGGTGCTTTGAAGCCTTAAAACTCCAAACAGCTGTCTGATGGCTCAGAAAGGGGAACACAACACCCTTTAATAAGATAATTGCTGGAGTCTTCCCTCATCTTCACTGCAATTGACTCTCATTTCCCTTCAGCAGCTCAGGGCTCTGACACTCAGGGTGAAACCCTTCAGACTTTCCTCCTGCCACAGAGATCACCAGGCAGCAAACTCTCCTGAAGCATCCCAGCAAGTCTTTCCCCATCCTAAATTAGGGACTGGAAACTCCCTCTGTTGTGTCAGTCTTTATTGCATCCCATTTGGGAGAGTCTTGAGCAGACAAAACCCAACCTACTGGAGCCACTCCAGGCAAGGGATGTTGCCTCTCTTCCTCACCTCACCAGAGTGGAGCCTGAACAATGAGCATGGGAGCTCAGACTGGAGATGGAAAAAGCAAATTCCTTCCCAGCAGCCAGAAGGCAGATGGCTTCACATTTCAAACCTTGGTAGAAAAAACAGAGCACTCAGCAGGGCCCAGGGGCTGCATTCCTGCAGAAACCCTGAAACCCTTCCCCAGTTGACAGCTGGGGCTGGTACAGTGCCCACCTCCAGCTGCTGAGCCAGGAACACCAGGAGAAATGGCTCTGCTCTCCTATGGGCTCCAGCAGAGCCACAGACACCACACCAGAGCCCTCCTGCTCCTCAGCACAGGCTAACAGTGGAGATCTCCAGCTCCTGACACACCTTGAGGCTGTTGGCTGAAGAAAGGGAGACTTGGTTTAAATAAAGGAAAACTTCCTAAATCTCTCAGCTGCCAAGAACTGCAGAGTCACAGACAGCACCAAAAGTGGCTCTGGAGTTGTCTCTCTCCAAGCTAAGCAGCTGCTGGACACAGACTGCTCAGGAATGGTTTAGGGAGAACTGATCCTGCCTCAGGGCTGGGAAGAGGCTCCAGGACCCTCTGGTCCCCTCCAAGCTGTTTCTAAGGTTCTCTTGCAGAGTTTTGGTCAGCATGTGCATATCAAGGTTTACCCCATTAAAAACCTGCTCCCAAAGCCCAGAGCAGGCTCATCCCACTGGCAGGCACTCCAGAGAGCTGCAGGGAAAGGCAGATTGAAAGGAAAGAAAATAACCCCATCAGGAAGCCACATCCAAGCTTCACCAGGAGGTGACAGCCAAGGCACAGCCCAACCCTGGGCACAAAGAGGCCAGGAGGGCTGGCTGGAGCTGCCTGCTCAGCTGTACCAGCTCCTGCTCTCCTTGTGCTGTACATGATTCCCAGCAGGATCCCACCAGGACACTGGCAGGAGCAGAGGAAGGCTGGCCAGAACAGGTCTCCTTCCTCCCCACAGGTGCCCAACCATGCCAAACACAGCCCAGAAAAGAAAATCCAAACAAAAACAAAAAGAAATGATCCCCATATGGCCAAGAAGCTCTGAGGAGCTCTAGGGGTGGGTTCCCTGCCCAGATTCATTTGCAGACTCCAGATGGTAGCCTTCCACTTTCCTCAGCAGCCCAGTTAGATTTATAGCACTTTAAACCCAATCTGCATGAGTCATTTGCTTCCAATTAAGAAAGACAAAGGTAGTTTGTGCTGTGCACAAGCCTGAGCTATGTGACAGTTTGGCTGCTTTGGCTCTGCTCCACTGCTTGGTTCCTTCAGACAAACTGAAGGACCAAATTCAGCAGAGCAGGAGTAAGTAAGCAGAGTTGCTGCTTCACCTCTGCATTGTGCTTCCACTGTTGGCTTCTCAGAAGCCCTGCAGGCCTGTACAGACAGATCACAGCATCACAGAACCACTGCAGGTGGAAAAGATCTCCAGCATCATCAGATCTAAGCATCACCCCAACACCTCCCCCGCTGCAACTTGAGGCTGTGTCCTCTCATCCTGTCTCTTGTTCCCTGGGAGAAGAGCCCAAGCCCCACCTGGCTCCAGCCTCCTCTCAGGGAGCTGCAGAGAGTGAGAAGGTCTCCCCTGAGCCTCCTCTTCTCCAGGCTAACCAACTCCACTTCCCTCAGCTGCTCCTCACAGCACTTGTGCTCTAGACCCTTCCCCACCTTCCTTGCCCTTCTCTGGACACACTCCAGCACCTCAGTGTCCTTCTTGCAGTGAGGAACCCAGAGCTGAATCCAGGATTCAAGTTGTGGCCTCAGGGACCTCCTGTTGACCCAAAGATGTTGAAAGGGAAGGGGCATACAAAGCTCTTAACTAATCCTTTTAACTCTGAGGAGAGCAAGAAGCTTCTGGCTTTCTTATCTCTTCCTCAACACAACAGTGAATTCTAGTCCAGCCTTAGATAAATGCTTCCCACCTCTTCTGAACATCCCAAAATGCTGGGAAAGACAAAACCTCTCCACTTTGACTGTTTCTGTATGATCCCCCATCCTGCATGGGAGCTGAGAAGGTGAAAGCACTAACCAGCCAAGGACTCCTACACCCTACAGCTGGACTCTGCCCAAAGCATAACCTCCAAAGAAGGCCACTCTGTAAACTGAAGCCCCCAAGAGTGAGCTCACTGGGGACCTCATCTCTCTTCCTTCTTCAGGCAGAGTGGGACAATGCTTCAGAAAGCTCCTGAACTGCTCAGCTCTGATGTTGCCACAGCAGCTATGTGCTGTTGTACAAACCCCATCTGCCTGAGCTCCCTGTAAATGCATTTGTGCCTCAAGAGCTCTTGCACTGGAGTTGCTTCCTGACAGAGAAGTCTGCAAAAGCAAACACCACTGCCAGTGCTCAGCAAGCTCCAGAGCCTGCAGTGTGTGTTTGCAAGGTGCTGCAGGTGAAGCAGTGGAAGTTTGAAGTCAACTTGGAGACAGAAACATGCCAGGGATGGCTGGATCCAAAACAGGAGCTGGAAGCAGCTGTGGTGTGTGGTGGCTTAGAGCAGAGGTGTCTCATGAGAAATCAGAGACTTTTCTGCCATCACTGGCCTGCAGCTTCTCTATCAATAAAGATGGTGTCTGAGAAACCACCACCAGGAGCCTTCTCATCTGCTTCAGCAATCCCTCAGCCTCAGTGTGTCCTAAGAGCTGATGTCATGACTTTTTGGAGCTTGGGAACAACTGAAAGTAAGAGAGGAACAAAAGAGGCAAGAAAAGAGGAAGAGAAAAGACCAGGGCTGAAGGGTCAGAGGACAACAGACTCAACATCCAAAAGAGAGACTGATGCAATAAGCAAGACATGAAGGGAGGCATGAACATTACTGCCTTCCCTCCTCCCCACCACCACCACCAGCAGCAGAATGAACTGTCCACTCAAAGCACAACCCCAGCATGGTGCAGTTTAGAGGAGAGAAGACATGAAACTCCACTCCAAGCAGCCCCCAGAGAAAATGCATCCAGAAAAAAAAACAAAAACCAACCCCAAACAACCCAAACAATTCCTTCTCTTTGCATTTCTCAGCAACATTAGCACAAGAACCAAACCCTAAAGCATTCTAATGGCAAGAAGAACATTACCTTTGGGAAGTCATCAAGCAAAGTGACCACCACCAGGAGTCCTACAGAAGGCTAAGCAATGAAGAGGAGCCCCCCAGGAAAAGGAGGACAATTCAATTGTGTTTGTCTAAATGCTTTGAAGAAAGAAACCCCCAAGAAATAGAACAAGGTCCCATGGAACTTTTTCCCCCAAGCAGCTGCAAACTGGCAGAGGTCTGAGTGCAGCTGGGAGCAGGAGAGTGAGGAGGCAGGGGAGTGCTGACAGCACAGTACACACCTTGGCATTGATATATGGGTCAAAGGGGCCGTGCTTTTTGAGTTCTCTGATCTCAAGAGCATTCTACAGAAGGGAAGAGGAAAAAGAAAAGAGAAAACAAAAGAAACTGTGATCATGAAATGGGTGAGACACAGCAACACAGCAACGGGGGGGTGGGGCCTGAGGGGTGTGGCAATGGCAGCAACTCAGCATCTTGGGCCAGGCAAAAGCTATGCAGAGCAGAAGTCCTTCCAGCTGCTGAGCCCTGCAACCTGAAGCACTCTGCAGGCTGTTGACAGGGCTGCAGGCACCAGCACACAGGCTGTTTGCCTGCTCCTTCTCATTACAGAGCCTCCTGCTAACCAGAGCTGAAGGAAACATTACCTGGAAGGATAACACCGAGCTTTGAAGCTTTGGCAAAGGTTTCCCCTGCAGTGTCCTGCTCAGAGCAGGGCAGTTTACACTCAGGGCCCTCAGGCAGCTCTTATCAGATGGATTGGAAACACCTAACTTCTGAAATCTAGTGCAACAGCCTGAATGCCTGCAGCAGTGCCTGAAGGCATCAGCCACTGCCCCAAACTGTCAACAAGGACATGAAACCACACACTCAGTTACTTCTGCTCAGTTAAGGACTGGCAGGCAACAGGGTAACTATCAGCTTTTTCCTTTGCTGATGCTTTAGAAGCCACTGTTTAGCCTTGGAGCAGCTTGATGGATCAAGTTCACCACCTTAGACTGAGGACCAAACAACTGCAGCATGGCACTAGGGTCACCCCAACAGGAAAGCAGGATTAGGACTCCTAAACCTGACTCTAAAGGGAGTTTTTGCTCCTCAGCTTCTGAAGAGTTCAGACAGCAGATGAAGATTAAACAGCAGCAACTCACAGTTCTCAGCTGCTCATCCTGACCTGCAGCAGCTGAAGGAAGGTCCATTTTTTGCCTCATGGCACTAAGGCAGACAAACTTAGTTTGGTTTACCCCTCTCCTCTTGGATGAAAATCTGAGTGGTTTAGGAGCTGATTCACAGGGACATTGAGCTGTTGCTGCCTCAGGGACAGGAAAACCAAGGGCTACTGTACCTTGGACCATCCCAGGACAACCAAGGGTTATTGTACCTTTAACCATCCAAGTTGGATGGTTACTGCCTGTCTGTCCTCAACAGTTCCCTTACCCAAACCTCTTAAACAAAAGAATATCTGGGTCTTCCAGCAGTAGCATTTCAGAAGCTCCCTGGAACTGGAAGATAGCTGCTGACTCCCAGGAGGAGTTACACAGGAGCCAGCCCTCCACAGTGCACAGAGCAGCTGTGTCCCACAGATCAACCCCTCTGCACCCTAGACCAAACCCCTACCAGCTGAAGAAGCCCCCCAGGTATTCTGTTTTTCTTGCCTGATTGGGAAAATAACCCTTGTAGAGTTAAGATCAAGCTGGGGATTTGTCTGAGGACAAGTAGGGTTAAAATCATCTTACAAATGGTTAACTAGAGCAAGTGCTAGAGACAAGCCAGGAGAGGAGCTAGGAGAGCATGGCCAAACAAAGCTGCTTGGGTTAGTTCCCAAAGAAGGGAGCCTACCTATCCTCTGCCAGAGCTAGAAACCTCAGCTATCCAGCAACTGAAAGGAGAAGCTAGGGGTTAGTTTGAGAAGCCCAGTATGAAAGCAGGAGACCACTCTCCAGGTGTGGGGTGCTTCTTGTATTTCTGGAGCTCTGCATGAACATGTAGACCTTAGTCCCTCAGCACTGGATGGCTTTGCTTTGGGCAGTCCCTTCTCACCCCATGAACAAGGACTTTTGGGAAGGGGCAGGGTTCAGCTGAAGTAGTCTCTCTCCATCCAAGGGAAGCAATTCACTGATATGTTAAGAGAAAAAACACACAGACCTGCTCATTCACTTTGGTATGTGAAGGTCCTTGGTGGATGAGAAGCTTCACTATGTCTGCATCTCCTTTCCAAGCTGCCAGGTGCAGAGGGTAACAGCCTTTACAGTCTGCTACATTGGTCAGGGCATCATTCCTCAGCAGAACTTCCACCACATCCCTGAGGAGAAGGAAACTTCAGTCCATGAGATGTTCAGTCCTTCTTTCACAGCTTACAATCTACAGAAAGTATTTCACAGAGGTTCATCTGAAGAGGAGAAGTTGACAGATCCTCTGGACATGTGCTTTTAAAGCATCCTATTCAATGCTGCCCAAAGGGGAGAACCAAAACCCCACAGAACACACCAGACTGCTGCCCAAAGGGGGAAACCAAAACCCCAGAGACCACACCAGACTGTTACCTTCACCCTAACAGAGCTGAACAGGGACTGAAGTCACCCACAAGCCACTCTAGTGAAAAGGGAATGGCACCAGCACAACGAAGATGAATAAAGGTTTGAACTCTGTTCAGTTATTTAACTCTGTTCAGTTATTTAACTCTATTCAGCAGCTTAAGTAGCAATGAGCAGGACAAGATTTCCCCTGCTGGAGCCTGGAGTTACCTCAAAACCTAAGAGGCATGAAAGCAGCTTTGGAGTGGTGCAGGCAGAGCAACAGCTGGGACAGCAGACAGACTGCAGAGGGCAGAAGCCACTTCCATCTCTTGTTATATCTCACCCAAATTGCTCAGGAATAAAAGGGTGGGTGAAAACCTGAGTGCTTTGCCAGCTGTGTAAGGAGATGAGTGACCACCCTGTGCAGCAGGCACTGCACTGCTGCTCTTCACCTCTCCTCCTGAAGATGGTGCAGTGCTTGCACCACCCGCAGGGCCGGCAGGAGGCTGGGGAAGGAAGGACACCAAACCCCGAGCTTGGAAGGCAGAGAGCATCCCCTGGGAGCAAAGGCATTGGAAGAAGACTCACTTATGACCGTTCAAAGCAGCATGGTGCAGTGGAGTGTATCCAGTGCTGTCAACGCAGTTCACATTGGGCCCTCTCCAGATGCTGCAAGACAGAAAACGTACAGGGAACACTTAGGCATCCAGCAAACAGACAGGAGAGCTGGCAGGGACAGGATTCAGCAGAGTTCTCACACCAAGGTGGAAGCAAACCAGTGGCTGGAGAGCTGTGGTTAGGAGCAGCAAGAGAGAGAACAGACTGCACAGCACTGGGGTGAGCAGAGGGGTTAGTGTCACAGGGCACAGAGCTGAGCCAGGGCTTCACTCCTCAGTGCTTCAGCACCACAGCCTGGTTTAAATCACAGCTCCCACCTTCTCCTGCTGCTAGACATCTCCCAGCCACACATGTGCTTGCCAAAAAGCATCTGCAGAGGAAGACATGTCTATTAGGGTTAACCAGAAGAGACAGCAGAGCATGGACCCACTGCTAATTCACACCCCTCAGAAGAGCTTTGATGGGTCTGGGAAAGCCTCTTCCCTCCACTGCAAGAGTCACCAGGGATGGAAGGCAAAGGCTGTGGGACACAGACTCTGCTCTTGGTCACCAGTGTGATTCCACACTCACTTCTTACTGTCCAAAACTCACTGCCACCTGACAGCTACTGGCAGTCTCTCTGAAAGAGCAGGAGGTCCCTGAGCACTCCTGACAACACTGGCAACCTCCTTCCCCTGCTCAAAAGTCAAACAGCACAGATTTAAGGATTAGCCCTGGGGAGGATTAATCTTCCCCAGGCTCCCTGCAAGGTCTCCTACTTCAACCTGTGGAGAAACATGTGTGTGAGAGCCTGGCACTGCTCCAGAGCTCACTGGGACCAGAGTCTGCTTTCTGCTGCCACCCCTCCCAGAAAGGGCATCTGAACACAAATCAAGATGTTCTCAACCTTTCCCCTTTCCTGCAGGCAGCCCTCTCCATCACAAGCCATCACTCCTCACATGCTGGCCTGTCTGGAACTGGAGGCTGTCAAGGATTACACAGGACACTCATACTTCTGCTCACACACTCCGTTCTCCTGCCTTGTTCTCTTGAAGCAGGGGCAGAACTTAACAGCATCCTCTAATCCCCAGAGTAATTGGCTTCAAAGAAAGTCATCTGCTGCTCTGTCTGAATGAGGCCTTTCCTGATCATTTCATTTCCTCCCCAGCATGGAATCTCTACCACTCCTGGGATGATGCAGAGGCAGCCCCAGCAGTAACTAGGTCTTCTAAAATAGCAGCCATTACCAGAGGGCTCCTAGCCAGAACAAATTCTCTCCCACAATCCCCAAAAGCAACAGGAAAGGCACCAAACCAACAGGAATCCCTAAAAGCAGCAGGAAAGGCACCAAACCAACAGGAATCTTGTGCAGACCAAGTGGAAATCCAGAAGCAAACCAAGCAAGGGGCTTGCTCTTGAGCATGTCTCAGGTGGGAGCCAGGGGCATGCTCTGGAATGAAAAGTTCCTCCCCTGCAAGTGACTCCTGAGCCAGCAGAACATGATAAAAGGCTTTGCAGGACCAAGACAGACACAAGCTCCACAGAGGAGAGGCAGCTAAGGAGACACTTCATCCAAGAGGACAGGGAAGTAAGCCATCAAATCCAATTTGCAAAGGATCAGGAGGCTTATCCTGAGGCATTCCCACCCAGCACCCAGGGCTGCAGAGGCAAACCAAGCCATGCACACCATGCATTTCAAGGCCTACTGACATCCTTTACAGGATGATGGCTTAAACTACCTCCAGAAGATAGGGGAGACACCAAAAAACTCAGTCAGGTTGAGTCCTGGAGGTGCCCTACCCCATCCAGCTGCAAACACCCCTGAATTATGAAGGGGCCAGAGTCATTCCCAGGCTCTGCTTTAGTTTTGGCAGTGGGCTCATGCAGTGTGGCTGCCCAAATAATTCATTGCTGGATTCCAAGTGGCAATTAATGGTTAAAACTAGTGCCAGAAAGATTTGTGTGTGCTCTGGAGCAGCTGTCAATGCTATACCAGGCTGCTAACCTGCCCAAAGCCAGAGAGCTCAGTGGTTTTCCATCCCAGGCAGAGCTGTGTTCTGATGCCAAGCTTCAGGGTGTGCATGTGAAAAACCAGCAGCAGTTGACACAAATCTTTCCCTCAGCTGAAGTTAGGAAGTAAGGAAACCCAAAGTTAGGGCTGGAAGAGGCACAAACTAAGCCACTTGCTTCAAGTCACCTGTCCAGCCAGCAGCAGGAGTGGGGACTGGGGCCCAGGACACCTCCCCAGCAGAGCATCACCTCCAGAGACCTCCTGAGAAACACCCTGATTATGCTGCAGAGCCCAAGGCAAAGTTCACTCCAGGGACTTGGAGGAGGAGAAAAGCTGGAAGCCAGAAGGGAGCTGCTTCCATAGCAGGCACTGAGTGTGGCAGGAATCAACCCCCAGGATTTTAAGATACTACCAAAATATACTGAGGTCTGCTGTGTCCTTTCCTCTCCCCTGCCCTTGGTGTCTTGTAAATAAAGCAAGCTTTTATCAAAGAAAGGTCAAATCACCCAGAAGTCCAGGAGTCAAGAAGAGAACTGTTTATATTTAGATGTGAGGGCTGCAGGGAAGTGTCTCAGCAGCTTCCCTCCTCTTCCTCTCCAGCTCTGCTCCAAGGCCACAGAGTTCTCCTGAGCTAATGGCAACAAACTCTTCCATCCCAGTTGTATTTATGCAATGCAGAGCATCACAGAGACAGACTAGAGCAGATCCTGAGCCTGACACAGGAAAATAACTTCCCCACAGCCTGCAGAACCCAGGAGCTGGGAGAACACTAGCAGGGGAATGTGACTTGTGCCAGACACTGCAGCTCCCTCAGAGCACTGTCTGCAGAGCCTGCTGCACCTGAGAGTGACATCTCAGGGGTTCCCTGAGGAACTTGGGGCAGAGCTGCTGGAAACAACACCCAGGCTTGAGTCTAAAGCCTTAGGGAAAGCTCTCAACACTCTGGGGAGGAGGTGGTGGCTACTCCAGGGTTAAACTAGACCTTTCCAAGAGTTTGTCACTTCTTTTCAGACCAGCCAGGGCAATTCAAAGAGATTTAAGCCAAGGGGAACAACACAGCAAGACTTTGAGAGGTTAGGCTCATAGGATCTTAGAATGTCCTGAGCTGGAAGGGACTCACAAGGATCATCCAGTCCAACTCCTGTCTATGCACAGGACAACCCCAAAATCACCCCCTGTGGCTAAGAGCATTGGCCAGATGCTGCTGGAGTTCTGTCAGCCTTGGTGCTGCCACTGCTGCCCTGGGGAGCCTGTTCCAGGTCTCCACCAGCTTCTGGGTGAAGAATCTTCTCCTGATCTCCAACCTACTCCTCCCCTGGCACAGCTTCATGCTGTTCCCTTGGGTCCTGCCCCTGGTTACCAGAGAGAGGAGATCAGCTCCTGCTCCTCTCTGCCTTCTCCTCTCACAAGGAAGCTGCAGACCCTGATGAGAGGCTCAGGGGCATGCAGAGCCCTGGGCAGTCAGCCCCACCCTGGGAACCCTTACCAGACAATAAATAGGGAACAGTGTTTAACCTCTCCTGGGTCAGCCTAGTGTGAGCACACTTTCCAGCACAGAGAACAACACAAATTACCCACTAAGGATCAAGTGAGTGAGTTTTACAGAGACCAACACACAAAGCACTGCAGGGAGAGAAGAGTGGGCAGCAGCTGGGCAGCCTCTGCCCCTCCCAGGGGGGGGTTCCCCTTCCAGATCACTAACCTCCTGCTGTGCCCAAGCCCTAGATGCTCACAGCAAGGCCAGGGTCCACATCTCCACCTAGCACCTATGGCCTCCAAAGGCTGGCAGTTGAGAAATGAAATGAAAAAGAGGTGAGTGCTGCTTTATGGCATGGTGAGATCACCCAGTGGCCCAGCCTGAATCACTTCACTTTCCCAACAGCCATGTACAGA
This sequence comes from Galbula dea, assembly GCA_013399015.1. Lineage (NCBI taxonomy): Eukaryota > Metazoa > Chordata > Aves > Piciformes > Galbulidae > Galbula > Galbula dea. The sequence continues at coordinate 246,698 of VWZX01009666.1, forward strand.
CCTGCTGCCCTGATTTTACAGGGCAGAGGGGAAGCAATTCAAAGCAGGGCAGTGTAAATGTTGCCTTCAGCAAAGGCAGACAAGACAGAACACACTGCAGGAGATGCTCAGGCCAGGGCACTGCCATGCTCCTGCTGCCTTGCAAGCCAGGGTGTGCATGAGGACTCTGGAAGCCACCAGAGCTTTAACCCTTGCCATGCTCTGCAGCCTGGGGAAGAGTTCTCCTCCCAGGCCTTAGGTTTCCCATCTGTACCATGCAAGTTTGGCACTGAGAGAGGCAGAGCACAAAGCCAAGGATCATCTCTGTACAGGGTGATTGGGGGCTGTTTCTGATTAAAGAGGAAAGCAGATCCCAGCACAGGAAGGAGAATGCTGTAAATACAAGTCCCCAGTAAAGCTCAGAGAAGGTCTGGAGCCAATTCAACCTCCATTGCTGTTTGCTTTCTTTTCTCCCCCACCCCCCCAAAACCCCTCCCCATCACAGAGGGGCTTTGCTTTTATATTAGCAGCCTCTGTTTATGAAAGCTAACTTCTCCCATGATTACCTAGACTTCCCCTCCCTACTAATAGCATTTCTGATCTGTTCAGGGCCTCTAACAGCACTTCTGATCTGTTCAGGGCAACTGGGACTGAAGAAAAGCTCTGAAAGCTGCAAAGTCTGCTCTGTGGAAACTTAACTTTTCTCTTGCCCCATGATTCAGCCTTTTAACTAAAGCTTCCTGTCTGTAAAACTGCTGAATAAAGCACATTGCTTTAGGTCACCATAAACCCCAAGAGTTCCTTTAAAGAAGCCCATGTTTCCCCTCCTGCTCTGCCATTTATTCCTGCCTGACCCCAGTAGCTTTACTCACAGCATCCCAGGAGGCAGGGGGCTAAGAGCAAAGGCCAAGCCACCTAGAGAACAACTCAAGGTTTTCAAGCCTAAGGATGAGCCTCACTGTCCATTTATCCTGTGGATTCCAGAATCAGCTGGAGACTTCAGGGACCCTTGAGTGTGCAGAGCAGCCAGCAGAGCCACTGCTCCCCTCCTGCCTTTACACACTCACCTCTGGAGACACAGGGCACAACACCAGAGCTGTCACTGCTTTAGATGTACAAGAAACCAGTGCACATGAGCCCAAGGTCACAAAGGAAGTTGAAAGCAGCTCAGAACTGGTCCCAGATGTTCAGAGACCTTAGTTCAATGCCTTAGAGACCAATGTCAGGAGGGCAGTGAGGCTGGAGGCAGATTAACCCCCAGGCCTTTGCCCTGAGGCCATCAACAGCAAGGCAAGGCACACATCCAGCTATGAATATCCATACAACTGCTGGTTTCTTGTGATGCAAACACAACCCTCTCCTGGTATTTCCTGCTTAGAGACTAGTGCAAACAACCCCAAGGCTTCCTACAAGGCTTTAGACTCAGAAAGCACACCTCAGGCCTTCTGCAGGGTGAGGAAGGCAGGGACTGTGCCCACCTCACCCACAGGATGGGGTACAGGGTGCTGGAGCTCAGCCCCTTCTCCTGCTGTGCCTCAAGCACCAGATCATGCAACAGCTTTGCCAAAAATAAACAGCTGATGCAAGGCTGGAGAAGATTAAAGCAGAGCCTGGCTGGGCCAGGGGAGAATGTGGCTAGATCCCAAGCTGTACTTTCTCAGCTCCTCTTGGCAGGCTCCAGGGAAGACCCTGGAGAGCAAGCCAGGTCCACTCCAGCTATAGGAAAGGCAAGGAAAGAAGGCAAAGCAGGGGTCTTTGGCTTCTACACTCCTCAGCTTCTTTGTCAAGATACTTCTTTGCTATGACCAGTCCATTGGGATGATTGCTCCCACCCAAAACTCCTTGGCTGCCTTTTGCTTCTTCAGGAAAGGCTGAGAGCCCTGGGGCTGCTTAGCCTGGAGAAGAGCAGCCACACAGAGGACCTGCTCAATGCTCAGCAAGAGCTCAAAGCTGGGGGCAAGAGGCTGGGGCCAGACTCTGCTCAGTGGTGCCCAGGGACAGCCCAAGGGGCACTGGGCACCAACTGCACCCCAGGAGGTTCCAGCTGAGCAGGAGGAGAAAGTTGTTTGTTGTGAGGGTGTTGGAGCCCTGGCCCAGGCTGCCCAGAGAGGCTGTGGAGTCTCCTTGTGTGGAGAGATTCCCAAGGCAGCTGGAGGTGACCCTGGGCAAGCTGCTGTGGGTGTCCCTGCTGGAGCAGGGGGTTGGACTGGCTGATCCCCAGAGGTCCCTTCCAACCCTCTCCATGCTGGGATTAAGGGATTCCAGCAGGAGGCTGTTTGGGGTTGGTACAAGAACTATGCCAACCACATATCTAACACCTGGGCTTGCAGACTCCTGCTAGAGAGGAACACCAGAGGGCTGGCATTGCTGAGAGAAAAGCATCCAGCCAAGCTAAAATCCCTCACTGGGAAGAGCACAGCCCTGCACTTACAGATGGCTCCTGGCACTGGAAATACATTTCTTTAAACCTCATCTGTGCTGGGGGGTGATGGCTAGCTCTGTCAAGAAGAGCTGTCAGCAAGGATGCCATCCCCAGATCACCCAGCCTGAGAGATCCCAGAGGAGCTGCAGCCCTCAACCAGCTTCCACACTGAAAGGAGAAGGGAAGTTCCAGCTTATTCCCAAAGCTGTCAGGAGAAGTTAGCAAGCCAGCAGCAGGTTACATTGATAAATCTTGAGGACAAAATGAATCAGAAAATGATTGCAGAGCTCCAATGATTATGGGTAAATTAAAGAGCAGCTCTGGCTTCACAGAGCTGACAGCCTCTCTGACCACAGACACTGCTTCCAGACAGCTCAGAAGGTCCAAGGCTGAGCATGGCATCTGAAACTGGCTATGAGGCACCAGTGCCCACAGCTTCCTCCTGCTGGAGCTGCCAAGGTCCTCACTGCTGTGTAGAAACCTAAAACTCAGAGGCCACGGGAGAGCACTGAGCCCACACACTGAGGAGGGCAGCACTTCCCAGCTGGTCCAGCATCAGCACACAGTTACAGGCTGCTTTTAACACCTCTCCCGTCCAGAAAGCATCTAGGAGACCTAAAAAAAACCCCACCCCTGAAATGCCATTAGTTCTGGGTTGCAAAGCAGAAATTCTGCTGGCAATTGACACCCAGGAGCAGGAAAGCAACACCTCTGAGGAAAGAGCACTGGGATCATAAACATCTGGGCAAAGCAGCCAGGTTTCAAACATGAAAGAATGAATCTCCCAGAGCAAAGTGATCCCCTGGGATCAGAACAGACCATGCCAGGAAATCTGGATACTTGAGACATGCTTCACAGGCTAAAGTCAAAGCTAAGGGGCACAGGCATTAAATGTGCAGCCATTCTGGCTGCTGAACCTAGACACAGAAGGCTGGTAAGCATCATTCTGCCCTAGTGAGGCCACAGGTGGAGTCCTAGGTCCAGTTCTGGGCTCCCCAGTTCCAGAGAGACAAGGAAATGATGGAGAGAGCCCAGCAGAGGCTCCCAAGATGCTGAGGGCACTGCAGGAGCATCTGTGGGAGGAGGAAAAGCTGAGAGCCCTGGGGCTGCTTAGCCTGGAGAAGAGCAGCCCCACAGGGGAATTGCTCAATGCTCAGCAAGAGCTGAAGGCTGGGGGCAAGAGGCTGGGGCCAGACTCTGCTCAGTGGTGCCCAGGGACAGCCCAAGGGGCACTGGGCACTAACTGCAACCCAGGAGGTTTCATCTGAGCAGGAGGAGAAAGTTGTTGTGAGGGTGTTGGAGCCCTGGCCCAGGCTTTGCAGGAGAGGCTGTGGAGTCTCCTTGTGTGGAGAGATTGCCAAGGCAGCTGGAGGTGATCCTGGGCAAGGTGCTGTGGGTGCCCCTGCTGGAGCAGGGGGTTGGACTGGCTGATTCCTTCCAATCCCATGCTGAACTGACCAAGCTTGCTAACTCCAGGCTCCCTCCACAATAGGACAATGCCAGTGTGCCCAGAGAAGGCTGCTAACTTCTTGCCAGCAGTGCACATCTCAGTCTCACAGCTAGAGGATTCATATTATGCCAGCCCATCAGAGTGGGACTGAGTGGCAGAGGTAGCAAAGCTCTTCTCAGAGGTTCAGGAGGCAGCAGGAGGAGATGTTGCAGTCTCCATTTCTCCCTGCTGCCAGAACATTCCTGTTTTCCTTACAGGTATGCAGGCTCCCAGCAGACAGAGCAGAGCCAGGCAGTCAGTCTGTCAGGGAACAACACCTGTGTGTCCAGTCAGAGCACAGAGGTGAAGACATGCAGTGTATCTACTGCAAAGAGCAATCCCATGCCTGCTGGAGGTTCTTCTCCCCACTCTAACTGCAGGCAGTTCTTTCCACAAACCTCCTCTCAAGTGCACAAGAAAGAGGGATTCAGTTTCCCAGCACATGCATTTCTTGGCACAAATACTTCAGACACCTTGGAAGCTCAGCTCAGGGAAGCCTGCTGACAGCATTATGCTGCAGCATAAAAGGATCTCCCTGAACAGGTAATGTCCTCACCCAAGAGCAACCTCCAGATGTATGGACATGTTCATAGGGGGAATGTGTCTTCTGCAGCTGCATTTGTGTATCAAGCAAGTTTGATGGAAGGAGTAAGTGTCTTCAGCAGCTGTATCCACAAAACTCCCTTTAATTCTCACATGCAGGTCTGTTTGCAGACACTGAAGAGCTCTTGAAGGCAGGGGACACTTTCATCTCATCTAGGAGCTGCAGGTAGCAACACACACTTCCCAGTGGACTTGGTTTCAACAGATGTTTAGATCAGAATACTCAACAAATCCTTACACAAAACCTTAGCCACCTGTAACTGCTAATGGAAGCTATCACCTGACTCTCCTGGCAGCCAGGTTCTGCCAAGGGACAGCTGAGTGAGGCTGCCAGACTCAAATGTCTTCAACAAGTGCCAGAATTCATGGATGGTGATAGAGAACAAAGAACAGGAGAGGAAATCTTCTATCTCAGCTAGGCTAGAGAGTGGCTGGAAGGAGAAACCCCAGCACAGCTCTGTCCTGTTCCAGTAACCAAGAAAAATGAGGGGAGAGTTTTTACTGGAGTGACTTTTGATCTCCTACATGCATCTGGATCTCTTCCCTTTCAAAATCCTGGCCACAAGAAGTAGATTTTGGCACATGAGAAAAACAGAGCTTCCTCTAGAGCAAAGCTGTCACACTGCCCAGTTTCCAACAGCAGGATGCAGAGTTTCCCAGGAGAGGAGAATCCCTGTGGCCAGAAGGGGTGAGGGTGGGAATGGGCCTTGGACAAGCAGAGCAGAGGAAGCAAACCACCTCCATGTGCACCAACCAAGAGCAACAGCACTGGGGTGATGGCTGGCAGAGTCCTCTGAGAGCAACTCCCATGGACATTCAACTCCCAGCACCCATGGCAGCACCCACCCTGCACCCAGGCTCCTCTGGGACTCTGGCCACTGCCCCAGGTGGTTCCTCTGCCCTTGCTCACTGGAGATCACTTCAGTCCTGGCACAAGATAGTTCTGCTGCTGTTTAACTGGTGTCTGCACCTCCCCCAAGCCACAGCACCCCTCCTACACATCTGCTGGCTAGTGACATCCACTTGCAGGAGAGGTTTCTAAGCCACACACCAACACACACAGGAATATCCAGGTTGAAAGAGACCTCTGAGATCATCCAGTCCCACCATCAACCTAGCACCACCATGCCACTAAACCATGGGCCTGACTAACCACATCTAGATGGTTTTGAAGCCCTCCAGGGCTGGTGACTCCCCCACTGCCCTGGGCTTTACTTGCTGAATTTTCAGCCATTTTTCTGAAATTCTCCTGGGCTTTTATTTATTTTTTTATCCCAAGTAAACCAAGTGACCCCAGTGAACAAATGCCTCTCCAGTGCCCACCATCCACCCAAACCCTGCACATTTCCAGCCCTAGCTCACATCTAACCAACTGCAGAAGACCCCAGGACACTCTTCTCAATGTACCCAAAGGATGAAGCCATGCTTTCTACCTGGGGGAACTCCAGGGCTGCCAGTCTCTGGCTGTGGCTCCCATCCCATGGGAGGCTCACAGCCTCTGTAGTACTTCCCATGTTACTAAGCATGCTAAACAGAGACCAAAGACACAGGGCAGACAGATTAAAAGACTTAATCCTATTGCAGTAAATGAAATAGGCATGGAAGGGATGTGTTACCACCTGCAAGCGAGAGAGAGCTGGTGGGCAGCACAACTGAAAACAAAGCAGCTGCTGGGGACACTGAGGGAAAGCCTGAGCAGCAAGACAAACCTCTGGTCATTTCACCTCCCAGTAAACCTTCCCTTTCCTCTACAGCAGCAGGACTAGAACAGAATTCCAGCATGGTGGGGGCTGGAAGGGACCTCTGGGGATCAGCCAGTCCAACCCCCCTGCTCCAGCAGGGGCACCCACAGCAGCTTGCCCAGGGTCACCTCCAGCTGCCTTGGCAATCTCTCCACACAAGGAGACTCCACAACCTCTCTGGACAGCCTGGGCCAGGGCTCCAACACCCTCACAACAAACAACTTTCTCCTCCTGCTCAGCTGGAACCTCCTGGGTTGCAGTTGGTGCCCAGTGCCCCTTGGGCTGTCCCTGGGCACCACTGAGCCCCAGCCTCTCGCCCCCAGCCTTCAGCTCCTGCTGAGCATTGAGCAGCTCCCCTGTGGGGCTTCTCTTCTCCAGGCTAAGCAGCCCCAGGGCTCTCAGCCTTTCTTCCTGCCAGAGATGCTGCAGTGCCCTCAGCATCTTGGTAGAGCTCTGAGGCATGAGAAACTTCAAGCCATTCTGTCTGGAAAGCCTCAGGGCTTCTTCAACACTTCCCAGCCATCTGACAATGCCAGCTCTGCATGTGTGCAGCACAAAAGTTAGAGCTAAACAAAGAGGATGAAGCCAAACCTCTTCCCTGTATCTCACCAGAGAAATGAGAGCCAAGGACAGCTTAACAAGGTAAATCTTCCTTAGCCACAGGATCACAAGCTGAAGGATATGATGCCAGGATGCATGTGGAAAAGTAGGGACTGTAACACTGGCAGGACATCTGAAAATGACCCATTTGGGATTGCACAACACCAGAACCCAGCCTGAGACCTGCCACACTCAGACATCAGCCAAGGCTCTGCCACCAGACACTTGCTCTCAAGGCACAGAGGAGCAAAGCCAGAGCTCTGCTGAGTGCAGTGACCCACGGCAAGGAGGCAGCAGGAAACCTGCACGAGTGCTCAAAGAGAGAGAAAGGCCATGAAGGATCAGTTCAGGAGCAGGAAGAGGCAAAAGATAAGCTCATCTATTTCTCTAAAAACCAGCTGAGAAACTCCCACTCCTCATTTCCAGTGTGCTCTTGGAGCCAAGAAGGCAAATAGTCTCCTAGGGTGCATTAAGAGTGTGAGGAAGGTTCTCCTCTCCCTCTTCTCTGCCCTAGTGAGGCCATAGCTGGAGTCCTGGGTCCAGTTCTGGGGTCACCAGTTCCAGAGAGACAAGAACTACTGCAGAGAGTCCAGCAGAGGCTCCCAAGATGCACAGGGCACTGCAGGAGCATCTCTGGCAGGAGGGAAGGCTGAGAGCCCTGGGGCTGCTTAGCCTGGAGAAGAGCTGCCCCACAGGGGAGCTGCTCAGTGCTGAGCAACAGCTCAAGGCTGGGGGCAAGAGGCTGGGGCCAGACTCTGCTCAGTGGTGCCCAGGGACAGCCCAAGGGGCACTGGGCACCAACTGCAACCCAGGAGGTTCCATATGAGCAGGAGGAGAAAGTTGTTTGATGTGAGGGTGTTGGACCCCTGGCCCAGGCTTTGCAGAGAGGCTGTGGAGTCTCCTGGTGTGGAGAGATTGCCAAGGCAGCTGGAGGTGACCCTGGGCAAGCTGCTGTGGGTGCCCTGCTGGAGCAGGGGGTTGGACTGGCTGATCCCCAGAGATCCCTTCCAATCCCATGCTGGAATTCTGTGCTGAACTGACCAAGCTTGCTAACTCCAGGCTCCTTCCACAACAGGACAATGCCAGCGTGTCCCCAGAGAAGACTGCTAACACGGGGATGACACTTCTTGCCAGCAGTGGACACCTCAGTCTCACAGCTAAAGGATTCATGTTGTGCCAGCCCATCAGAGTGGGACTGAGTGGCAGATGTAACAAAGCTCTTCTCAGAGGTCCCTTCCACCCCCCACCATGCTAGGGTTAAGGGATTCTAGCAGGACGCTGTTTGGGGTTGGTACAAGGACTATGCCAACCACATATCTATCACCTGGGCTTGCAGGCTCCTGCTAGAGAGGAACACCACAGGGTTGGAATCACTGATAGAAAAGCATCCAGCCAAGCTAAAATCCCTCACTGGGAAGAGCACAGCCCTGCACTTACAGATGGCTCCTGGCACTGGAAATACATTTCTTTATAGTTAATGTATGTGGGGGAGGTGAGAGTGGCCTCTGTCACCTGCACTGTGCAGCAGGAGACAGAGAGGATTGGCCACATTATCTGCAGCAGAGCCCCTCTGAGCAGCAGGCAAAATGAATAACTGCTGGAGAGGAAAAACCATGCCTGCTTTGAGTGCATATGCTGCCCTTTCTTCTTAAAAGCATTACAGACACTCAGCTCTGTCAATCTGCTCCCATTACAGAAGCATTTCCAGCTGATTACATGCCATGGAGCAGAGTTCACATAGGACATGGGCTTTACAAGCTGCCACTGGCTGCAGAGGCCAGAGCTAAACAAAGCTCTTCTGAAAGAAGAGCAAAATCTGTCAGTCATCAAGGCAGGGGAAGCCAAGCAGAGTCTCCCAGGGGAAGAGTGGCCAAGAGCTTTGGTTTCTGATGTTCAAACACATAACTGAACAGGAGGTGCAGTCTCCTCTAGTACTTCAATAACTGCCTTGCCACACTGGAGTGCCTCCAGTTGTCAGGGAGCAAACCTCCACCCCTCAACACACTGCTCAGGGTTTTACATGAAGCACTCAAGTTGAAAACACTGCCTTGTTTTTTCCTAGGTGGAGAACCTGAGCTCTAAGGGAGGACAGGAATCAGGTAACATACCCACAACACTTACAAAACCTCTTCAGGAGGTTTCCTGGAGAGCAGTTTTGCAGAACACTCTCCTCTTCTGCATCCAACTAGATGGGGGGTTGAGGAATATGAGCAAAAGGAAGCAGAACATTCCTGCAGAAATCCAATAAACTGAGCAGCACTATGAATGTTATATGAACCAGCCTGGAGCTGACAATAGCCCAGAACTGCACACTGCAACTGGTAGCACTGCTAAGGGAAGCATTCCTCCCTCTTCATCTGAAACCCAAGCTCTGCTCCTTCCCCACTACTGGAGAAGTGGAAGAAAATATGGGATTTAAAAGAAAGAACAGAGAATTAGATGCAGAGAAAAAATCAGCAGCACACATCTAGATGCTGCAGGTTCCCAGGTTCTGCTGAAGCACAGCTCCTTAGAAAGGTGCTAGAGTTTCCTTCTGCTTTCCCTCCATCCAGCACTTCCAGGGAGATGGAAGCCAGCTGCCTGGGCAAGCCCAAATTCCTCCTCAACAAATACCAGGCAGCTCACATGGCAGTGCTAAGCTGGCTACAGCTGCCAACCTCACACTGGCTTTTGCCTCCTCCTCCTCTTCCTTGTGTGAGATGATTTAACAAGCTGCAGAACCCCAAGAGAGATGACAACCACTCAACAGAACCAGAGCATGGTGGCTTGAGCTGTACATGTCCATCTGCACTGTTCCCTCCTGACAGGCACACAAAAGATCTGAGGTTGGAGTCAAAATGCTGCCAAAAGGAATTTGGGCAGAAACACCCCCAAGTTCTGGCAGAGTGCACTGGGTTCTAGGATCTTAAAGGTCTTTTCCAATCTAAATGATTCTCTGCTTCATTCCCCCTGTCTGGGAGCATTAATGAACTCCTTTGGGGTGGCAGCAAACATTGCCACCCTCTGCCAGGTGTCCACTCTGCCAGCAAACAGCTGCATTTCACTGGCAGATGAAATCAAGAGGATTGCAACAAGCCAAAGTTCCCATTTTTTACCTCAGCACCCAGAGTGATCTGATCCAAAATGCATCTCAGTGGGAATTTGGGGTTTCTAGCCCAGACCCTTGCAGCTACAAAGCTACAGGGAAGACTCAGAATCATTGAGGCTGGAAAAGCCCTTCAGGAACAAGAGCAACTGTTGCCCAATGTCACCATGCCCACTGAAGGTGACACTTCACCTAACACAGGCATCCTCCTCCTGGTTAAGCCTCAGCTATGCTCTCTACAGAGGCAGTCAGCACACCTCCATGCTTGCCCCATCTCAGGCTGCTCCAAAGCCCCAGCCCTCTCCCCACTGCAGCCCACAACAGCCAAGCTCAGCTGCCCCACTGGGGTCCAAAGCCACCTCCACTTCAGGTCTTATCCTGCTCACAGCCACAGCAAACAGCTTTTTCCTTTTCAGGCTGCTTGCTGCCTAGAACTGATGCCTGAACTGCTAAACAGCAGCACTCATGTCTGCCCTAGAGGAGATGAGAAACAGGTAAATAGGCCAAGTACAGCAGAGGCAGAGAAGCCAAGACTCAGAGACTGAGTTACCCCTCCCCTGCCTCAATTAAAAGGCAAATGCAATTATTTTGTAGCAGTAACTGCATCTAGAGTGCACTTCTGCCTTAGGGAGGGTAAAATAAAAGACAAGACACAACATCCCATTTCCCTTGTGACACTGCCAGGATCAGTGACAGGAGAGCCTGGAATTCACACTGGCACTGAAGTGCTTAATTGCTCTGACAGGCAGGGAGAGGCCACTGCCCAGGCAGGAGACTGACAGGGCCCTGAGCTTCAGAGAGAAGGCAATCAGCCACTGCTGCTGAAGACTGAGTGCAATGGGATGGGAGAAGCAGCCCTCGAGGAAGGGAGCAAGGGACTGGAGAATTGAGAGCCACCACTATGCCTGCACTTAAGCACTCAGAGCAGACTTTGCCCTTCAAAGCAGCACTGAAGCTGTTTCAGCCAGGCAGCTCAGCTTAAGCCCATCTCAAATCCCAGCCCAGCTTAATCACAAGTCCCTGAAGGCTTAAGATATGGCCAAGCAAGACATTAACTGGCAACAAAGCAGGACACAATCAAGACAACAGCAGGCTACTGCAGGGAATTCTTTCTTGATGAGCTTTTTTAACTAGAAGCCCAAAGAGCAAGTCCCAGGGAAATGAGAGAGCAAAGACAGCACAGGGGAAGAAGGCAAAGAGAAAACTGCCCCAGTGGTGCCCTGGGTGGGAAGGCTAAGGACACATGTGAGCAGTCACAGCCAAAAAGCCCCATGCTGAACTCCTGCTCACTCCTGGCAAGCAGAGAAAGCATCAGCTGAAGAGAAGGCAGCAGCTCTTAAGAAAGCTTAAGGAAATGAGGATGGAAATGACAAAGGCCATCCTTTCACTGGAGAAGCATCTCTGAAATGCAGCTCATTACAAAGCAGCACAAGAGTGAGCAGCCAAGGCAGGAAATTATCTCTGAATCTTGAGACAGCTCCTATAAAGTTGTCACTACCTGTCCAGGCTATCTGTAGAACACAGATAAGGTTAGAGCTGAAAAATGAGTGTGTAAGTCAGGCAGCCAAATGAGAAGTGTGAACTGCTAAGGTCCCTGCCCTGCTAACTGCTTCTCAAGAGCTATGGGGACAGGCAGAAGGACAGGTACTGCTCCTCAGAGAGCTCCTCAGACACCCCTACCCCTGGTAAACTGAATAAACACTGAGCAGGCACCAAAGAGAGCTCTTCCCACACAGTTCAACATAACCTTAAGCTTCCAGCTCTGTTCTGATCCACCTGCCAGATGAGATTCTGCCCATGGTGACAGGTCAGCCTCAGACAGCTTGGTTTTTCCCCCCCCCTCACCAGAAAAAAACCCACATTTTCTTTGGGGAACAAACCCACCAGAAGATAAAATGTCCCAAACCCCTTGAGAAGTTTCTACCCATTTATTTGAAACCACAGCAAAGCAGCTCTGGGTTTTTCCTCTGTCCAATGCAGTTCCCTGCAGCCAGGAGCTGCTTTTAGTGGCAGAGCCTTCCCCAGCCTCACATTTTTAATGTACAGAGGAATGTATGTAAGTCAGACTCCTAAATTATAAACTCATGCAGGGATAAAACTCTCCATGACTTCAAACCATTTCAAGGTCATTGCAACTCTATCCCAGCAAATAATTACAGCTCAGCTGCAACAACTTAGAGAGCTACCAGGGTCCTAAGGCATTTCAGATGGCTTCAAAAGCTTAGCCAGCCCTGCCAGGGACAGCTCTTGAGATAGAAAGTACAAACTCCTTTCCTCACACAGTAGCTGTCTTAGAGCAGCACTGAAGACCATTAAATTATACCCAACTTTCCTGAGGAGTTTAGAAGAAAAAAGTTAAGTCAAGCACAAGTGAGGGGTGGAGAAACCCAGAATCTTAAATGACCTCAAACAAATGGTCAGAGACTGAAAACTCAGGCCTTGTGCAGCAGCTAAGGTCAATGAACAAGGGAAAAATAGCTTACTATATATTTATGCACACATTCTGTCCTAGTGAGGCCACAGCTGGAGTCCTGGGTCCAGTTCTGGGCTCTCCAGTTCCAGAGAGACAAGGAACTACTGCAGAGAGTCCAGCAGAGGCTCCCAGGATGCACAGGGCACTGGAGCATCTGTGGGAAGAGGGAAGGCTGAGAGCCCTGGGGCTGCTTAGCCTGCAGAAGAGCAGCCCCACAGGGGAGCTGCTCAGTGCTGAGCAACAGCTCAAGGCTGGGGGCAAGAGGCTGGGGCCAGACTCTGCTCAGTGGTGCCCAGGGACAGCCCAAGGGGCACCGGGCACAAACTGCAACCCAGCAGGTTCCAGCTGAGCAGGAGGAGAAAGCTGTTTGTTGTGAGGGTGTTGGAGCCCTGGCCCAAGCTGCCCAGAGAGGCTGTGGAGTCTCCTGGTGTGGAGAGATTGCCAAGGCAGCTGGAGGTGACCCTGGGCAAGCTGCTGTGGGTGCCCCTGCTGCAGCAGGGGTTTGGACTGGCTGATCCCCAGAGGTCCCTTCCAGCCCCCTCCATGCTGGGATTCAGGGATTCCAGGAGGAGGTTGGTTTGGATTGCTGCAAGAACTATGGCAACCACACATTTAACATCTGGGCTTGCAGTCCCTTAAGTCATCTCAAGGACTTCACAGTCCTTGCAACAGAACCAAAAGCTGAATGCAAAGCTTTGAAGTCTCCAGAGTTCAGGGCTTTGTCATAATCCTCTTCCTGCTTCCTACAAAAATGTTGCTGCTTTCTGAACTGAGGAGCAGTGAGGAAGGGGCTGAGGAGCCCAAAGTATCACTGCATGGGCAGGCTCCAAAGCTGACCAGGCACCAGGCTTCTTTAATCAGATTACACTTTAAACCCAGGCAATTTATTTTGTGATGCCAAAGCTGAAAGGATTTCCCCCAGTGTCTTAATTAGGATGAGGCAAAAATAATTTCACCTGATTTGGACCCCACTGCAATATCAGATGGGAAAGACCACCCAGGGGATCTCAGGCCTGAGTCTGGCTAACAGCAGGCACCAGGAGCAGATCTACATCTGAGGAGATAATGTAGTTACACAATATTTATGGCACTCACTTCTAGACAAGGCTGTACACAGCACTACAGACACTTCCCTGGAGCTGGAAAAAGCTGGAGGTTGAGTTTTAAATGTGATTTCCCTTTAAAAGACTCCATGTATTTAAATAACAAGGGAAGAGTGCTCATGCAGTCTGGGTTCACCCAAACTAAACAGCATCAGCTCAAGCTCTGACCTTCCTCTCTCCTGGAGAGCCTGAGAAATGCCTTTCACACACACTCCTCCTCTAAAGCAGCTTCTGTCATTTCATTAGCTTCCTGCTTGGCTCAGACTTCACTCACTGGCCATGCAGTGTGGGACACAGCACCCAGGCAGGAATCTGCATGGACATGTGCTGGGCTCAGCATCTGGCATCTTCAGAGAATCCCAGCATGGAAGGGGTTGGAAGGGACCCCTGGGGGTCACCCACCCCAACCCCCCTGCTCCAGCAGGGGCACCCACAGCAGCTTGCCCAGGGTCACCTCCAGCTGCCTTGGCAATCTCTCCACACAAGGAGACTCCACAGCCTCTCTGGGCAGCCTGGGCCAGGGCTCCAACACCCTCAAAGTCACAGAGTCCTAGGATGGTTAGAGCTGGAAGGGAACCTTTAGAGTTCATCCAACCCCCCTGCAGCAAGCAGGGACACCTACAACTCCATCAGGTTGCTCAGAGTTGTGTCCAGCTTCTCTTTATCTTAGGGCCTCCCAAACATTGAAGCAATGCAACTTCAACAACCATGGAGGGAAGCAGCCACCTTAACAGCCCAGTGTGCACCAGAGTCAGCTCCAGCTCTTGCTTTAGGCAAAAGTAAAGTGCAAACCTACACAAAACTGCACAGCTTGGTTGGAAATTCAGTCTGGATGCTCTACTGGGTTTTCTTCCAGGACACATTCATGGAGAACTCTGTGCTGGCACATGTTCTGCTGCATCCAACCCCATCTTCACTTGGAACTGAAGCAAATATAGCTCAGAAATTCATCCAGACTTCTCAAAGGCCATCTCCCAGTTGATGCAGCAAAGAGATTCCCTGATAAAGCCTGAACACTTCTCACAGCAGCCATGCAGATCCACTGCAGGACACAGTCATTTCCAACCCAGGTTTAGGAACATGCACTTGACATCACCAGCAGCCAGGGAGGGGATGGCACTAAAGCACTGCCTGACTTCAAGCAGGGCATTTCCCTCCCCAGGAGAGAGTGTGGCAGGCAAGAACAGAAAGCAGCCTGATGGGCAATGGGCCATAAATAGCTCTGAGGGCAGAACTCATGCTCTCCAGGTTCTGCAGAGAGAAGAGGGCAAGTTCACACACTCCAGCACCAGTCTGTTTCCAAACTCAGCTCCCATCTTCCTGCCCTCTGTCCTTCATTAAGCATTTCACCCCTTCATCAGTCTCTCCCAGATCTTTCTCCTGCTGACAGCTGGTCCCAGGTGCACTAACATTTCAGTTTCTGTTTTTCTCCCTTCTGCAGAGAGCAGCTGTATTAGCTGCTCCAGTCTGTTGCTATAGAAACCAATCAATCCTCACCAGTTTTATTTTTACCACTTTCTGTGAAATAGGATTTCTCTCATTTCCATGACTAAGCTGTCCTCCCAGAGCTAGCTCCTGGGGACAGGGACAGGGCCAATGCCCAGAGGCAACAGCCAGCACTCTTCTTCAAAGGCCCCCTCTCCACTTCAAGAGGAGACCTCACCTTGACAGGCTCCCTGGAGCCAGAGCCTTCCTGAGATGCAGCACCCATGGAGTGGGAAAGAGCAGAGGAGTAGATGGCCCAGCCTGGAACACCATGGAGGTGCCAGGAAAGCTCAGCAGAGCACCCACCAAAAAGCCTGAGCAGTCAGCAGACAGCAGGCTCTCTCTGTGCAGGCAGAAGGATCACCTTCAGCAAGTCCCTGCAGGGAGCTGCACACACAGGCTGAGCTCCTGTGAAAGGCAAAGGCTCCCAGGCAGCTGAGGCACTCACATGGCATCTGCTGCCAGGCAGCAGCAGCCCCTCCAGGGAAGGCACTGCCATGGAAGGAGCTCAGCCTTGGCCAGCTGCAGCTGGGAAGAGCTTTCTCTTTTGGTCTGGGATGGCAGCAGGTGCAATCTCTATGTATCACCTCTAGTTGCCAGCACATCTTTCACCTGAGTCCCTTCCACCCTGCATGGGTTTCCTCCAGTCTCACTGGAACAAGGCACTGCATCACAAAATCCCCTGTTCCTTGGCTCAGCTGCTCCCAGTACATCAGGCACTGCTGCAGACACTCATCTGGAGGAAGTTCAGCTCTCTGCCAAGCAGCCTCCACCAGGCAGAGCAGAGCAGGACCCACCCTCACCAGGCTGAGCATCTCCACTGCCACAAACACTGCCACTGAGGGGAAAGGGAAAGGGAAAGGGAAAGGGAAAGGGAAAGGTCCTGCTCCTCTGTGCTGTCACCTGCAGGCTTCTGCCATTTCCCTCCCCCTGGACCCTGGAACTGCTTCATGAAACAAAAGTTTTCTGTTAGCTCAGGCAGCTGGAGTGATTCACCCTGGCACAGGCACACAAGAGTGCAAATGAGCATCAGGGAAAGATGATGGGGGAGGACAGGACCACGGCTCTCAGCAGCTAGCTGCTGGACAAGCTGAGCTAGAACCTTCAGATCTCACTATTAAGTGCCAAAACCTGTTTCTGTTAGATATTCAGGGTCCAGCTGAACTCTGCACAGCTCCTGCCTTCAAAACACAGAACACTCTGGATCCCCTCAGGTCTGCACTGGCACTCCTGCAGTTCCAGCACTGCAGACACAAGGAGAGGGGAAGCAGGCTATGGAAATGTCAGGATCTCACTGCTCAAGCATCTCCCATTTGTTTACACACATAGCTGTGGTTTTGCTCCTCAAATTCCTACACACAGCTCCAGGGCAGGATAATAAGTTGGGGTGTAGAGATCAAGAAGCTACTAGGGAATCTCACACCACCACCCACTTACTCCACTCAAAGCTCACAAGCAGCCACTCTGCCAGCAAGGTAAGCACAAAGCAATCCCCCTGCCTGAATGCAGCCAATTCCAGCATCAGCCAAGGCTGAAGTCTTCAAGATGCACATTTCAAGCCTGCATCTGGCAGTTTAACCCAAACCATCAGTGCCTAGCTCAAACCACTCCCCACAAACCACTTTCTCACTCCTCAGGCTCCTCACAGCTGCCCAGGGCACTCCAGTCAGCAAGGGAGCCAGTCTCCAAGGCATGGAACACATGTAAACTGCATTGCATGGATGCATGTCACCACTGCTCCCATGATCTCCTGGGAGTGCCAAGAGCTGGGAAATGATCCTCCTGGGAAGAAGGGTAACCTAGCAATGGAAGAGCACCCTGGGAGCCCTGCTTCTGTCCTCAGCCCCCTGGGACTCTTTAAATGCTGGCTTGGTTCTGATGTCCTCAGCACAGCCTGAGCCACCCAACACTCCTCACACCATGTCTTCACCCACAGTAACTCTCTCATGGAGTGTTTGATGTAACCAGGAGGAGCAGATGAGCTCCCAAAGCCTGCCTGGCATTTCTAAACCCTCTGCTGAGAAACTGGCAAAGCCAAGTGCAAATGAACCTCATGTGCTCTGGGGCCTTGCCTGACACAGAGCTGTTGGAACTCCCAAGGAGAACAAGGCCCAGGAGGACTCAGCACCTGGCTGAAGACTGAGGGGAAGTCAAGAGCCACAGGAGATTCACCCCAGCCTGGACACCACCTGTGGTACAGAGCCAAGGTCAGACCCATCAGCCACAGAGGACCTGAGTCACTGCCTGCACAGCAGACACCTTCCCTCAGCATCAGCACACCCCCAGCCACTGTGCCATGCTCAGAGGGTTTCACTCCAAGGCTGCATCACCTCAGTCCATTCCCAACTGCTTCCCAACTCCTCAGCCACTTCATTCAGCCTTCCCCAGCCTTCACCTCCCTTCAGCTTCCAACCATCTCTCTACCAAGCAGAGCTGGCAGCAGCAGGTCACTGCCCTCTGCCTGCAGGGCAGCCTAGGACTGCACACACAGGGTGGGAGGAGTCAGGGCAGAGCTCACCCAGGGGAGAGTCACAGAAAGGGAAGCCCAAAAGGCCAGTGTTCCCGGGCTGCACTGGCAGGAGCATTGCCAACAGCTCAAGGGAGCTTCTCCTTGCCCTCTGCTCAGCCTTCATGAGGCCCCAGCTGCAGTGCTGTGTTCAGAGAGACATGGAGCTCCTGGAGTGAGTCTAATGCAGGCTACAAAGATGATTAGGGGCTGGAGAATCTCCTTCTGAAGAAAGGCTGAGGGAGCTGAGCTTGCTCTACCTGGGCAAGAGGCTAAGAAGGAACCTCACCAATGTATGCAAGTATCTGTAGGGAGGATGCCAAGAGGATGGAGCCAGGCTCTTCTTGGTGGAGCCAGGCACCAGGACACAAGGAGATGGGCACAAACTGGAACCCAGGAGAAGGTTCTTCCTAGGGAGGGTGTTGAAGCCCTGGCCCAGGCTGCCCAGAGAGGCTGTGGATTCTCCTTGTGTGGAGAGCCTCAAAAAACCTCTAGACACAGCCCTGAGTGCTGTGCTCTAGGGACCCTGCTGGACCTCTGGTGCTCCCCTCCAACCTTAACCATTCTGTGACACTGAGAAGCCACCTACACCATCATTTGCAGGTGCACTCCAAGCACACCCTGGGTACTACCTAAATACCAAGTCCTCCTCTTTGGTGGCATCCAGGGATGAGGTGAGCAGAGCAGGGACCAGCTAATGGGACATGTCTGAGGTCCCACAGCAAGTTCATGGCAAGAAGAAGCCAGACATAACTCTAATCACAGAATCATGCTGACCAAAGCAAGCAAACAAAACCTCCCAAAGCTGAATGAGAAGATCACCCAGACACAAGAGTCACTGCCCACAGCTGCAGCCTCTTGAATGAGTTAAAAAGTGCTTAGAAAACAATCCACAGCCAAAAAAAAGAGCAGAGCTGGTGCACACCTACTGCCTGTGGCACTCATACTTGCTAAGGAGTAAGAGCAGTGCTCAGGTATCTAATTAAAGAGAGATCTGGCCTGCCTTGCTGTTTGCACAGCAGGGTGTGGAGGAGAAGACAGTTGGAAATGGGCTGAGACATTAACCCCAGCACCAAGGAGGAGGAAAGACCCAGCAGTGACTTCTAGTGCAGCCCTGCTTTATGGGGACATAAACCAGCAGCAACCTCCTCCTTCTGGGGGAAAGGGAAGACAGGCAAACCTTTTGTTTGCACTTGGAGACAGCCCTGGAAGCTTGGACCTTGAAGCCAAGCTGCTGATCCTTGCCAAAACCTGGAGGCCTCACCACTGAACCACAGGATGTGGCCAGAGAGCACAGCAACACACAGGGGGACAGCACACAGCCAGCCTGAGCCTCCCCAGGTCCAGGGAGATGCCTCCTTCCCCCCCAGCAGAGCAGGACATCCCTTCCTGAGGGATGGGAAGCAAGGCAGAGAGGCTGCAGGCAGACTGAGACCCCTGGGGGAACATTCAGCACTAACAAATCACCTCCTGACATCCCCAGGCCACAGAGGAACCAGGATGAAACCCTTCCCAGTTCTTTCTCTTTCAAAGCAGAAAGAATTCTCCTGACTCTAACCACACTTGGGCTCTTTGGAGCTGCCTGAAGTGTTCAGCCATCAGACCATGTCATTTCCTCAACCAACCCAAACACTCCCCAGTAAGAACTGCTGCAAATTGAGCAGAGCACTTGCTGTGGCTTCTTGTGAAGCAAGAACTGAGCCCTTTCCCACAACAGATGGATCCCAAAAAGCCCTCATTCACAGCAGAGCTTTCCACTTACAGAAGATGACATATAGGCAAGCTGGGGCATAGCAGCTGCCTCAGTTTCCCCTCTCATCAACAAAACTCCAGTCTTTTCACATCACTAGATGGAAATAAAAAGCTTTTTCTGCAAGATTTGGCTTTAAGACAACTCAGCCCTTACTGCTCCTGGCAAAACCCTCTGACTGCAGCCTGGTATTTCAGGCCACAGAATGCTTTGTTCCTTCCTGCTTTGAATGTCACAATGAAGCAGTAAAACAAAAAACCAACCCAAAATACCCAAGTTCTGCAGCCTCTCTGCTGAAGCCTCCCCAAAACCCCAAGAAATTCATGGATTCAGAAAGCATTTGTGGCCTTGCTCCTGCTTGCAAGCACTGAGCTACAGCAGTGCTGAGCTCTTATTGCCTCCAGGTGCTCACTGGCTACAGGAAATGCTGCTGCCCATGCTACAGCAGTTCTGCCCTAAAAATGGAGCAGCCAGGGTAGGATCAAGGAGTGGAGAGCAGCATCAGGCCCCTGGACCTGGCTTTCAGCACATTTCCAGGCCCTGAAGGGATCCCAGAAGTTGTGTTCCATCAGCAGATCCTGGAGACTGTGTGGATGGCAGCACAAAGCCAAGCCTCCCCCCAAAAGCCCTGGCACCCACCACCTCTTTGGAAGCCTCACCATCTGCCTTGGCACAAGCCAGACACTCACCTCCCCCTCCCCTCCTGCTTCTCACCCTTCCCATATCCCTTCCCCTGGCCTGGACTGGGCTCACAACAGCCCCATGAACACTCCAGGCTTGGGGCAGAGCAGCTAGAAAGCTGCCAGAGGAAAAGGAGCTGGGGGTGGTGGTCAGCAGTGGCTGGGTAAGAGCCAGCAGACTGCTCAGGTGGCCAAGGAGGACAACAGCATCCTGGCTTGGGTCAGAAATGATGTGGCTGGAGTGTGGCCAGAGAAGGGCAAGGAAGGTGGGGAAGGGTCTAGAGCACAAGTGTGGTGAGGAGCAGCTGAGGGAACTGGGCTTGGTTAGCCTGGAGAAGAGGAGGCTCAGGGGAGACCTTCTCACTCTCTGCAGCTCCCTGAGAGGAGGCTGGAGCCAGGGGGGGGTTGGGCTCTCCTCCCAAGGAACAAGTGATAGGACAAAAGGAAGCAGCCTCAAGCTGCACCAGGGGAGGTTCAGGTTGGACATGAGGAACAATTTCTTCCCCAGAAGGGCAGAGGTGGAGTCACCACCCCTGGAGGGGATCAGAATGTGTAACTACACTTCCCAACATGGTTCAGCAGCATGGGGGTGTGGGGTCAGCAGTTGGACTTGCTGATCTTAGAGGTCTTCTCCAGTCTGATTCTATGGTTCCTACCACCCTGAGCTGCCACTTGCCCTCCCTCCCCCCCATCAGCTTCCCCTGGGTGTCCCTGCCCAGTGTTTCCAGTGTTCCACTGGGGCACACTGACACCCCAGGGAGAGAATTCAGCTTTAGCTCTGCCTTTGAGTCTCTCCCAGCTCCCTTCCTGCCTACCTGCAGAGGTGGCTGATCTCACTGGGAGCTTGGGCAGCCTCACACCCACAGGGTTCAGCTCAGATCAAAGCAGGAAGTACCAAAGCCTCAAACCTGGCCAAAGGTCACATTTCAGTTCTGATAACCTCAGTGGGCAGCAAAGTTCATGTGATAAAACAACATGTTTCAGAGAACTGGCTGCTGGGGGCAGCTTCTAGGCCTTTAGGGACCAGCACTTGCTCTCTGTCATAAAGAGATGGCACAACCCAGATGGGTCCCAGCTCTGAGCAGTGTCCCTGCTCCACACAACCACTTCCCAGGTGTTGGAGGGGGAATGCAGCTCTCTGCACCATGTTCCCTTCAGGAAATGCCTGCTTTGTACCTAATCCAAACCTCTAGAACTGCCCAGAACCTTGGCCTGGCACCTCAGGAGGAGAGATGGCTTTGAGAACAGGCAGTCCAAGCAGTGAGACTTCAAAGAAATAGGAGCTAACTGCCATGCTGCCATCCAAGTGACCTGGAATCAGCTGGAGGAAGGAACAAAGGAGCTCTGCTGGCCCAGCCAAGCTTTTCTGACCTGTTCTTGGAGCTTCAGGGGGTGGAGGGCAGTTCAGCAGCTCCCTTGTCAGGAGAGGCCCTTAAATACCTGAGCAGCTTCAGCAGGCTCAGGAGCCAACAGGAGCCCACAAAAAGAGGAAGGCTGCCAGAAGGGGCTTGAGGAAGGGAGAAGCCAGTGTGCAGAGCTGAGCATGGACAGGTTCCTCCACCACAACCCAGGGGTAAGAAACCCTTGACCAGAGGAGCTCCCCTGTTCTGCTGCTGGGAGAGTTTCCCACACCACACACATCCTTGCCTCACCCTTCCAGCTGATGCAGACCCCAGCCCAGCAAGCCCAGGCACCCTCTCCCCTTGCAGGCTGCCAGCTGGCAGAGAGGCTGCCCACAGATGTCCAGCTAAGACACTGGCTGGCTGCTGCTAAAGGCATGAGGCCACTTCTGCCAGAAGCCTGCAGCAGGACCTGCTTCTGAGCAAGGCTGAAAGCAGTCTTACCCCTTCTCTAGAACTTCCACATCTCAACCACACAGCTTTTAACCCTAGTTCTCTCAGATAAAGCTTTATCACACACACAAACCCCCAAGCCCTGCTCCAGGCACCTCTTTTGTGACTTCTTTGCCCAGCAGCACTGAAGACATGGATTGTTCAAGCAGCTTTCCTGCACTGCACAACCCTGACAGCTGGCCACCAAGTGAAGCACTTTGGCCTTCTTCATCTCACTTCTTCCACTGATGCTGCCACTTAATTAGCACTGGCACTTTGGGCACATCCAGCCCTTATTTACTGGCTTTCATTTAGGAAATGCATCTCATCCTCTCCAGGAAAAGAAATCAAGATACAGGAATAAGATCAAAGAGAAAACCTTCCACCTTGGAAGCTGTTCTGAAGTTGCTGCTGCCCTGTGGCACACCTTGGGATGCTGCACTCCAAAGAAGGGAGGGGTTGCTGGGGGTGGACACTGTGCAGAGTCTTTTCCATCACCTCCACCCTTCCACCCTCCTCCCAGGGCACCAGATCCCTTTCATTTGCCAGTCTTTGACTTTCCATGAAGTGTCAGGCAGACAAAATTCCATATTCCCATATTCCCCATTGCCAACCCCTTGAAGTTATCTGTGAAGCTCTAATGAAACACCATGCCTGCTGTGGAGAACTCCCTGCCACATCCTCCCTGCCCCCAGGACACAAGGAAGCCACAGGTGAAGGTGCTCTGAAGGCACTGCACACCCCAAGAGCTGAGCAAAGTCACTCTTCAGCTGTGGCACCAGGGGCAAGAGCTGACTCCACACTCTGCAGAGTGAAAGCAGAGCACAAGAGCCAGGCTGACACACAACCCCCACCCTCCTGCTCTGCCAGACCAAGGCCATTCTCAAACTTCACCCTGGCTGCTTTTTGTGGAAACTCAGCCACAGAATCCAATGTTTTGTGCTAAGGGGACACCAGGGAGAAGCTTTGCTACCTTTCAGCAGAGCTTGAGCATCTCAGAGTCACCTCAGAGCCACACCAGGACACTAAGTCACTTAGATTGAGCCCATGCTACAGAAAACACTGCCCAGCTTCTCCCAAACTCTTGTCAGGCTTCTCCCTGCAGGTTCAGTTAGCAGCTGGTTCTCAGAAAAATCTCTTCACTATAAAACAAGCAAAAAACTTTTCTCCTGTGGAGGCATTTAACCCAAAGTAAAAGCCCAACAAGGTGATAAAACAGCAGAAACAAGCAGAAAGCCTTTAAATCTTAGGCTGAGAGCCCTGGGGCTGCTTAGCCTGCAGAGGAGCAGACCCAGAGGAGAGCTGCTCAATGCTCAGCAACAGCTCAAGGCTGGGGCCAGACTTTGCTCAGTGGTGCCCAGGGACAGCCCAAGGGGCACTGGGCATCAACTGCAACCCAGGAGGTTCCATCTCTAACATAAAGTTGTTTGTTGTGAGGGTGTTGGAGCCCTGGCCCAGGCTGCCCAGAGAGGCTGTGGAGTCTCCTTGTGTGGAGAGATTGCCAAGGCAGCTGGAGGTGACCCTGGGCAAGCTGCTGTGGGTGCCCCTGCTGCAGCAGGGGGCTTGGACTGGCTGATCCCCAGAGGTCCCTTCCAGCCCCCAGCATGCTGGGATTCTGTGAAACACATCCACCACAGCACCAAGCCCTCAAACAATCCCCAGCTACCTCCTGCTTCCCAGGACTGCACCCAGCTCCCCATAGCTCCTGAGCTCCCACCCCACTGCCATCTGCAAGAGGTGAGCACAGGTAGGAGCAGATTCTCCTCCCAGCCACTGCCCAACATCTGCAACCCTGAGCTTGAGCAACTGCAGCTACAGCTCCCAGAAAGATGCTGCAGAGGTCATGGTCCAGGCTCAGGAAGAGACTCCCCATGGGGCATGCATGCAGCCTCCTGGAAACCCAGAGATGCTGCAGCAGGTTTCACACAGCAACTCAAGGATGTGCTGCATGCTGGGAACACCAGAAGGAGAACCACCACCAGGAGCATGCAAAGAAAGCCTGGCAGGAGCTCAGCAGCAGGGAGAAACAAGGTTCAGGGGTTGGGAAGGTTGCTAGGAGAAAGGGATGGTTCCAGTGTCAGCCAAGAGACACAGGAGACAGCCCAGCTAATGAACACGGGAGCTATGACTGACAGCTGGGACATTCACTATCCTCCAGACACTCATCTCCACACAGCCCCACCTTGAGATGTGACCAAGCAGACGTCAGCCAGCCTGCCCACTCCCAAAGCAGCTGGTAACCACAGGCAGTTGTTTTACCCTGGTGGGGGGAGGTCATCAGCAGGCACTGTCTGCAAACACAGCAGAGCTGTTCCAACAAGAGGCTGCTAACGCTCCTGCTGTGCGGGTAACAACTCTGACCCTCTCCACTTGATCTAACACCTTGCAAGCACCTCCAGCTTCTAACAGCCCAGCCTGGAGTGGGCAGGGAGATTTCCCACTCCAAAGGAGGGCTCAGAGCATTTCATTTCATTCAAGAGAAGGAGAATGTTCAACTCGAGAGCACATTTCCACTTCAGAGGAACCAGCGCCTGCCCCGGGAAGGCACCAGCGCCCCGGGTCGCTGCCGTGCACGGCAGCACATTGCTGGCAAGGTTATGCGAGGGAAAAACAGATCAGGTTTGGCCACCGATGGTTTCAGTCCCATCCCTCTGAAGAGTAACAGCCCCGGATTGCAGCCTCCTCCCTCTGCCCCAGTATAAACCAGCTGCTGAGGGAACAGGAACAGCATCTCCAGCAGGGAAACCCCCTAGGACTCCAGCAAGGCAGCAGCAAGTGGTGTCCTCGGGAGATGCCGAAAAAAGGGGAGGAGAAAAAACTAACAAAGGTCTAAGAGCTTCGAAACAGAGCAAAGGACACAGCAGAGTACTCTCAACACTGAGGCGAGTTGCCTGTGCAAGCACTGCTGACCCCCAGGCAACCCCAAAGCAGGGGGGAAGAATTACACTGGAGAAGGGCAAGCACAGGGAGCAAGAGCAGCAGGAGGACCTGGCCCAACACTGGCTGCACATCTGGCCCAGGAAACTCATCCAGCAGCTCTTCTCTCTTCTGGGAACCTACACACAGCCTGGCTTTGGAGTCAGCAGGCACTGGCAGCACCCTGCCCTCGAGTCCTCCCCCAAACAGATCACATCTCCCAGTTACACCAGTCTGCAGCTACCGGTGGTAACCATCAGCACCCACAGCCCTGTAGCCTGCAGCAGGCTGGGCCCTGGGGGACACCCTATGGGGCAGCTCCCAGCCCTGGAAGCACCTGCTCCAGACACCCTCCTCTCCTCTCCCAGCCACCCCTCACCTCGGGCCATGCGAGCCCCGCGGGCTCTGCCACCAGCCTCCTCTTCTATCCCTGCTCCCAGAGGCAGCAACAAACCCTGGGAGCTCCCCCAGCATCTCCTCACACACCCTGTGAGCCCCACATCCCTTTCATCCTGCTGTAAGGCCTCATGCCAGCCTCTGGGCCCTCAAATCCCACCCAATGTGCCTCTTCCTTTGGCCCACACTGGCCTGGATCCCCAGGGGAATGGCCTCCTCATTCCCTCCATGCTGGCAGGGCTGCAGCCCACATCCCTGTACCCCTAGGGCTCCAGCCCACATCACCAAGCCCCAGGGACCCCTGACATCCCTGCATCCCCCAGTCCTCTCACCCACGCACTCCACCCCAAGAGTGCATCCAAACCCCTACAGCTATCCCCCTGCCCTACAGCCCCTCACTCCCTGACCCACATTCCTAGCCCCTTACCCCGCAACCCCCAGCTCACACCTTCCAGCTCCACACCTCCTGCCCCCTCCACTCCCAAGCCCTATCAACACAACCCCTTAGCTCCCCACCCTCTACTTGCCTCACAGCCCTGTAACACCCCAGAACCCATTCTCCTCCTACCTCACCTACAGTCCTACAACCCCCTCTGCACCGCAGACCCTAGCTCCTGTTGTATGGCCCAACAGGTCCCCCAGCCCCATCCACACCACCCTCTACCCCATGACCCTGAATCTCCCCAGTCCATACAGCCTCT
>VWZX01009666.1:272478-321848 GCA_013399015.1 Galbula dea
AGCCCCCGCTCACCTGAGCAGACTGGAGAGTGGATGCCCCACACCCTCCTGGTTTCTGCCTGCACTCTCCCTACGTTCCCTCACCTCCCACCCCACAGCCTCTCTACCTCCCTGCCCTACATACACCACCTCCTGCCCTACAGATAGCCCTTCCCACCNTCCCAAAGCCGGAGCTGAGGCGTTTCCCCGATAACAGTTTCTCCACAGCGGGCAGGTTACCGGTACGAGCGGCCTCCAGCAGCTCCTGCTCCTTCCCCATGGCCCGGCCCGGCCCTGCCGCCACCCGCCGACGCCTCCCGGTAGGCCCCGCCCCGGAAGTGCCCCTCCGGAGGGGGCGTGGCCTGAGGGGAGGCGGGAGGGGAGTGATAGGGCGGAGTCCAGGGTGGGGCGGGGCTTATTGGCAGAGGGGCGGTGATTGTCGTGGGGCGTAGCCTATGGGAGGAGGCGGGGCCGCGGTAGGGGCGGAGCCTCCGGGGTGTTCGCGGCGCTGTGCCTGTCAATGGAACCCTTTCTTGCGAGGTTCAGCTGAGGGAAGTGGGCTTGGTTAGCTTGGAGAAGAGGAGGCTCAGGGGAGACTTTCTTCCTCTCTGCAGCTCCCTGAGAGGAGGCTGGAGCCAGGTGGGGCTTGGGCTCTTCTCCCAAGGAACAAGTGATAGGACAAGAGGAAACAGCCTCAAGTTGCACCAGAGCAGGTTTAGGTTGCACATGAGGAACAGTTTCTTTCCCAAAAGGGTTGTCAAGGCCTGGCCCAGGCTGCCCAGGGCAGTGGTGGAGTCACCATCCCTGGAGGGGTTTAAAGGACATGGAGATGTGGTATTTGGAGACATGGTTAAGCAGCATTGTGGTTGGTTGGGCTCAATGATCTTAGAGGTCTCTTCCAGCCTTAATGATTCTAGGATTCTATGGTAAAGGAGGAACATATGTAATGGAGATGTATTTGCAGGAGGATGTATGTAAAAGAGGAATGTAGGTAAAGGAGGAGGTATATAGAGGAGGAGGTATGTAAAGGAGGAATGTATGGACAGGAGGAATATATGTACAGGAGAATGTATGTGAAGGAGGATGCATAAAACAGAGGAATGTATGTAAAGGAGAATGTATATGAAGGAAGAGTGTATCTAGAGGAGAAATACATGTTCAGGAAGATTGTAAGCACAGGAGGAATGTATGTAAATCAGGATGCATGCAAAAGAGGAAAGGAGGGAAAGAGCATGTATATAGAGGAGGATGTATATAATGATGGGATGTGTGTACAGGAGAAACGTACGTAAAGGAGGAATGTATACAGATGAGCATATACGTAAAGGATGTATATAAAGGAGGATGTACGTGAAGGAGGATGTATACAAAGCAGGACTATCTTTACCAGGGCTCTCCCTCCCTTGTTCCTCCAGAGGAACGTCACTCGCTGCTACCTCGGCAGCCGTTTCCCCACAGGAGAGGGCAGGGGCAGGCCCAGGGCTCTGCTCTGAGCTCAGGATCACTGTCCCGGGAGCTGGGACGGTTCGAGGCAGTTCCCGTGCTATAACCTAGCACAACACCCGGCTCCAGCGCGGCCAGGAGGGTCACTGAGAGGGATCTGCAGAGCTTGACTCCGGCGGTTCCCGACCCCGTGCTCGGGGAAGCCTATGACAGCTGGAAGGAGGTGGCGGGAGCTGCTCCTGGGCCCGCGTTGTTCCACGCACACAAAGCCTCCCTACCCCTCCTCGGCCCTCGGAGCCGTTGCCGTGGCGACAGGCCCTGCCCTGCCCGTGTGCTGTCCTCCCGGCTGCCGTAGGCTGCGTCATCAGGCGGCGCCGAGCTCCGGAGGCCATGGCCGATCCCTGCGGAGCGGCCCGGGAGGAGCTCGGGTCCTCCTCCTCCTGCGCTGAGCAGGAGCCTCCGCCCGCGGCTTCGTCCCCCTCAGGGGATGGAGCGGCGACGGCAGAGGAGGAGGAGGAGCCCGTGGCCGCAGAGGTGGCGAGCGAGGGCGAGGCGGGAGAGGCTGGCGGCGGAGGCGAGGCCAAGGCGGAGGCGGTGGAGGGAGAGGTGAGGCCGGGCCGGGCCTGGCCCGCGGTGAGGGGACGGTGGGGCCCGGTGGGGCGATGCGGGGCCAACGAGCCGAACGCTGCGCTTGTGGCCTAGGTGAGGAGCGCAGAGGGGGAGGCGGTGGACGGGGAGGACCCTAACCTGCAGCCGTCCGCGGCCAAGAAGGTGAAGCTGGAGCTGAAGGAGAGGAAGGAGAAGAAGCATAAAGTGGACGAGGACGAGATCCAGAAGATGCAGTAAGTACCGGAGGGGGCATTGCACGCCGTGTGGGGTTTGCCACTGCAAACTGGGCTGCAATTCATCCGTTGAGGAGCCTGTGGTTAACAACGTGGCTCTGTCCCAGGTCCCTTCCCAGCTCTGTTTTGTACCGCGGGAGGCTGAGGGTGGTCAAAGGGCTTTGCAGAACTGTTACAGTGGCCTGAACAGTTTCAGGCTTTTCTTTTTTTGCTGTAAAACAATCAATTCTCTCCACTCCAGAATACTGGTCTCTTCCTTTTCTGAAGAGCAGCTGAACCGTTACGAGATGTATCGTCGCTCTGCCTTCCCCAAAGCTGCCATTAAACGGGTATGGCCTCGGGGCTCTCACTCAGCTAAAGAGTAACAGCAGGGTTTTGAAGGCAGTCAGCTCAGGGAACCTGTGGCTGTCACTGTCCTTCTGAAGCTCAGGAATTCTCAGGGCTATAACTGGTAAAGATTCATTTCATGGTGTAGTTCTGTAGAAAAAGCCATGTTAGAAAACAGATTTGCCACAGATGGAGTCTGAGCAGGGCAAGCAAAGCAAGCTGAGCCTTCCTAAGCCTGGCTGGGGTTAGGCCTGGCATGATGTGAGCTGGCTTTGTGGAGCTCATTCCTGCTGCCTCTCAGCCCCCCCTGTGGCTTAGCTCATTACAGTCTAGCTTATGCTGTTGAAACAGGAGCTCATCTTAAATGACTGTGTTCTAGGGCTGCCACGAGGGAGGTCTTCTTAAATAACTGCTCTGGGCAGGTGATGAGGCAGCAGGGCAATGTCACTGCTGGTACAGGCTCTGCAGCCAAACAAGGGTAGGGTGAAACCTTGACAGCCAGCTTGTGTCTGAGGCAGGGCCTCGTTCTCAAGCTCAGTTACTGCTGCTGTTGAGAGTTCCAGCAGCCCTTGGTTGCTATTTGACAGGCTC
Organism: Galbula dea; assembly: GCA_013399015.1. NCBI lineage: Eukaryota > Metazoa > Chordata > Aves > Piciformes > Galbulidae > Galbula > Galbula dea. The sequence continues at coordinate 275,661 of VWZX01009666.1, forward strand.
AAACTGCTCACTAGGAGTTAGGATGTTTCCCTGCTGCTGTGTGCACCTCTCTCAGCTGCCTGTCCTTCTCTTGGCCAGCTGATCCAGTCCATCACCGGCACCTCTGTCTCTCAGAACGTGGTTATTGCCATGTCTGGCATTTCCAAGGTCTTTGTTGGGGAGGTGGTGGAGGAAGGTGAGTGGCAAATGTTCCTGGTGAGTACAAAACCTATGAATGGGAGTAAAATTGCTTGCAGCAGAGCAGAGGGACATGGAACAAGAGTGGACACTTGTCTTGCTGGCCCATGGGGCCCTCTGACCTTCCAGCAGCAGCAGCAGGTTGTGGTTGAGAGCTGAGCCTGGAGCAGGGGGAAGTGTGCTGCTGCCCACAGTCCCTCTGACCCCAGTGCTTTTGCTGCCTATGAGTCAGCAGAGGTTGGGGACCCCTGACCTCCCTTTCTGTCCTCTCTAAGGAGGATAACAGAGACATTCTTGCTCTGCAAGGCAGCCTGGAGCAGGCAGCAGTGAGGCAGGAAGGATCTGTTGTTAATGCTGCCACGGACAAATTCAGCCCAGTGGGAAATGAGTTAAGCTTCTTAACCTCTCAGATTCCTCCTTTATGGGATGAGCTGAGATCTGCTGGGGACAGGAGGTGGGAGGCTGACCCAGCTGTGTCCCTGCTCTGGCCTAGAAGAGGTACCACCAGCTTTGATGCAAGCCAGTTTGTGTTGACCTGTCACACAAAGCATGGCCTGAATCACAGCATGTCCTGGGTTAGAAGGGACTGAGGATCACAGAATCCAACTCCTGTCTATGCAGAGGGCTGCAACCACCATTACCAGGGTGATGCAGCTTTGCTGCTGCTCTCTCTGCAGTGCTGTGTGCTGCCTGAGGCTGTCTGGATAAGCAGCTTCACTGCTGCTGTTAATTGTTTCATGCTGTTACTGGGTTTGTGTCCTCTGGAGGCTGCACCTTCCTGCCAGTGGGGTACAAAGCCACCCCAACCACCACCCACAGCAGGTGCTTTAAGACCCAAAGTTCTTGCATGACTCAAAGCAGCACTGTCCAGAGCAGCTGAGTGTCTCACAAAGCAGTTTGTTCTGGGCCAGTATTGCTGGCCCCAGGCCTGACTTTGCTTTCAGCCAGAGAAGCACACGAAGCAGTTTCACCCTTGGCTATTTATAAATGGGACTGGGAAACCCCACATTAAAATGTTGCCTTTAAAAGTGAACCTGAAGCAGGAGGGGATTAGCTAAGCTTGGCTGCTGTGCTGCCATGAACTCTCTTTGTGTTGTCTAGCCCTGGATGTGTGTGAGAAGTGGGGGGAGCTGCCACCTCTGCAGCCCAAACACATGAGGGAGGCAGTCAGGAGGCTCAAGAGCAGAGGTCAGATCCCCAACTCCAAGTACAAGAAGATCATCTTCCACTGAAGTGGCCCAGGAGGAGACAGAACTGAACCCAAGGTCGTGAAACGCTGCTGGGGGCCTCCCAGCAGCTAACAGCAGAGCCACAGGACTGGAGCTCCTTGGGGAGCACTGGGTGGAGACCCAAGTGACTGCAGGGAGGCTCACTGCTGAGCTCTGGCTTGTGACCCAGGCAGCAGGCAGGAGCCAAATTCCTCACCTGGAGCCTTAGGCCTCCTCTGCTTCAGCAGAGCAGGGAGAGGAGCACTCCAGGTCTTTATTCAGGCAGCAGGGTCATGCTTCCTGCTGGCACAGATGTCATGCTGTCTGTGTAGAGAAGTGTCTCTGGGGTTTTTGTACATTAAACTTGTTATTGCATTCTGAGGCTTGCTGGGAAGTGGTAATTGTGCAATGGCAGTGGGGGAGTGCAGCCTGCTGATCTGTCTGAACCAAGCCCAACATGTTCCTGAAGCTTTGCCTTGCCTCAGGCAGGGATTGTTCCATTAGCATCAGCTGAAGTCAGCCCTCAGCTCTGCTTCCCAGAGCCAGGTCTGTGGCACTGTCTGGAAACAAACAGCTGACAATGAGGGGTGGGGAGGGAAAGGAGGAGATCAAATAAAGCATGAGGCTGGGAGGAGGTTAACAAGTTTAATTTTTGTTTGTCATGGTTCATAGAACCAATAAATGCAGGAGGGGAAAGATACTGCAGCAAAGTCCCAACACTGCCCACAACTCCAGTTCGAGTTGAGACCTGCACCTGACCCCCCTGGGTGCAGAGCAGTCCCCAGGAGCCTGCCTCTGAAGGTGAAGGTTGCTCTTCCTGGGGTGAGCATGGGGCAGTTACAGCAAGGCTGGAGCTGGCTCTCATCACAACACACCAAGTCCTTCCCTAAAATAAAAGGCTTTCCACAGTAAACTTTGCTAATCCTCAGCAGTGGAGACAGGACTTGGAAGAGAGGACAGGGGCTTCTGCTTTCCAGCTCTGGCTCCTGGTACTTCAAAAGTAGGGAAGCTCTTTAATTCTCAAACATCAGCAGCTGTCTGAAGTTGCTGTGAAGGACCTGGCCCCTGCCCTGTTCAGTGGCAGGGAGGGGTGAGGAGCTGTGGGACACAGCCCAGCAACCCCTTTCCCCCCCTGTTCATCCCCAAGCTGGCTGGAGCTGAAGCTGGAGCCACAGCCAGACACCTACTCCAACAAGGAGGCAAGAAAGTGTGAAAGAAGACAGAAGCATCCCATTTTCAAGCTGTTAGTGACCCCATTGCATTCCACCTGAGACAAGCAGTGTCTCTTGCTCCACAGGGGCAGAGGGAGAAGGCAGAGGAGCACAAGGGTTTGCCCAAGAGTGGAGCTGCTGCTCGTGTGGCTCTGCCTGGCTCAGTGCTGCTTCCAGCCAGCTGCTGCCACGGAGCTGTCTTTCCCAGCAAGTCTAGATACGTAGCTGCTTGGCTACCTCCTCTTTTGCTCACCACAGGAGATCCCTTGCATTTCAGACCTCCTGCTGTGGCTTCTGAGTGTCAGCCACAGGCAGTTATTGGTGAAGGAAATGCCCACTTGGCAAGTTAAAGTGCATCTTCATCTGGAGAAGAGGCCTGAGAGGCTGCTCAGCACCACAGAGGTGTCCTGTCAAAGGCTGCCTGCTGCAGGGGATGGGGCAGAGAACATGCTTCAGAGGAAGCAGCCAGGCTGTCCCAGAGGAAGGAGGAGCAGTGATCCTCTCCTGGGACTGGCAGGAGCCCCAGCACCCAGAGCTAGCCCAGGCTCGGGGGGTGGTGAGGGAGAAGCCTCTGGCTGCTCAGTTCTCCTGCTTCTGCTGCAGGCCAAGTGCTCCTCCTCCTCATTCAGCTCTGGCTGCTTGCTTCCAGAGCTGCTGGAAGGAAGGGCAGGCTCTGGCTGCTGCTCTCATGGCTGGTTGTAGGCACTGGGCAGCCAGACTGGAGCCGGGGGGCACAGCCTGCCCCAGGGTGGCTGTTTAAAGCCAGCACAAGGACTGGCTCCAACTGACATCCAAAGCTGCCTTCAGTCAAACCCAGAATGGAGGTGATGACCTGAAGAGGGGCACTTGCTTTCATCACCAGCTCTCTCATTTGAGAAAAGAGGGGAGCAGCCACAAGAAATTCACTCTTGGCTCCCTGCAAACCACAGGTGACAGCATTGCCTCCCTGCCTAGCCTGGTACTGCCCATGTGTCCCTGTTCATATTCCCTCTGGAGCAAAAGAGGAACTGAAAATGATCTCAGGAGTCTGGAAGGAGAAGTGGGTCCAGGGACAAGTGTCTAACCTAACTCTCAAGTTATCTGCTTGCTTTTGAGCAGCTTCCAGGCCTCAGCTCCTCCTGGCTGGCAAAGCAGAGGCTGCTCCTGGCACAGGGAGGGGGATTCAAACCCTGAATTGCTTTAGTTGAACTGAAGGCAGTGGGGCAGTGCTTACACAGGAAAGAACTGAACACTCCAAGGTTGTGGGGAGTGTGTTCAGCTAAAAACCACAGCAGGGTTTATCTGGCCTTTAGAGACAAGTGAAGTTCTCTTCTGATCAGTACAGGAACTGCACATCCTCTGCCACTGGCCCCAGCCCTGGCTGTGTGGCACTGTTACCTGCTCCTCACCCACTAAGAGCCTGTGCATCAGACCTGAACATTCACACAAACACCAAATGCATCTGGAAAAACCCAAATCAAAGCTTGGAATAGAGTAAAATCCCCTGAAGTCTGCAGGCAGTGAAGAGGCTGTGTGTGTTCATCCCTCCCACAGAGGGGCTGGGGTTACACCCTCCTGGGCCAGAAGACTGAGCTAGTTCAGCCTCCTCCTTCCCAAACTGCCCCTTCCAGCTGCTTCCTCCTGCAGCACAACAGCAGTGCACTGCCTGGGCCAGGAGAGCACAAGCACCAGCTGCTCCTCAGCAGTGGGTTTGCATCTTGCACTTCATTGATGGATTTCCTTCTTTCACTCATTACAACTACTGTTTCCTTCCTACTTGCCTAGGGTTTGCTTTTTCCCCTCCACACTTGCAGGAGCTGTTTCTCCACCAGTTCAGGCAGTCACTGACCACAGAGACCTCTTCCTCTCCAGGGAAGCAGCTCAGCAGTGGTGAGAGGGCAAACCCATGCTCAACCCAGTCCCTACTGCTTCACCTCCACCCCACAGACAGCAGTCACCAGTGTGGCCTCCACCCCAGGGGGACCTGCTGAGGACCTTCTCCTGCCCCACACCCCAACATCCCTGGCAAAAGACATTCAAGAAGAGGCAGGAGCTCAGTGCTGACAAAGCACAGCACCAGGCAGGAACACAGCAGTTCCCTTGTGTGGCCAGGAGCACTCTCTCTGTGCCCACTGGGTTGAGGACAGTGTGCACCCCACAGGAACCTTCCAGCTCATTTCACCCTGTGACTTAACCAACCTCCTTCACCCCTGTTCTTGGACAGTAAAATTAAAGTTTCAACAGTGCTTTGTAACCAAATAAATTAATTCCTCTGTGCATCAAAAGGCCAAACAGTGTGGGATGAAGTGAGAATAAAGCAGACTAAGTCTAACAAACTACCAATACTGTCTTGACACAACAAGTTACTGGTGGAAGAAGTCTGAAGGAGTTTCTTTACTCTCCTGAGCCTGCTCCTGAGAGAGCAGTGAGCTGCAGCACCTTTACTCTACCAGGGGAAATCCCTTCTGCAGGGCCCACACCCACTGGCCTCCCCCATGCCTGTTCCCAGGTGACAGTACAGGAGCTTTCAACATCAGAGCTCTGAGCAATGCTCTCTGCCATACCTGTTCTCTGCCAGCCCTGATGTGGTGAGGGAACCACACTCCTTTTGCTGTGCTCTTTGGGCAAGAACACAAGAAGAGAGGCTGAAAGAAGCAGAATCCCCATCCCAGACCATCTCCAGATGTCACTATGAGAGCTGAAGGCTGAAAGCATGCTGTCACCACCACCCATGGGTGAAGAGACACAGGCTGTCTCCTCCAGCTTCTGACCTTTTGTTTGTAGGCTGACCACTGCCCTGGTTCAGTGACAGAGGCAAGCACCATCCTGCCAGGACAGAGGAAAGTGGCTGCTGACAGCTAACTCCTCCTCAGTCCTTCCCTGTTGCTCAGCCAAGCCTCCCTCCCTCCTCCCTCTCTCCCTCCTCCCAGTTCATCCTGCAGCCACAGCTGGTTTCCATTCTTTGAGGCCATCAGTCTCCAGGAGGTTGACCTGTTCAGCAGCAAGAGGATCCAACTGGCTGCTGTAGTGCTGGTGCTGGTCTCCACTCCTCCTGAGCAGCTGCAGCCTGTGGCTGTGCTGTCAGAGCTGGAAGAGGGGGTTGTACTTCCTAAGCTCCTGCAGCAGGCGAGCTTTGTCCATGGTGGCTTCTGCAAGGGCTATTCTCATGCTCTGGAGCTCCCTCTGCAGCTCTGGCACTTCCCTGAACTGCAAGGGACAGAGAAAAGGGAAAAGCAAAGCAAAGCAATCAGGGGTTTCAAAGGGAAGTGGCAGGGTAAGGTCTGACCAGCTCAGTCTGCTGCCAGAGGGGAGCCAAAGCAGGAGCTGCTGAGAGGAATTACTCTGTGTGACACAACCACCCAGTGTGACCTAGCTGGAGCTGCAGAGATAGTTGCCAACTGGTGCCTGCTGACTCCCACAGCTCTCATTAGAGCCAGCTCAGGCTGCCAGTGATCTCTGCCTAACACCTATTTGCTCCAAGGCTCCCCTTCACGTTTCCAGGCACAGGAAGAGGACTTGCAGTGGGCAAGGGTTTCCCCCCACCCCCTCAAAAGCAGCTGATTCTGGCAGGAAAAGAAAAACTGGGCTCTGATCTGCATTCCTCTTTCCTAAGGAGGCCTGAGTTGTCCAAATGAAGATGAGAGCTAGAGCAAGCAGATCTCAGATTCCCATTTCTCCTCTCCAGCCCAGAGTTCATTCTGTTCTCCAGCACTGCCAGTGAGCTCCAACTGCAGCCTCATGGCCAGGGCAGTTTTTAACCTGGGCTCTCAGAAATACTTTCCCTCAAGAATTCTGCCTCTGCACCTGTTCCTGTTAGGTTCCAGAACACCAGAAAATAAACTGAAGCTGAGCTACTGGAAAGCTCATGTGCTCCAGTGGTGCTCAGGGCCCATCACAAGATGCTGTGGGCAGGAAGAAGAGAAAGTCTGTGTGCTGAAGGGAAAAGAGAAAGATGAGCAATGCAGTGATGTGTCCCTAACAAACAGAACCCAAGGACCCAGTCCAGCTCTGTATCTAGCCAACCACACTGCTCCCTAATAGCAAGTCCTCAATTTCCCAAGCAGAGCTGGCATCAGATAGGAAATACACACTTCAAAAGGAACCATTCACCTCACCTGCAGCTCCATGGATCCAACCAGAGACAGCTCCAGCTGAATGGCAGAAGCTTTAAGCAGCCTGAGACTCCCTAGCTGTAAGATTTCCTCTACTCTGACCAAACATCTCTCTCCTTGTGGGAACTTCCTGACTCCTGTCTTTCTACCAGGGAACTGGGCACAGTGGGGAGCCAGAAACCCCCCCCTGTTTCCAAAGGGAAGGAGAGTTTGTGCTGGGTAAGGTATCTTGCTTCCCAGAGTGCCTGCAAAGGAGGCACAGGCTGGCTGTGTGTGCACTCCCTAACTGCAGCACACCACACCTGCCAGGAACTGCAAACACAGGAAGACAAAAGAGGCAGCTTTCCAGCCTGCTCCCTGGCTGTGCAGGCAGAGAGCAGGCAGAGAGCAGGCAGAGAGCAGCAGCTCGTGATTAACACTCAGTCCACGTGGCCCTGCTGCTGGGGCTGCATGTGCAGAGACACACTCACACTCTGCTGGGGCCTTCTGCTCCTCCAGAACTGCCACAGGTTTTTCCTGTTTTGGTGAACCCTCCCCTGGAGGAGCTGAAGAGAAGCACAGAGAACAGTCAGTGGGGATATTTCTGCAACAGGATTCTCAGGCCAGAAAGAAAAACTAACTTTTCCCCCCTTTTGTTTCATCAGGGGAGGGGGAAATAAATCTCCTTTCTGTTTTAATTGGAGAAACTAAAGGATGGGAAGAAGCAGTCACTGTCCTCTGGGAGCTCAAGGAAACAAACTCAGGCTGCCAGTTCACTGTGCTAGGTATTAACCTGTTCTGCCTGAGGTATCCAATTTGCTGTGCAAACAAAACAACAAAAGCAGCAAGACCTAGGAAGGCAGGAACAAAAGCAGCCAGAGATCAGCACAGCAGAGCAGCCAGAGCACCTGGGTGCTTGCCCTGAAGCCAGGAGGTGATTTGCCCCCTGTGGCAGAAGCGTCTGCAGATCACAGAGGCAGGGACTGCTCCCACCAGAGCTCATCCTCCCTAGCAGCAACCATCACATTCCAGTTCCAGCCTCCTCCAGGAGAGCATTCTACCTCCAGGACAGCCTGAGGAGTGCTGGGGGAGAATAAAGGCAGTGTCCTGCTGCTGCTGCTGACCTGTCAGGTAGAAGACTCCATCCTCTCTGCGCTTCACAACGAGGTGATCCACTGCCAGGGTGAGAGGAACAGGGCCAGGGGAGGTGGGGTATACCCGGGGGCTGTCATCCTGGAGAAGAGAGAAAACAGAGAAGAGATCAACTCTGACAGCTCTGGCAACTCTGCACAGGATTCCCCTTGCCCCCAGCCTCCACAGGCAGAGTGTTACTGCCTGGCAGCACTGCCAGAGCTCCCCAAGGTCACACAGCATGTGGAAAAGCCTGGCTTTATGGACAAGGCTCTAATCTGTGCAGAAAGCACTCCACCAAAGCAGAACCCAGTGCTGTCAGCACCATAACAAGGCCTACAACCATCACCCTGAAGGCTGCTCTCACTGTTGTCATCCTACAGATTCCTAATTCAGACCCTTAGCCAAGAAAAGGCAACATCCTTCAGTCTGGAGATTTCTGTGCAGCCAGACTGGTTCCTGCCTCTCAGTGGAGCCAGAGCATTGCTTTCTGAAAGGTTTAAGGAGAACTTTTGTCAGTGTCCCCCCTCCTAGCTATCAACCCACTCTTACCAAGTGGTTTTGATCTGTAATTCCCTCAGTGTTTCCAGAAAAGGTCAAACATTTCCCAGTTCAGCCCAGCACAGGGAAGCAGAGGTATTGAATCCTCCCCCTTCAGCCTACAGACCAAGCCCTCCCCAAAACTGGGCAGAGAACCTGCACATCAGGCTCCCATTTCTCCCCAAGTTCTTTGGTCACCCCTAAGGCAGTCTTCAGAAGCAAAATAAAACAGTGCTAGGAAAACAGAACCTCTACAGAGGCCTCTGCAAGTGAGCTCTGCCCAGGCTGCCATCTGGAAGGGATTTCTGGCTCCTCAGACACTCACCTTCAAGGTGATTTTGGCATCCACAATTTCTATCTCCATGGGGATCACCTCTGGAATGATCTCATCCTCCAGAAAGGGGCCCAGGTTGGTCAGGAAGGACATGAAGAGCTCTGCTGTGTAGCTGTGGACCAGCATTTGAAGGAAGCCATTCTGAACAGCCAGGGGTGAGTGCACAGCAGCTCCAGGCCCCACTTCCAGCCTTAAGCACACCTCTGGCTGGCTCTGACCAGCTTCAGGGACTGCAGGCTTCTCTGTACTTGGATCTCCTAGAGCTGTAGGAGAAAGAGCTCGTTGCAGAAGGTGGCACCAGTCATGAGACAGACACTCAGGGTAGTAATCTTGAAGAGGTAGTGTTGAGGTATCTTGAAGAGATCCCTGTTTACTGTCCAGATGCAGCAGCCTGAAGCCACCCTTCCCATGAAGTGAGTCCAGGCTTCAGAGGGCTAAGAGGCCACAGCACAGGAACTGGGTTGTTGGAGCTCCCAGACCCATCTCTCTCCCTCTCACCATCTCAGCACACTCGGAAAGCAGCCTTCCTTTGCAGCTATGCCAGCTGAGCACCACCCCAGTGCTCTGCTCTCCAGAGCTGACCAGGCTCTCCCTGCCCTCCTCCCTCTCTCATCTCCTGCTCACTTTGCCCTCTCGTGGCCACAGGCAGGGCTGGTAGGGGAAGGATCAGACCAAGAACCATCATCACTGATGTTTCCACTGCTAGTTTGGGGGTGTAGTTGCTTTTGGTTTCTTCTTCTTCTGGAGTTGGGTTGGTTTGTGGGCTGTGGGGTTTGGTTTTCATTTGCATTTAGCCCCAGGGAAGCACCCTACCCCAGAAACACTATTCCCAGGACAGGAACAGTTCAGGGCTTACCTAGACAGCTTTCATTAACTCTTCATTAACTTCATACATCCTAGCAGCCATTTCAAAACATGATTTTTACTTTATTTTTATACCTGCCCATGGTTACCAGACACCACAAAGCCTGACTGGGTAGGCACTTCAGAAACACCTTCCAAATACATAATAAAGCTTCCTTGCAGTCACACTCCCTCACACACAAGCCCCACTCAATCCTAAACACACTGAACACTTAAGTACCAGTTAATCTGAAAGATTCCCTGGGGGTGCTTGCTGGAAAAGCCATGGCTAAAGTGCAGCTATCTGCACAAGCAGGAGGCAGTGTCTCACCCAGGTAGCCACGCAGGTACTGCCACATCCCAACGTTGCTCAGCTGCTCTGGAGTCACCTTCAGCACTTGTAAAGCTACAGACAAATCATCACCTCGTGCCTCGAGGCCACACTTCACCTCATTCATCTTCAACACAAGGACAGACACCTGAAACAAGTGAGAAAGCTCAGGGAGGAGAACAGACACCACAGCAGGGTTTCTCTTCCAGCTTCACTCAGAGGCAAGTACTGGAGTGGGAAGGAACAGAACTGACCAGCTGAAGGCTGGGGTCTTCACTTGGGGAAGTTGAGCTGTTTACTTCAGGAGACACTCCTCCCTCCTCTTCTGCCAGCAGGCTTGCTCTGCTGCCTGTGTCATCGTGGAGCTGAGGGAGATGCCCTGAGGGAAGAGGGTCCAGGCTGGGTTCTGAAATGGAAGGGACAGCAGTAACTTGATCCTGTTTCTTTCTCTGCTTTTAAGTAGTTCTGATCTCAGTATCTGCCTGCATCCTCCTCTAGGGAACTCTCCAGCTCCTCAGCTGAATTGAAGCAATACAGAGCTGAAGTGAAAGATGAAATACTCAGTGTACTCTACTTCCAGCCAGTCTTTACTAAAGCCTTCCTAAATGCTACCTATCCTCCACCCACCTGCACACATTCACAGCCCCTGCTCTAGTTAGGCCAAACCCCCTAGAGCAGCACTGTGAAGTGCAGAGGTCACCCTCCCAGCTCTTCAGCTCCAAGAAAAAGGCACCTACAGAGACAGGAGAGTCACTGTGAGTGACCCACTCATGATCTGCAGGAGGAAGGAGTGGAACAAGTGGATTCCATACAAACAGAACATGAAGCAGCTGTCCATGGGACAACTGGGGTGACAGAAGAGTCACAGAGGGGCATGTTACCAGAGTCTGTGAGCATCACAAAGCCATCACTGCCATCACTGTCCACTGAAAGGCCATCCTCAGTGCCACTGCCATCCACAGATGTGGTGTCAAAGGAGTGCTGGGATGATGTCCTCTTCATGGAGAAGAAACGCATTCGGCTACTGCCACCTGCCCCTGGAGTCACTGCTCCCTCCTCTGCTCTGGGCACAGAATCCCTGCCAGACAGACATAAAACACCAGTGAGGAAGGCAAAGAGCTTAGCTTCCAGATTATACTGATATTGGGCTGGAACTCTAAACACCTGCAAGTTAGACTTCAGTATACTCAGACCATCCCCAGGAGATGAGGATCTAACCTATCTCCAATCCAAATGAGACAGAACATCAGCCCTTCCTCCCTTCCCAGCAGCCCTGCTCTTGCCAGGCCTACTCACTTGGCAGGAGGCAGAGAGAGCATTTTCTGCATGGTGGAGGTCATCTTCTCCCTGCTGAGGCTGAAAGCATCTTTTGTTATAGACATGGCTTCCTTGGTGAGGTCCATGGTCACGTGCAGAGCTTCCTTCGTGGCGTCCTTCGTGATGTGCAGGGCACTAGACAACTCCACCTCGATGTTCTTCAAAGGGATGAGTTCTGCTTGGCCATTGAGAGTGATGTTTCCTCTCCCCTGGGGCTGTGTGTCTGAGGTTGGGCTAGAAGGAAGGGGAGGAGGGCTCTGAGGATGGCTGCTGGTCTCTGCTGGTCTTTCTGCACCCAAGGCTTCCACAGCTTCGTGTGCTTCCTCTATCAAACCTCTCTCCTCTATGCTCTCACTGTGTGGAGCTGTGCTCAGAGCTCCATCACTTGTGGATCTTGGAAGCCTCTCCAGAGGCACACTGCTACCTGTATTTTCAATCCCACTGTCCTCTGGGACCTCTGAGGTACTGCCCAGTCCTTTCTCTGAGCTGCTGTCTGATTTCAGCTCCTTCTCCTCAGCCACCAGCCCCTCCTTGCTGTCTGAAGGTGAGAGCTCTGACTCCATCAGGCTCGTTGTGTCTGAGTCAAGGGATCTGCCTTCCAAGATGGATCCTGGGGCAGGGCTCATCAGCAGGGCCACCTCTGCACTGTGGAACATCACACCTACACAGGCAGACATGGGAACCAAAGGTGATCCAGTCACTTCCTGGGTATCTTGAGCCAACTGCTCTTGTAGTGTTTGCAGAACTTCTTTCATCCTGAGCAGCACCAGGTATTGGTAGTGGTTGAGCCGAACTTTGACATGAACAGATGAGGACACAAGCACATGGATGTCAGCAGAGGCTTCCAGCTCCTTCTCATCTACTCCATCATCAAATTCACACTCAGACTCTCCCAAGACATCCATTGTCTCAGGGACCTTGTAGATGTTCTTCAGATCCTGGTCAGTCTTTGATCTCTGACAACCCCCCTGCTCTCTGGGAAGGTTCTGGTTCTTGGGGTGATTGCTAAAGCTGGCAGAAGGCTTGATCTTCGACTCGGAGGCAGCCAGTTCCTGTCGCTTAGATAGCTGAGCTTGCCCCCACCTTTTGGGAAGGCAGGCCCAAACGGAAAGGGGAAAGGGGTCAATAAAGCTAAGGGCTCTGCCCTTGGAGCTTTCAGCCCCCTCAAAGTCCAGAGCAAGCTGAGTGAAATTCACAGACCACAGATCCTCAGAGGCAGAGGTTTTGTGTGGAAGCTGGGGAAAGCCTGGATGCTTCCGAGGCCTAGCGTCCACCTCATAGGCATGGCGCAGGAAAAGGGTGTGGAGGAGGCTGAAAGTGTCCTGAGCCCTGGGGAACTTGCTGTAGCTGGAGTGGAAGAACTCTGAACTGGCAAAGCTACGGAAGAGGCTCTGCAGGTCCTGGCAGGAGCAGGAGGGAGCGTGGCGAGTGTTGGTGGCAGTCACCTCGGCCGCGCGCACGCAGAGCCTCTGGGGCCGCTCTCGGTGCTCAGCCACCTTCTTCTCCACAGGGATGTTCAGCTGCACAGAGGAGAAAAGACACTGCAAGTACAGCTGTGAGAATGGAAATCAACAGAAGCTTATCCTGGCCATTTCCAGGCAAGGTCAGCTGTGGAATACAGGAGAAGTCTTGGTCTCCACTGGAAGAGCTGGAACTACGCTCCCAGTTTATCCCTATCTGGAAACCTGAGAGTTACAAACCAGGGAAGAGCAGTCAGACACAAAGGAGTTTAAACCCAGTTTTATTTGGGGGTCTTTTACCATCCACAGCTTAGGTAGCAACATCCAGTTGGACCTTTCTCTGCAAGGACTTACAATACTTTCAGGCCTCTAAGCCCCCTCACAAACCTGCTAACAAGGACAGTCAGTGACAAACACTGTAGGATGCAGTGTCCCCACTGGAAAGAGTCTGAGTGTCCAAGTGATTTCCAAGGGCCAGAACACAACTTTCTGACTACTTGAACCACCAATTTCTCCTTGAAACTGTTCTCAGAACTACTGAGTTGCCTGCCTGCTCTGGACTAGAACTCAAGCCCAGATTTCAAACCAAAACTAACAGACAGAAGAAAGTTTGAGAAAAGCAGAGCCATTGTTTTCTCATTGTAGACTGTGGTTATGTCCTGGTCTCATGTTTTGTCCATAAAAGGGAGGGAGAGAACACTGAAAAGTGGGAAGGGAAGGAAAAGAATGGTACCTTCAGCTGGAAGCCATCCAGTCGAACATCAAGATGCTCATCATGCTTGCCTGAGTCCTCCAGGTGCCTGTAGATGGCCTTGAACTGCTCCAGGCTGCGACAGAGATCCAGACAGAAGAGGTTTATCCAGAGAACACTTGCTGTATCTAGGGTAAGCATCAGGCCATTCAGCTGCACATACAGGTTTGGGCAGGGAACTAGAATGAAACAGAATGGAGACAGATTAGTAAGAGCAGAAAAGGCACTTCAGGTGGTCTGCAGCTCAGTGGACAGCCTGCACTGACAGCACCACTGCAGAGAGCTTCAACACCACTGGATGACAGATCTCTTGATGAGAGGGAGAAGCTGTGGTGCACCAGAGTGTTCCAGGATCCACAGCAAGTCATCTGCAAAGCACCCTACAGCCCTACTCCAGTGATAATCAGTAAGGCAGAACCCCAAGAGCTGGGCAGACACAGCAGCTCCCTCAGGATGTTCCTGGACACATTATTTTGCCTCCATGTTTTGCAGCACACAAACCCTGTCCCACTCTCCTACAGGAGAAGTTAGAAAGGCAAGTTTCAGAAAACTAAACCAAAATAGGACAGCCAAAAATATGTAAGAGGGCTAACAGACCTAAAGAATTCAGAGCTGACTGATCCCTTAAGAAACTTATGAAAGAAGGTGCTAACCTTGGTGTATTACCTGGAAAGTCCTGATTGTCTGGGAAGTAATACTCTGTGAATTCAATATGGATTGCAGAGACCTGTTCAGGAAGTTTGAAGAATTTTCTACTACAGGAAAGCAAGGTTGAGGGTTTCTTACTTTGCTGCCCAGCTGTAGAAACCTGAAAACACAACAGGATGCAGTTGTGAAGAATTCAGGTTTGGTAAAACAGAGTGTCCCAGTAACCCTGCAGTCTCCCCTATTTCATCCACCTCATTTGCACATCAAACATACTCTGCTTCCAAGTAAAGATAAAACTTTATTCTACCTGCTAAAATTGTCAAGTCCTCTCCTTTGAGGGAACTTAGTTCTTCAAGTCTCCTGTTACTGCTAGTGAGAGCCATGACCATTACAATGAAGTGATGTGAATAAACAGAAATGGAATCTGTTAGAGCTCTCACAGAACCCTAGGATCCCAGCATGGAGAGGGTTGGAAGGGACCTCTGGGGATCAGCCAGTCCAACCCCCTGCTCCAGCAGGGGCACCCACAGCAGCTTGCCCAGGATCACCTCCAGCTGCCTTGGCAATCTCTCCACACCAGGAGACTCCACAGCCTCTCTGGGCAGCCTGGGCCAGGGCTCCAACACCCTCACAACAAACAACTTTATGTTAGAGATGGAACCTGCTGGGTTCCAGTTTGTGCCCAGTGCCCCTTGGGCTGTCCCTGGGCACCACTGAGCAGAGTCTGGCCCCAGCCTCTTGCCCCCAGCCTTCAGCTCTTGCTCAGCATTGAGCAGCTCCCCTGTGGGGCTGCTCTTCTCCAGGCTAAGCAGCCCCAGGGCTCTCAGCCTTTCCTCCTGCCAGAGCTGATCCAGTGCCCTCAGCATCTTGGGAGCCTCTGCTGGACTCTCTCCACTAGTTCCTTGTCTCTCTGGAACTGGGGAGCCCAGAACTGGGCTGAATCCTTTCTTTAAGATTAAGACATGTTGATATGTCCATTCCAGTATCTGGTACTGATCATGCCCTGGCAATGGTTACAGGGTGTATGGGTGCACAGCCTGATCCAGCCCAGTGAAGCTTTTCTCCTCTGGGTCAGAAAGCATGAGGTAAGATTTACCCTCCTCTGTCACCATCCATATCCTCACTAACTTCTCAAAGGCCTAAAATCTTCTACCCTGGGCCTGCCTAATGCAAGTTTAGATGTGAACAGAGAAGAGAATGCAGGAACTCTGGCTTTGCATGCAGTTTCATCTCAACACCAACACTATCAGCAGCTCACACTCGGCTTAGAAGTTTTACACCGAACATAATGAGAGCACTGGAGTTCTATGGGCAGAGCTTTGACTGTCTTGGATGATAGGACTCAGCATAGCTGATTCAATTTCTGATTTAGAGATGATATGCCTCTCTCCAGGCAGCACTCAGATCCCTACCTGGTGAACATCCAAGTCATCCACTCGAACCACCACGCAGCTGGATCGCAGGCGGCTCCAGGGAGGCTGCCTGAGCCGTGGCAAGCTTGCAGGAGGGGCACGGCCTTTCTCCAGGGAACTCTTGTGAGGACTTGACAAAGCATCTGTAGGGATGGAAAGGCAGAACCAGCAGAGATTAAATCATCTTCCTTGCAGTCAACTTCACCATCAATACCAGCACCATGTGCTTACACAGCAGAAGTGACAGCCCCCAAGTTCGAAACAGCTAGGCAAAGCCAGGCAGGAAGAACAACTCAGGCCTTTGAAGGAGGAGCACTGTGAAAGAGGAATCTGCTCTGCAGCAAGAGAACACATTCCTCAGCTAGGCTTTAGGTGTCTGATTTACTCCTTCTATACTCTCTTCTGGAGAAACTCAATAAGCAAGCCAGGAAAGTGACCACTGCAGCGTGTCCATGCTTGCTGCAGCCTAACTCTAGCAGGATCATCACTGTCCTCTGCCACTGCATTTATGATTTAGAGGTAACTAACTGTTACCATCTCCTGCTTCACCAGGAGTTTCATCAGAGATCATTACCTGGTTTCCTTTTGAAGGGGGAAAGTGGAGTCCTGGCAAATGCAGGGTCTGTTTCTTCATAAAGTTTCTCAATCTTGCTTTGAAATTCAGTGACCAACTTCTTTGCCCACTGCCCTCGTGTCTCCATTG
This sequence comes from Galbula dea, assembly GCA_013399015.1. Classification (NCBI taxonomy): domain Eukaryota; kingdom Metazoa; phylum Chordata; class Aves; order Piciformes; family Galbulidae; genus Galbula; species Galbula dea. The sequence goes on from VWZX01009666.1 coordinate 291,797, forward strand.
CTTCACTGTACCTCACCCAATGCTTGCAGGCATCTCCTGCACAAAAGCAAACATCCTGCCTTTAAAAGTGTGGTTCCTGGAGGCACACAACCCTCCTGTGCCCCTCACATGTATGTAATGCAGAGCACTCCTCTTGGCTGATGTCAGATCTGGAATGTGCAAGATGCAGCAAACCAAGTGCAGGCTTTCCCATCACAGAGCTGGTCCTACCAGCAAGTGTGCCAAATTCAAGGGCTGGGAGCAATGCCAAGGTCACTTCTCTTCAGCTAACCACAAACAGATCTTCTCCTGGGAAAACACATCCTATAATCCCTCCAAATTGATTAGGCACATGTAAGAACCAGATGCAGAGCTTAAGCACCTGGAAAGGAAGCCAAAGGTTCAACTTCATGTCTTTCCACCAGAGAACAAACAACTTAGACCTCTCTTTGGACTCAGCTCTGCCAGCAACTTGTCAGTCATCCACCAACAGGTAGATTAGATTCACCCTGCCCATGAGGATTTAAGTTCCCAACCCTGTCTCTAGCCTTTCTTCCAGTCCTGCCTGAAGTCATCCAGCATCACTGCTCTTCAAAGGCTTTTTTATCCTTCTCCTCAAGTTGGGAGGCCACATGCTCCCTTACCTGCCCTGTGGAAAGGATAATAGTCAAATGCCATCCTCCTGAAGGTCAGCTGAATGGCACCTCCCAGCATCCCATGCTTCAAAGCACCTGTGGAAAACAAAGAAACCCATGATCAGCTCTGCAATCTAAGTCCTGATGCAGGAGCATTCAGAACAGCATGGCTTTGATGGCCACACCACTGACTGGCAGTCACCATGGCCAGTATCAGGGTATCATCTCTCAGAAAGCTGCATCAAAATCTCATCCTAGGCAGGGAAAAGGCCAGCTGAATGTAACAGGCCAACAGTTTCTATTGTGAGAACCAGACCTAGAATCTCAAATACCAAAAGGCAAGATCTCATCACTTCCCAGGCTCCTCTCAATTACACCTCCCACCACAACAACCAGCACTTGAGTTTCCAGCACTTGCTGGCAGGGCTAGTGAAAGAAAGACAACAAAACTGAGCTAAGATGTTGGAAACAGCAGCTCAGGAGTCAGTGATACACAGACCAGTGCAGGAATATCTGGAACAGTGAGGGATGTGGGTAGATTTTTCCCTTGCCCTTTTAAAGGGAAGATGCATAAAACCCAAGCAGCACAACTTGGATCAGAGACAGCTGTGCAGAGGGGAGTACCTGTGCCCCAAAAGAGAAGCAGTACTTAAAGCAGACCTCAGAAGAGGGGAGTGAGAAGTAAAACAGACACTAGTTAGCAAGGCCTTGATTGAAAAGAACATGGCAGGCAGGGGAATGCTCTGTCAGAGGAGGCAAAGAATCCCTGTAGCTGTGCTACTGTGAATGCCCTGAACACTGTCACAGTGGAATGATTATGCTTTATTCCCAGTGCTCAGTACCAGACTGCTCCTACAGCATATCTCCTGTCCCTTCAGCTAGGTCCCTGGCATCCATACCCACTGCTGGCCTTGCCCCTGTGTATTCCACAGGGCCAAGAACGAGTTTCCAGTACCTACTTCAGACACAGATTTCTCCACCAGAGTCAACACCTGCCTGTTGTCTCCCTGGGAAAGAGTTCTCCTTCAAAGCAGAGAGGTGCTGACTGGATGAATGCTCTGCCCCTGGTGCTGCTCTCTTACCTGACTCTCTAGCATGGCTGTCATCACAGATGTGCAGGTCCAGGCGGGAGATCAGCAGGTGGTAGGAGGACTCCTTCATGTCATGCTTCTCAAAGTACTGACCAATGCTGCTTGCATTCAGGCTGCCTCCAAATGCCTGAGACCAGGACTGCTGGGTGCTTGGAGGAGGTGGTGTGATCTATTAGAGAGAGACAAGCTCACTAAGAACTACTAGAAAGCAATAAAAGAGAGAGAGGTTATAATGCAGTCAAAACCAACTCATGCAACCTTCCAGGCTGCAAGGCATCTAGCAATCTGGATCCTTTCTTATGTTCTCATGAGCTCTTTGTCTGTGGTTCTGCCTCTTCATCAAACTAGCCTTCACTTATCTTAAAATACACTTTAAGACTCCTGGACAAAAAGGGGTAAGTACTCCTGATCCCTCTTGTAGGTAACCTCACTGCAGTACTCTGCATAGTTGTCCTTCCCTGGAGCTTCCACCACCAGCAGTCAGACTCCTCTTCCCTCATCCTTGTCTCAGAAAACATCTTTTGTCCTCTGCCCATTGTATTTGTTCTGTGACATTCATCAGAGAGTTACTCAGTGCAGCATTTTGGAAACAGAGAGTGCTCAGGGAAGATCAAGGTTACTGGCAGAAGGAGCTGTCCTAAGGTTCTCATCCACTGCTAAGCTGTATGTGAACCAACAAACAATGGCAAAAATCAAGAGCTCTCTCCAGACTGCTAGAAAGGAACAAAGAAACCTGAACAACAGCAGTGAAATCAGATGCCAGTGTTGTCCCTTGAGCACATCAGCTCACTATGGCTTTATGTCACAATTTACCACACCAGTCCCTTCCCCCAGGCCTATGCAGATTGGCAGAGGGGCAGAAGAAATGCTTTCTAGAACATCTTTATTGCTTATTCCCAAATCAAATCCTCCTGGAACCCTTTGCAACTGTCCATGTCCCAGCCCAACCCAGAAAGCCATGCAACTTAACATGACTTTTCCCACTCCATCAGACAGAACCTAGCCCATGACTATGCATCAACAATTCTCTGATGCTTATTGGCAAGGAATCCAGCTCCTCTGGTTACTTCTTTACCCACCAACAGGCCACATGCTGCTGATCTGACCCCAGGTAAGCCCACCAGTTCCCCTCAGGGAGATGCTCTGGGAGCAAGGGCCAGATGCCACCCAAACAGAAACTGGCTCTTTCTCTTCTCCTTTTTCATGACAGACTCACATCCAAATCAGGACTCACTGACCTGTACAGACTCTGGTACCAAGCTTTTCCTCTGCTGGGCAGACTTCTCCATGGCTTCACTCAGAGACTCTGCATATTTCATCATTGCTTTCAGCTGAGAGTCTGTCAGCACCCAGAGCAGGTCATCCAGGAGAAACATCAGCTTAGATGCCACCACATTGCAATCTTTGGTCTGAAACAAGGAAGAGGAGTCAAGGACTTTAAGAACTGTAGCCATATACACACATTCCTCAGAACACACACAGGCTGTAGCAGAAACAACAGAAGCTGCTCTGAAACTCATCTGAGAAGTTATCTGGTGGATGTTCAGAGCACCTCCTCTGAAAAGTAGTCAAAGCTACTTCCTCTAGAGGAGGCAAATTGCTCACTGGTTTAGAGAAAAAAAAAGCAAGGAAAAGGATTGTTAAATTTACTTTTTGATCACCACATGTCCATCAACAGCTAAAAATAAGTCTACCAAGCTTTAATCTCCCAGCACAGAGATGACAGCTCTCCTTGGGATGTTTGAATGGATTTAAAAACCTGCTCCATACATGTTATCCTCTCCTGGGAAATGAACTGCTTTGACATTTGGTAAGAACACAGCTGTCTCCAACAGAAAACACAGAGACATGTAGCAGCTTGGGCTCAACATTTGGGAAGGACATGACTGGTTGCTGAGGGATGTAGAAGGAAATCTGCACCATCCCTGCATCAGGCAGTGAGACTGCATCCTGCAAAGCATGGAGGAAACTCTCACCCTTCTCTTGAGAGAGATCTGGATCCTCCCCTGGTTGGTAATGAGTCTCAGAGGAGTAGTAACAGGATCCTGATCACCATTGTCAGTGGCATCTGCTTCTATCCGAAGTGTCTGCCAGGTGAGCTCTTTGAATGTCAACACCTACCCAGGAGGAGCAAAAAGAGGCAAATTCTGAGATCTTCAGTAACTTCAAAGATGAAAGTAAACACTTAGAAGATGTGGAATGGAAGAGGGCCACAGAAAATCCTTCACTACACTCTTCCTCTGTGATCCCAGTACAAAATGAAACCATATCCCAGGTAACACCTAACCCCCCAACACACACCAAGTTTAAAACCAGACAAACCACAAGGGTATCCAGAGCTTCTCCAGCTTCATTCTCTCAGGCAGAGGAGCTCAGAGAAAACTCTGAGCACATCAGCTCTCAGCCACCCTGCCTAGCAAATGGTAGGCAAGCTCAGCAAAGCTCCCCACTGTCACTCTGTGAGAACTGAAAGAAGAGCTCAGCTACCCCAGAGGACTGCTGGCAGCAGGAGTGTCACTCTCCTGTGCACACTGTGACAGGCAACACAAGCCCAGGCTTTACCTCTCCTCGCTGGGGATCAGTGATGCGGGTGAGTCGCAAGTCACTCTGCTGCCAGTTGGGGTTGACACTGTAGCCTTGCAGCTGCCAGAGCTCAAAAGAAGCATGAAAGGCCTTGGAGTGAATCTTGATGGTGATGGAATTGACAACAATAAACATGCCCTCCACAACCTTTTCAGCAAAGCCATATTCACTGCAAAGAAAAGATCCCTCAAGGTTATCCCCTCTAACCACGAAAGGCCCAGTAGAGGTAAGGCTACATACAGAGGGACTCCAAGGTTTATAAGCAATGTTAGAGCCACTTAGAGGTTAATGATCAAGAGCAAATGCCACCCCTGTCCCAAAAGCATGTCAGAAAGAAACCAGAGGGCTGAGGGTCTGACCTTTGACCTGCTGCCAGAGCAATGGGAGACTGCCCGTTGGGTGGCCGAGGCTCCTCGCATGTTCGCATCTCCACCTCCACTTTGTCCAGGTACTGCAGGGGCAAGACATGGGAGCACTAAACACAAGCCCAAGACCCAAGCTTAGTCTTAAACAGCCTAGGGAGGGATAAGCAAGTTCTGGAGTTTCTTGACTCATGTGTTAAAGCTCTCCCACCACCAGTGCCAGGAGCATTGGGTAATCCAAATCCCCAGGGCTGGGAGGAAAACAAACAACAAGAACCAGGCACGAGGTTGCCCTGGACTTCAGTGAGAGCTCAGCCCAGCTCCATCCTGCAGTGAAAGGTGGGGTGTGGGGGAGGTCTCTCAACACAAAACAGGACTATTCTCACAACTCCCCTTCCCCTACATGCTAAGGGCCTAGAGGATTTAGAGGTCAATACTCTGAACAGGCACTTCACAGTTTCCCTTGGCAGAATGTTTCTCAATTAGGAGAGATTAAACAAGTGAGGAGGAAAAGGAATGAACAAGAGAGGAAACATTACCAGGCAGATTGGATGTGTTTTCAGCTTTGTCCACTGGATCTGAAACAATAAAATGAAGGTTACAGGAGTTGTATTTGCATTGTAAAGTCTGAGGAATTGCAGGAAACTATCTGAGCCCAAAGTTTGAGCCTCATGTCTCTGAGAGAAGACCTCAGTGACAATCCATCATGCTCACTGTATCCAGGTCAAAGAGGCTCACACAGACAAGGGAAAACACATTCCAGCCACCAGACCTATAAACCCAAGCTTAGCTTTTGGATCTCAAATATCATCAGGAGTAATAGACATCCTGCAGGTCAAATTCTGATTTCTCCTATTCCTTTATGGAGAATGCTCTTGTCCTTCAGGAGTTTACAACCAACTGCTGCTGTTACTGGAAGTCAGGGAACTCTTTGGAAAGACTGTGCAGAAACCAAAAAGATTCATTTCAGTTTTTCACAGTAACATTTATGCTGCAGTCATAAATGCTGGAGGAGGAAGAACAAGTGTTTGTTACTAAATTAAGCAGATCTGACTCCAAATTTAAACAGAGTGGATCAGATGAGTAAGGCAGGCTCATTTTTATTGTCACTTGGCAGAGCAGAACTGTGTTTCTTCTATAGCAAGTCTCTGATAAACTAAGAACTTTTGCATTCCTCTAATGCAACTGTGGTTAGCACCAACTGAGATGAAACAATGTGGCATTTTAGATCAACTGCAAAAAAAAATCCATTTTTTGCTCTAAAAAGCACAAGGAGGAAGAATTTGTAGAAGAGCTCATTGTGCAAAAATGCAAGTTGAGGCCCAATTCCAGCAGGGATGTATCCAAATGGGTAACTGTGGCCATGAAGGCTGACATGCTGCAGCTCTTCCCAGGCACTCTTCACACACTTCTTACCAATTGCCTTTGCAGCAATTAAGACTAACTTAAGTTTTCCAAAACCTCCCAGCATAATTAGGCTTCCAGACAATGGCACTCCACTTCTCTCTGCTCCCAGTCCTGCTGGAAGCCTGGGTCACTTCCTTAGCACTAAAACAAGTCAGTGGAGATGAGAGAAGACATCAAAAGCTCCTCCACTATCAAACCCAGCAGAGAATGGGAAAGGATGACCAGAGAGGTCTGCAGAGTCCTGTGTGACATGGGAGGTGATGCTCAGGGAACAATTGTTCCCTGTTTCTACCAACAACAGTACCAGGAGGCTATCAGCTAAAACCAGTGTATGCAGGCTTGGTACAAGCAAAAGTGATGCATTAAGCTGTGAAGTTCTTTGCCACATCACAGTCTGGATGTCCAATAAGTAGGTCCAGAAAGAATCTGGGCAAATTCCTGGACATTCACCAGTGGCTACTAAATATAAAGACCTCACTGCTAGCTTAGCAAGGCACCTGAGAGTGAGGAAGGACCATGGCACACTTTCCCTCTGCTTCCCTCAGCAACCTCTACCACCTGCTGCCAGGCAGCAAGAGGCAGAGTGCTGGCCTTTGCTGAAAGCTGCAGTGGGAATCTCATCACACTGCACATCTAAAGCACGGGTTTGGAGGGGTGTGGCCTGAAGCAGGTCTCAGCTGCATGCAGGACAGGAGTGCAGCCTCCCCTGCTCACCCTGATGGATGCCTTGTTACAGTAGACCCGAGTGATGGCAAGCCAGGTGGGCAGTTCCAGCACATTCTGCAGCACCTCCTCATCCAGCTCCAGGTTGGTCAGCTGCCCCTGCCCCTTCAGTGTGCTCAGGTTGATTTTGTCTGGAGAGAGGTTCTTGGTAAACCTACAAGAGAAGAAAGAAAAGACTCAAAAACTAAAGCCTGCAAAGCTACTGAGACTAGAGGAGCCCTGAAGGGATGTAGCTGAAGCATGAAGATCTGTCTGCTGTTTTGTTAAACCCTTTCTGACATTTTTAAACCCAAAACATGTTGGTTACTCCAGGAGGAAAAAAAACCAATGTCTTCACACTTTGACATCTGAAGGATTCTTTTGTTTGGTTCAGGTTTTTGTTGTATTTTATTTTAAATCAAATTCAAGTTTGAGAAACTGAAAATTCTTTCTAAAGCACCTGGAAAGCACAGAACTGCCTCCAGGCAAAACCAAAGCAAACCAAAGCCAAACTGCAGCAGGTCAGCAGTCTTACTCCCCTCACAAACACCCTATCAGCTCAAAAGATGAATTATCTGGATTCTTTTGGAAGTTTCTAACATGGTATAGTAAAGGATCATGAATAAACTACTCTTCTGGCTGGCTCTTTGAACAGCATCCTTGCAATCCAGCTTGCTCTTTGCTCAGCAGGTCCAAGCATGCAGCCTAACTCCCCTCCCTAGTGACCAGGCCAAGCTCACATCCTCCTCTCCCTGTGGCAACCACCAGCTGCTCCCCTCTCTGATGGCAATTCCTCCTCCCAGGGCTTCTGTTGTTTCCATCTCCCTTGTATGCAGCTTAGTGTCTTCAGCTCCACCATGTGCCTGAGATGCAACAACTTCAGCAGGACTGCTCCAGAGCCAGAGCAGTGTATTCTGGTGTAGAGATGAAACCCTCTGGCTTGACTGAAACCACTGTGGCCTCTAAGGAACCTGAAGGGCCAGTTTAGAGGGCACCAGACCACAGAAGCTGTGTGTGTGTGTGCCAGCAACACCCCCCTGGGAGGGCTGCCTCCACCAAACAACCCTTCTGTGAGAGGGAGCAAGGCAGCTTGAACCACCCAGTGACAGGAGTCAAAGTGGAAGACTTCCTGCCAAACAACTTAGCCATGACTGAAGCCAGGGCTTATTCCACACATTCTTCCATCCTAATGCTAATTCTAATTCTGTACAGTGGTCCAGAAAGGGGAAGAGAAAGAAAGACACTATTGTCAGCCTGAGCAGTTAGTCACATGCTGCCATCCCCTCTCCTTGCCCTGCACCAGCAGTGTGGGCTGTGCCTCTGTGACAGGCACAACAAAGTCACTGCTCCAAGAGGGGAGGAGGAACCAGAGCAACATTGTGGGATGGCAGCTGATGTGGCCACCACAGGAGCACGAGCTGTAGCATAAAACTGGCTGGGAGGCACCAGAGCAGCTGCTGGTCAGCCAACCCAGAGCTTCCTGAGGCCAAAATGCCTTCCCAAAGTCAACACTGTGCTAGGAGAGAAGCTGATGGATGGGGAAGAGGCAGCAATGAGAACCCTCTGCTACTGATGCAGCAGCTCCTGGAAAAGGAGGGTGCCACAAACAACTGTGAGGTTGCCTACTGCTGCTGCTGCTTTTCACCTTGATCCCTGCCACTGCAGAGCCTTCTGCAGCCACAGAAGCCTGAGTCAGGCATTTACTGGGCCATGCTGTCACCTCCCTCCCTGAGCTGAATGTACTCCCTGACAGCTGATTAAAGACTGAGCTCCTAACACACCTGCCAGCATCTCAGGCTGCCACACTCCTGTTACTCCCTTTAAGCAGAGGCCCTCTTGTTTAAAGACACCCAGGAAGGCAGCCAAGTTCAACACTGCTTCCCACCATCAGCACAAAGAACTCACAGACTCCAGTGCATGCTACAGTGGCTGCTCCACTGTAGATAGAAGGATGGGACAAGTGTCTGCAAGACTGGTGCCTGGAATCCTGTTGTGAGCACCCACAATCCCCAGACACTGCTGAAAATGAAACCAAACACCTCCAGAGGCAATACAGCAGCATCCTTGTCTTGTGTTAAAGAACCAGCTCTGTTGAAAGCTGTTGTAATCATCTTCCCTTGGGATTGGATGCTAAGAATGAAACAACCACAACCTGAAGAGGCAGGTAAAGCACTTGGCACTGGGAAGCTCTGTGGGTAGTGATCAGCTTACAGGTAGGGAGAGGCTGAAGCACAGAGCTGCCTTCTCACACTTGTAAAGCAAGGATCAAAACCTTGCTGTCTCAGATCCTCATCCTGAGCCAAGAACACTTTGATAGCAAAGCTGCTTCCAGCTGGTAATACAGAAAAAAACCAGATGGACATGTCTAAAGCAGGGTGTTCCTTTTATTTTCTGTGTGTGTATCAAACCACTAACCTGGTAAAAGGACACTGAAGCTGTGAAACAGGACACTGGGGGAGTGAGTGGAATGAAACATGATCTAGCTTTACAGCAAATAACTGTTTGTAATCATCTACAGGGATCCTGTTGAACAGGTAAGGAAACCACCACAAGTACTGCCCACTGCCAGGCTCTACAGAAGAATCCTTTTCACAGGGCACTCTCAATGCACCAAAATTTGCCATTCCACCCCTGCAGGAAGGGTTACAGACCCTGTCAGTGATGGGACAGGAAAAGCTGAAAGTTATGAGAACAAAATTCTAAACCAGAATCAAATTCTGTCTTTTAAACCACACAGTCCAAAGTCCTGAAGGTATCACAGAGTCCAAGAATCCCAGCATGGTGAGGGTGGGAAGGGACCTCTGGGAATCACCCACTCCAACCCCCTGCTCCAGCAGGGGCACCCANACTCTCTCCAGTAGTTCCTTGTCCCTCTGGAATGGGGGAGCCCAGAACTGGACCCAGGACTCCAGCTGTGGCCTCCCTAGGGCAGAGTAGAGGGGGAGGAGAACCTCCCTCACCCTGGTGGTCACATACTTCTCACTGCACCCCAAGAGACCACTGGCCTTCTTGGCCCTGAGGGCACACTGCTGCCTCATGGGCTGCAGCACTCCCAGATCCTTCTCTGTGGAGCTGCTTTCCAGCAGCTCAGCCTTTAACCTGTCCTGGTCCATGGCATTACTGCTCTCCAGGCACAGGACCCTACACTTGCCCTTGTTGAACTTCATGCTGCTGCTCTCCTCAAGCAATCCAGCCTTTTGGCACCTTGCCTACTGTAACATGCTCATTACAAAGTCTCCCCTCTCACTTTCTCCCCCTTGACAGGAATTTGTGCTTTTCAAAGGGAACAGCCTGCACATTGCAGACAGTTTGATGCAAGTTAGATTGATCTTCCAAGAGCCAAGCAGCCAAAGTGTGCCTGTGAACTCGGGAGCTGAGAGATGCCAAATCCTCATTACTTCTTGAAAGGAACTGCTTTGGTCATTGCCAGGGGAAGGAAAAAGCAGGGAGAGCAGACAATCTGAGATGTCTGTTGGCAGACTCTCTCCATTCATACTCATCAACAGCAGCATTTTTGGCAGCAGGGATCACTGGCTTAGAAAGAAGTGAATGAAAACAGGAGCTAGTAGAAAAACTGACAGGGCAGGATATTTGCACTTGGGGGTTTTTTTGCAACTCTAACAGAAGTCACTAAGTAGTGCTAAGCCAGTAAACTCAAAGGACAGCACTCCTTTTGAGCTGGCCAGGATTAGCATGACAAAAAGCCGAAGCAGAAAACCTTTCTCTGTCTCCTATGGAATCGTCCCTGCAAAGTCACAAGGGCATTCTGCATGTGGACACTCACAGGAGCATGCATGCAGCCACACCAACAATCCCAGGAGCAACATTTCGACTCTAAAAGCTCTGCCAGGCAGAAGCTGATCTGAGCACAATAGCCAAATGGCCCATCACAAACACCAGCGCCCACAGAAAGCCTTCCAGTGACTAAAAAGCTCTCGTTGCATTCACAGCCAAGGCAACGGGAAATCCAAGCTAGACATTGAGGCAGCTGTAGCTGGGGACATCCTGCTAGGTCAAGCCTCTTAGCTCACTGGTTTGTGAAGAGTTTTCTCTACAGTCTGTTTCCCACAGGCTGTTTCTTTCCATTTTAGATGACCTAAGTGTCAGGGCTCTCAGTCAGTGTTCATAAGCAGCAGAGAGATGCAGTCATTAACAGCACTACTCTAACTCCACAGGCTGAAGGTCCAAACCCAAGCAGCTCACAACACCCAGGTGATTTAAACCTCACCAGCTTCTTGGGCTTTGGCCTAAAAGACTGATGTTCTTTACAGAAATCTCCAGCTTTCTTAGGCAGTTTCTGGGATCATGATTTGATTTGCTCTGAAGTCTCCTTTCAGACTTTAGATAGGGAAAGCACAGGAGCTTCAGCCTATTTGCTCAATCACCAGCTTGATTCTATATCAAAAAAAATGATGTCACTACTAAAAGAAAGGCTGCCTGATTCAGCAGCTTGGATATCCAGAGGTCACAGACTCACTGATGAGCAAGAGGCAGTTTGGCCAAGATCTGCTGGCTGGCCCAAAGCCAGGCTATAACCATCAACAATAAATTTCTGCTCACATTTGGAGCTGTCTGGCCACACTGTCTCCCACTGAACCAACACATGGACAGATCATGTCAGGAGAAGACACCTGAAATCATAAAACTTCTCTTCAGATCCATCTCTCTTGTGACCTTGCAGCCACCTGGCACAGGAACTCTCTCACCAGAGCTTCATGTGCTCCAAGGAGAATTTCTGCCTCAGCTTCTCTGCAGTTATTCAGTAATCAGTGTCTCTTGTATGGAACCACAACCTACAGCTAAAAACATTTCTTTCTATTAATATCTTTGTTGCTATGGTTATTCTATGCAAGAATTAATTAGCAGTACACCAGTGACCTTGATTTTACTTGATGACAAGCAGCATCTATTGGCAGAGGCAAGTCACCAGCCACAGCCACAGTGAGCAGATGGAAAACTACTCCCAGCCCCAGTAAGCCAGGAAGGGTAACTCCTCATCTGCAACCTGACCATGGACAAGCAATCTTCAGAGCACCAGGGAACCTGCTGCAGGAAATGAGGTTCTTGCCTTCAGAAGGGTCACAGCCAGGGGAGAGATGAGATTTCTCTGCTTCAGTTTGCAACAGAAATACCTAATCTAAGCAACTATGGCAGAAGGACAGAAATTACAATCATAGAAGTGTTAAGGGTTGGAAAAGACCTCTGAGATCATTGAGTCCAACCCTTAACACTGCCAAGTCACCACTAAACCATGTCTCTCAGCACCACATCTACAGCTTCTTCTAACCCCTCCAGGGATGGTGACTCTAACTCTGCCCTGGGCAGCCTGGGCCAGGGCTTGATAACCCTCTCAGGAAAGAAATTGTTCCTAATGTCCAAGCTAAACCCTCCCCTGGTGCAACTTCAGGCTGTTTCCTCTCCTCCTATCACTTGTTTCCTGGGAGAAGAGACCAACCCCACCTGGCTCCAGCCTCCTCTCAGGGAGCTGCAGAGAGTGAGAAGGTCTCCCCTGAGCCTCCTCTTCTCCAGGCTAACCAAGCCCAGTTCCCTCAGCTGCTCCTCACCACACTTGTGCTCTAGACCCTTCCCCACCTTTGTTGCCCTTCTCTGGCCACACTCCAGCACCTCATATTAAACCTTCTTATCTCAGGAGCCAAAGAGCATGTTTATTTGGAAAAATGGGTTCATGACTAGTAAAAGAAAAGGTCAGTGACTTCCAAATACAGCAAAGCTTTCAAGGAAGACAGCAGCAGGAACTTGAACTGCAAGATGTGTCTGAGAATGAAGTGAAAAATAACTTTGGAGGAAATAAAACTGGGCCAGAGATCCAAACTGGTGTAAAAAGGGGAAAAAAAGAGCTGCCTGGAAGACAGCCAGGCAGAAGAAGCAGAAGCCCTTTCAGGAAGAAAAGGTATTTTGCTGAAGCTTTTGGTGTAAGTGTGGAGCAATCTGTGTGGTGAGCATGACAGCACTACTCCAGGCTGAGGGATTGAAGGAAGAGAAACACACTGAATTAGCAGAAACTGAGACTAATTTATCCACAGGATTAGAGGGTGTCTAGTACCAGATCAGCTGATATCATACCAACCTAGCAGAGAGCCAGCCAGATCTTAATGGAACCTGACCCAAACCAACCTGGCCAATTGTTGAGGGGTTGGAAAGCACCTCCAGAACTGCAGCTCTGCACTGGGTGCAGTACCACTGTACCCCAGCTGTACAGGCAGACAAAGAGCTTCCAGTGCCATAAGCCTGATGCTTTCACCCTACTTAGGTTACAGCACAAACTCTGTCCAGTTACCAGCAGCCTGGTGTCAGCCTTTAGCACTGTGCTTCTAGCAGGCTCCTTAGCAGGGTGGCTTGCAGTGCATTCATCTGCCTTGGTGCTCAAGCCACTGGGGGCTTTAAATGATCAGCTCTCTCTGTTTTTCCAGCTTCCAACAACACTGAATAAAAGGCTGGACCTCTCTCAAGCACCCAAAGCCTCCCAGCTTCACGTGGGCCACAAAACATCCTGATGAGCAGTAATCAGTTCTCTTGGCTCTAAGCTCTCTGTTGCAATACAACAAGGCTAAGGTAAACAGAAATTCAGTTCAAAGTTAAACTTGCAGAGGAAAAACCAACATTTCCAAAGAGATCAGGAATGAGACTGAGCAACCACACAAACCAGGAACATCAGCTTGCTCCTGCCCAGGCACAGAACCCTGGGGACACTTTCTTGTCCCAAACAGAGGTGACTTTTAAGCACTCTGAACGCTGGAAAACCACAAAGGCTGCAGTTTAGGTGAGCTTCTTGCACCACACCCACTGCAAACTACAATAGTACTAGGAGACCTGTAAAGCAAACCCTGAAGTGATCTGACAGGAAAAGAGGCTAAGTGTTTGCCAGGGCTTGAACTCCACCTTGCTGAGGAACTCTGGACTATTTCTAGCTCACTGGCTGCAAGCTCAGGAAAGTTTAGATGCCAGCTGCCCCATGCTCTGAGATCTGGAATGCAAACCCTCAGCAGCTGCCAGGGAATTTCCCAAGACTAAACCTCAAGCAAATAACACACACAGACAAAAAAAACAACCAACAGACAATCCAAAAACCCCAACACCACCAACCCAAACCCCTAACCCTGGGAAGAAACACCTGCAGAAATGCACTAGTCAGAAGGCCAGTTCAGTGAGGAAATGCTTTGCCCTGCAATCCAATCTGCAATTTGGTTTCCAACCTGCAGAAAAGAACAAGTTCTGACATGATTTAGACTCAACTGAGCAGCTGCAAAGGAGGCAAGAGCTCGAGAAGTCTAGGGGAAATATGATGAAGGGAGTTGTGTTTAACAGCCCTTGCCCCAGCACTTCATCTGCAAAGCAGCAGGGATGTGGAGAGGCTCCACAAGCCAGCACAAAGCTCTGCAGAGCCTGCAGCTGCCGTGAGGCTACATCCAGCCACGTTCTACTCCTCAGCTGTTTTTTGCTGCAAGAAAAGTCTCTTTAGCATTCCAGAAACGGCAGCCACTTCTCCCTGGAGCAGAAGGGCAGTGCTTGGGAACACCTTGCAGCCAGCAGCTGACACAGGCTGGCTGCAACTGACACTTGGGTGCTTCTGGTAAACGGCAGCTTAGCAACCAGGGCTGGTTTTAGAGATGACTCTCTGGGAAAGGAAAATGCCACATCCTGCTCTGTGCACACTCTTTCTCTACCTCTGTCTTGAGCAGAGCAGTGGGAGTTGTTTATTGCTTCATAACAGCCACGGGTTTAGGCTTTCCATCAGGATTTCCTCACTAGGAAACAGGAAAAGAGCCACCAAAATAAGAGCTAACACGACACTTCTGAAGGAGAATGTTGAAGGGGCTGCATCCAGCCTCAAATGCTTTGCTAGACACAGCATGTCAGAACTGAAGAGACAAACTCAGAGGTGGTTCAGTGCTCAGCACCTCAGGAGGATTGCCAGATGGCCATTGCTAGGAAGGAGACACTTGACAAAGCTGCTTTCTTGCAGGCTGCCTCAATTTCTTGCTACCACTGTCTCCACCTGGGTTCCCAAACAGCTTCTCTTTGCCAGTGATCCCAGGGCTATTTGCAGAGCAATGTACAAACTGGCTCCTTAGTGTTCTCTCTATCCAACTGCTGGGGAAACTGGGACACCAAATGATTGAGTTCCCCACAGTGCCACTGCCCAACACAGCCTGTCCCCAAACCCCCCCCACCTTTTGAGACATGTCCTGCTGCCCTCAGCCAAGCAAAGATCAAGATCCAGCAGAGTGCCCAGGTGGCCAAGGAGGCCAACAGTGTCCTGGCTTGGAGCAGCACTAGTGTGGCAGCAGGGCTAGGGCAGGGATTGGCCTCCTGGACTGGGCACTGGGGAGACCACACCTGGAATCCTGGGGTCAGTTTTGGGCTGCTCACTCCAAAGAGGACACTGAGGTGCTGGAGTGTGTCCAGAGAAGGGCAAGGAAGCTGGGGAAGGGTCTAGAGCACAAGTGTTGTGAGGAGCAGCTGAAGGAACTGGGGATGGTTATTCTGGAGAAGAGGAGGCTCAGTTTGTGCCAGGGGAGGTTTAGACTGGATATTAGGAACAAATTCTTCCCCAAAAGGGTTGTCAAGGCCTGGCCCAGGCTGCCCAGGGCAGTGGTGGAGTCACCATCCCTGTTTAAAATGTGTGTAGATGTGGTGCTGAGGGACATGGGTTAGTGGTGACCTGGCAGTGTTAGGTTAACAGTTGCATTTGATGATCTTAGAAATCTTTTCCAACCTTAATGACTCTAGGCACAACTTAACAAAGCAGGGAGGTCACCTGCTCTCTGTAACATTCTTGTGTTGCTCAAGTCCATGCCAAAGCAGGTGTGAGCCCCTTGCACACCCCCATTCCTCCTGCACTCCCCTCTGCCATGGTCTAGCTGAGTGCTGCCTGCTGGAGGGGTTACTTTGCTCTTTAGCTACCAGATTTGTTCTTCAAGCCTTTGTGCTGTGGGTCCCAACCTGCAGCCTTTGTGCATTTGGGCACCAAGGAAATGATTCCCTGTCTGGACAGAACACTTTGCAGATGGAGAAGTAATGGCTTTTTTTTTTCTACCATCAATTTTTAACTGCTAGCAGCTTTGTGGTTTCATGTATTTCCCAGAGCCACAACAGCTCTTGCAGGCAAATTCCTGTCTTCAGCAGCAGAAACCTCCCTGATCACTGAAGGGAGATATTAAAGCATCTAGAGTCAAAATTGCAGTGTTAGTCTCAATTCTACCAGAGACTGTGTCCCAGGCAAAGGCTCTCCAGAGCTCTCTCCTACTTCAGTCACTCCTGTAGCTTCCTCAGGCCATTCCCAAATGCAATTCCCTTCCTTTGCTCCCTACCCACCATGCTCTTTCAATTTCTTCCAGTTAATTGAGAATGAAGCTCAGGAAACTGTGAGGAACCTGAAGGGTTAAGTGGTAAGCACAACACTTGACCCTGCTGGAAGGTGTTTCTAAATCAGAGGGGTTCCAACCCAATTTCCTCCTTGTCTGTGCCATCACTTTGATTGTCCCTGCAAGGGCAGAGCTGCCTCCCAGCCCTCCAGCAGGCAGCAATACTGCAGCACACTTCAGGACAAAGTGAGGAGTAAACAGAGCAGAGCATTCAGGCTGCATTTTCTCACAGTGATTTCCAGAGTGCAGCATCGAGTCAAGAAAACGAAGCACTGAGAGGGTTAAGAGTGCTCTGTGGAAATCCCTCAGCTCTCTGTGCTGAGCTGACAGTGTGTGCTCTGCCCTGCTGCCCAGTGCAAGCCACAGAGCCCATCCCAGTGATTCCTGAATGGCAGAGGCTGCAGCCCATTTCCTTGGCTGCAGAGCCACCACTTCTGCTTCTTGCCCCCATCTCTTCAGAGAGGGCTTGGGCCCCTGGGGATAACACATCTCACTCTGCCATCCTAACCTCAGGGACTCTACCACCACCACCCAGCAGGATGACCAGCAGCTGCAGTGGCCTTTCTTTGCCCTGGCCTAGCCTGAGAGCACATCTTTGATGCTGTGGGGAGGGAAGAGAGCAGGCAAGGAGATCATCCACTTGAGCATGGAGGCACAAAGAGCTCCAAAACCAACTGAAGAGCTAATCCAGCAACACAACAGAACAGTCAGGGCTCCTGTGGCAGAGAGCTGGGCTGGGTTTTGGAATGAGCTCTGAATTCTTTGCCTGTGGCACAGCTGCCTGGAAGGGGTAATACCAACTGCATTTTCAGACCCAGAAAGATCCTGAGGTTTGAGATGCCAGCCCACAGAGGCCCACACACTGGAGCTTGGCACTCTCTAACACCCATGTGCTCCTTCCTAGCTGCTAAACTGATCTCCCAGAAACTGAAGATGCAGGATAGGCTTTCCTGATATTTTCACTGATCTACTAGCACTGGGGTGATCTGTGGCAAGGACTAGGTGCAGTGGCAAAGGAAGGAGGGGAGGAGGCAAGGCAGTCTTGCCAGGAAAAAAAGAGGCTGTATGGCCTAAACTCCTGGCAAGTGAGAAGAAAGGCTCCATGGAGGTGCAGCACAACTCAGGAGGAGTTACATGATGCTGTATCCACTTGACCTACAGCTACAAGCACCATAGGATGCCATCCTGCACATGCTACTGGGCTGTCTACTAGGATTTGGGTTTCATTCTCTTTCCAAAGCACATCTTTATTTACCCAAGAGGTGGCTCCAATACTGTGCTGTGAAAGGCAGGTTGGCCAACTTCTGCCATGCCTTGTCTTGGGATGGAGACCAAGTGACAGCTGATGGCACAAGAGATGAACCTGGCTGGACAGCCTTGCACCTGTCAAACATCATTTGGCTTCAGCCTTCACTGGAAAGGCTGCACTGTCCAAAAGGTTGCCTGTCATCCAGAAATGAACTAGCCAACAGAAGCACAGCAAAGGAGAAGACAACACTGAAAGCCTTGCTACAAACATGATCTTAATCCTTTCCATGGTTCCCAGTCTTGCTCCACAGCAAGTGGAGAAGAATGCCTTGAAGACACTGTCCTAAGCAACACAGAAACAGCAGCCAAGTACCCTACCAGGCTGGGAATGCTCTGAAACAGACTGGGAACAGAACACAATGCCCACTGGCACCCCAGGGATTCAGAAATGCAGGCATGAAAGGCCTCTGTGGGTGCTGAGCCCTGTTTGCAAGCACTGCTCTAGTAAAGACACAGCCACCAGCCCAGTGTCCCCTGGACTTGTTATCAGAGCTGGACCAGCTGCCTGGACTGGTGGCTCCAGCACCACACCCTTCCCTCTACAGAGAGGTCTTGTTGCCCATCCTGGTTTTCCCTCTGGTTCCTCTGACAGTCCTGGTGTTACCTCAGCTAGCTTTTCCCTCTCCTTTTTCCTCCTCCTCACCTTGCTTCCAGAGATTCCTCCTCAGCTGCAGCTCTCCAGGGCTCCTGACAGAGCTAGGGACACTTGGAGTCTCCTTCCCCTGCTCTCACCCTGAGCCCTACCCCAGCTCCTCTGCTGACACCAGCTTTTATTTCCTTCAGAGGCTTCTGACTCAGTGAGTCTTTCCCATCACCCTCTGCAATGGCAGCAAGTAAAGCTATTAGGGGATTATTTTCTCCACCTTAACCTTTCTTCTTTGCTTCCCAACTGAAGGATCATATGTTGCACTTGCTGGGGAAGTTTGATGCACCATTAGATGACCTCTATTGCTCCACCAGCTCCCTTGTTTTAACACCTGGAACAAAAGAAGATGTCACCCAGCAGCTGCCAGAGGCAGCAATGGATAAAAGCTCAGAGTGATTTCATTTCATTAGGAAGGAGTTCCACTGCAGTGCTGAGGGTTACATAAAATAATGGACTTGCCACAGTTCCCTGGCTTATCAAATGGGGACAAACAGCACCTTCATAATCCTCTCAGATCAACAGTCTACTAGGGCTGCACTGAGCACTAATCAAAAACCCCAAACAACAAAACCCAGTAAAAAGAGGGCACCACAGGATGGTGAAGGCTGGAAGGGACCTCTGGGGATCACCCACTCCAACCCCCTGCTCCAGCAGGGGCACCCACAGCAGCTTGCCCAGGGTCACCTCCAGCTGCCTTGGCAATCTCTCCACACAAGGAGACTCCACAACCTCTCTGGGCAGCCTGGGCCAGGGCTCCAACACCCTCACAACAAACAACTTTCTCCTCCTGCTCAGCTGGAACCTCCTGGGTTGCAATTTGTGCCTGTTGCTTGGCACCATGGGGAAAAGCCTGGCTCCACCCCTTGACACCCTCCTTACCTACACTGCTAAGGTGTCCTCCCAGCCTCCCCTTCTCCAGGCCCAACAAGCCCAAGCTCCCTCAGCCTTTCCTCAGAAGTGAGGTGCTCCAGCCCCTACCCATCTTTGGAGCTCAAAGCCCTTCCAAACAAAACCAGAAAGAGGCAAATCACTGCTTTTCTTTTAAAGCAACAGATGTGCTTCCATGAACAATTACAGGCTAGTAAACACAACCCAAGTGCTGCTCTTGTTGGCCACCCTTGGAGGAGTTCAAAGCAGGCTCAGGTTCAAGGCCACAGCAAGCAGCTGATAGTGCAGGCAGCTGGGAGGAAGAGCCCTTTGTCCCAGCCACAAGGGTTGGATGTTCTCTTAGAAACACTTTCCTGCAGGATCTGCCTCCCCAGCACTGCAACAGAAGCAAAAAGTGAAACCACCTCATCTGTTTTCTTTTCCAAGCTAAATATAGGCCAAAAGAGGGAAAAGCACAGATGGTGAAAGCACTGCAAGGTTTTAGGCTGCTCTAGGAATTTAAGCTGCTAAAGCCCCACATGGGCTAAGCCTTCTCAAACACATCTCTAACTCAGCTCTGCCACCCAGGGCAAAGTTCAGCTCTGCAGATCACCACCAGTGACCACTGTCATCCTGTTAGACATGTGACTCACTTCATCTCGGCACTCGGTGGGAAATAAACCCTTTCCAGACTTCCCTGACCCTGCTCCCTCCCTCTCTCTCTCCTGACCTTTCCTTACAACCTTCCAGAGAGAAAAAGAACAACAAAACCCCCACCCCCCATGCAGAAATGACTTCAAATGAAGACCCAACAAGAGGAACAAGGAGTTATTTCATCCACACATTGAAAGCAGAAAAGAAAGGCAGATGAATGATTCAGGAGCAAAAATTCTTCCAGGCAAATAAGCAGAGCTGCAAGAAAGACTCAAAGGGAGTGTGAGGCTGAGGTACTTAGAGGAAATGAAAGCAGAATGGGAAAACATCATCTTTTTAATACCACATTAACCTGCTCAAACATCCCCAACACTGATGCAAGAGAGGGCCCAGAGCTGATCAACCACCTCCAGTGCCAAAGCCCAGCTGGGGAGCTGCAGAATTTCCCCTGACTCCCCTGTTCTCCCTGGGACTGCCCAAAGGAGGCACAGGCAAACACTACCAACCACAGAAGAAAGGGGCACTCTGAGCAGGAAGATGTTGCAACAGTGCAAGATAAGGGAGACAAAGAAGTACAACTGACTACAAACATCAGCAAGAAAAGTGTCTTTAGATAAAGAAAGAGAATCACCAGTAAGAAGAGCACACACACTCTTATCCTAGAGGTGCTGGTAGCCAGGAATAAAGCCCAGCTCCACCCCAGCCTCCATGAACAACTCTCTCCTCCACCTCTCCCTGTTACAAACACTTCAGTGCCTCCTGACAAGCCTGGATCCGTCCTGAGCACGACAATGTGAGGTGGAATGAGACAAAGCTCAGAGGTTTGTGATGCCAGGTCTAGCAGAAATTCATGTCAATGAGTGCACTGAGCAGATCAAGCAGCAGGCTCCATTACCCTCCTGTTTGGTACAGTGCCTAGAAAGCTGGAGCACTGAGCAACCAGTGAGTCAGAACTACCACAGACAGGCACTTTATTGAAGACACTGCTCGCCTGAAGTTTGGGGGGGGTCAGGAACCCTCAGGAGTTACTCCCAGCCTCAGAGAGTCAGCATTCGCAGGTCTTAACTCCTTCCTGACAGCATGGAAGCTCACACAGGTCACTTCAAGCCCCTCCCTTTCTAGCTGAGCTTCTCCACCAGTGAAAATGGAGAGGGCTTGACCCCCTGCAGCTCAGCAAGCACGGAGAGGAAGAGCAGTGTGCAGTGCTGTGCTTTCACCAGCATCCTCACAGATCTGCCACCTTTAAATATGCATTATTCTAATCTTCCAGGAACGCAGAGGGAAGATGTGCGTGTGGCCAGGAGGTGACACAACTAGCTCTCGTGTGACTGAGGCACCATGAAGTGCCCAAGGGCAATCCCCCAGGTGGTGGCACAGCCACGGCTGAAGCTGTATTTACTGCCTCTGAGTCTTATGCCTGAAGCACCACATGATGAGCTTCCTCAATGCACCTTTTGATGCCTTTAATGAACTTCCCTGAAAAGAACAAAGCAACAAAAATGACAACCAAGTGCCTGACCATGTGGTAGGTGTATCAGGTGTTAGACCATCACTTCTGCCCCCCAGAACCTTTCCCTGTTTATGTTCTCCTCTCCCTTCTGGAGCCTTTCTTCAAGCTCAGCTGCTCCCAGCCAAGCAGGAGGTGCTGCTGGAAGCAGCCCAGGCCTGCAGCTCTCCCGAGGGGTCAGCAAACAGAACCCCCGAGGGGACACACACTCAGCCAGCCTTTTCCCTGCACCGCGGGCACCAAGGCAAGACCAGCAGCAGCAGCAGCCAGGCCGGGCTGGAAACCTGCACCACAGATCCCGCACACCAGGGGCAGAGACCCGGGGCTCAGAAGTCTCAGAGCCCGCTCCGGGCAGGCTGGGGCCGTTCCCCTCGGCCCAGCAGCTCCCGTGGGCCCTCAGATCCTCCTGGGCCCTACTGACCCGGGCCCTCGTGACAGACACTTCCCGAGCCGGGCAGCTGCACTGCCCCAGGCCCTCAGACCCATCCTCGGGCCCAGCAGCTCCACAGCCCTCCAGCCACCGGAACACACAAACCACCACCCAGGGCCCGACACCTCCACAACCCCCTCGGCCCTCAGCATCACCCCCAGAGCCCTCTCGTACCTCAGACCCCCACCCGGGCCCTGCAGTTCCATGGGTCTCTCGTACTTCAGACCCAGCCACCCCCGCAGTGCCCTGGCAGCTCCACAGCCCCAGGCCCTCAGAACACATAAACGATCCCCTAGGGCTCAGCAGCTCCACAGCCCCCTGGGCCTCAGAACCCTCCCCAGGGCCCGGCAGCTCCATAGTCCTCTCGGCCCTCAGACATCCCCCCAGGGCCCTCACACCACCCTTTCGGTCCTCAGAACCACCCCCAGGGCTTGGCAGCTCCACAGCTCCAGGCNCCCCCGCAAAGCCCAGCAGCTCCACAGTCCACGGCTCTCACACCCTGCCCCGGTCCCCAGGCCCGGCAGCTCCGCCGCTGTGTGCCGCCAGCCGCCCCCCGCGGTGCCTAACCCCAGCCGCATCCACCCGAGGCCCTCAGCCACTGCCTCGCCTCAGACCCAGACCCTGGCCACCGGGAAGGATGAAGAGAAACGGTGGCGGTTGCCTCACCGGGAGAGGTGCTTCAGGATCTGCTTCTTGATGATGCCGGCCATGCCGCGGGGCTTAGGGAGGCGGGTGCCGGGACCCCATCGCGGCACCGGCACCGATACCGGCACCACCTCCCCCTCCGCTCTGCTCTGCTCCGCCCAGACCCCTCCCGCCGGACCGCGCACGGCACCCACAGCGCCCCCTAGCGGCCCCGGTAGGCGCCCAGCTCTAAAGGGCAACGGCGGGAGCATGCCGGGGAGGGCACCAGCGATTTTCATTACCTGATTTACCTCTTCAGTGTCGGTGAGGTTAAGTGCCGTGGCCAGCAGGACCAGGGCAGGGATTGGCCTTCTGGACTGGGCACTGCAGAGGCTACACCTTGAATCCTGGGTTCAGTTTTGGGCTCCTCACTCCAAGAAGGACATTGAGGTTCCGGAGTGTGTCCAGAGAAGGGCAAGGAAGGTGGGGAAGGGTCTAGAGCACAAGTGTTGTGAGGAGCAGCTGAGGGAACTGGGCTTGGTTAGCTTGGAGAAGAGGAGGCTCAAGGGAGACCTCACTCTCTCTGCCCTAGTCCTGCTGCCACACTAGTGCTGATCCAAGCCAAAATGCTATTGAGCTTTTTGGCCACCTGAGCACTCTGTTGGCTCATCTTCAGCCACTGTCAAGCATCACTCCCAGGTCCTTTTCCACCAGACAGTTTTCCAGCCACTCTGCCCCACACCTGTAGCATTCATGGGGTTGTAACCAAAATGCAGGAGCCAGCAGTTGGCTTACTGAACCTGATAGAACTGAACCCCCCACAAATGCATCCTATTTTGTGCTAGTCATGTCAGTTAACATTGCAGTCTCCCCAGTCAGATCTCCCTGCAGTCTTTCCTGATGTTATCTGGTTTGTTTTGAATTAAAATGACAGTAACTTCTTGTTTTGAAACAGGAACTCAAAATGGAGATAGTACAACACCTCTCTAGGGGCATGACATGAAAAATAAGACTAGGTAAGGACTAAGGAGGAAAATAAATCCAGCAGCACAGAAAGTGGACATCTTCCTGCCAGGCAGACAAAACACCACCAGAGTAAGGCTGAGATTCTCCACATGGAAACCAGCATCAACGTTTTATTGTTGTATTTTACAATTCAGTGTGGGAGGGAAACAAACAAAATCACCCAAAAAACCCAGACCAGGTACAAAAACATCAGTCCAGTGTGCATCTAAGTCAAACCATCTGCAATCTGAAGGGACAGCAGATCTCCTCCACACTGTTCTAATCCAAAATCCTAAGGACATAGCTGTCTGGTACTTTATCATATGGCAAATCTCAACATGGAAAAGAAAAGGTAGCTCCATGTCCACCTTTATCTGTCTGGACGAGTCATTCCTGGCCTGGTTGGCACCATCATGGGTCTGGAGGGTGGTCTCATCATTGGGGGCCCTGGCATCATGGGCATGTGTCCTCCCATTGGTGGCCTCATCCCTGGAGCTAGGGGGGAAAGAGAACAACGTTAGAGAAGAGCTCTTGGGAGCAGGAACTGCAGAGACACCGAGATCAAAGCCAGCCCTTAACCTAACACTATCAAGTCACCACTAAGCTCTGCCCCTCAGCACCACATCTACATGCTTTTTGAACACTTCCAGGGATGGTGATTCCACCACTGCCCTGGGCAGTCTGGGCCAATGCCTGGCAACCCTATCAGGGAAGAAACTTTTCTCAATAACCAACCCAAACCTCCCCAGGCACAACTTGAGGCTGTTTCCTCTTGTCCTATCACTGGTAACCCAGGAGAAGAGCCCAAGCCCCACCTGGCTCCAGCCTCCTCTCAGGGAGCTGCAGAGAGTGAGAAGGTCTCCCCTGAGCCTCCTCTTCTCCAGGCTAACCAAGCCCAGTTCCCTCAGCTGCTCCTCACAACACCTGTGCCCTAGACCCCTCACTAGCACTGAAAGAAGAGTTTCCATCCAACTTCTCTGTTTCTTTTCAGGCAGCCACTGCACTGCTCAGTATGGCAGATTCTGCATCTGTTTGATGCTTTTAAAAAGCACTTAAAGAACTGTTTCTACCAGCAAGACAATCACTGCAAAGACACTTCACTACTTTTAGTGTGCACATGTGTATTCCCTCAGATTTGTTCCAGTAACTGCTTCAGTAAGAGATCCTCTGAGAATCCTTCCAATGCCAGGGAGCTCAAAAGCAGAATGGACCTATAAAGACAGGTCTGAGAAAAACAACTTTAAAGCACATTGTTGCTCTGCAACTCTTAAACTCAACCACAGAACTGCTAAGCAACTAAAGATGGTGCTGCTGAGACCAGAGGCAGGACAGATACAGCTTACCAGTGATAGTTTCACTTGTACAGAGGGACTAGTCACTCTCAACATGTACTAAGAACTGACAACTGCTAGTTACTCTTACCATGCATAGGATAATGGATCAGCAAATGTC
This sequence comes from Galbula dea, assembly GCA_013399015.1. Taxonomy (NCBI): domain Eukaryota; kingdom Metazoa; phylum Chordata; class Aves; order Piciformes; family Galbulidae; genus Galbula; species Galbula dea. The sequence continues at coordinate 316,435 of VWZX01009666.1, forward strand.
TGTCCACAGTGCATGCAACCTGAACCACTTCCCCAGCCTGACAGCTGGGGCTGTCCATCCATGCTATGTCTAACATGACATCTGAAGTGACAAGAGCTCTAACCTTTCACAACTCCACTGCCCAGTGAGACAGAAAATAGAACACAATCACCCTGCACACCAGACCACACAGTAGCACAGCTCCAGATTTATCTACTCCCAGACTTACCAGGTCCAACTGGCATCATTCCTGGTGGGGGTGGGCCCATCATTGGCATCATTGGTGGTCCACCCATATGAGGGGCTGGCATCATGCCGGGCCGTGGGGGACCAGCTGAACACAGACACACACTGGTTACACATCTGCCTGCTCTCCCAGGCATCAGCAACATGAAGCAGTTACTAAACTCCACAGGAGATTGTAATATGTTAAGGTATCTTGGATAGCTGTACAACTGCCTCCTTTCAATTTCAGTTTCAGCTCTTTTTGGCACTTGAGGTGCCAAAAAGTGAACTGTAGGAAGAATGTCACAGAATCCCAGCATGGAGGGGGTTGGAAGGGACCTCTGGGGATCAGCCAGTCCAACACCCCTGCTCCAGCAGGGGCACCCACAGCAGCTTGCCCAGGGTCACCTCCAGCTGCCTTGGCAATCTCTCCACACAAGGAGACTTCAGAACCTCTCTGGGCAGCCTGGGCCAGGGCTCCAACACCCTCACATCAAACAAATTTCTCCTCCTGGTCAGCCCCTTGGCCTGTCCCTGGGCACCACTGAGCAGAGTCTGGCCCCAGCCTCTTGCCCCCAGCCTCTAGCTGTTGCTGAGCATTGAGCAGCTCCCCTGTGGGGCTGCTCTTCTGCAGGCTAAGCAGCCCCAGGGCTGTCAGCCTTTCCTCCTGCCAGAGATGCTCCAGTGCCCTCAGCATCTTGGTAGCCTGATTATTATGCTATTGTTTCCCACTTTGCATCCTGAATGTAGATGACTACCACTTCCAGCAGTAGGACTCTAAGCACAAAGCAACTGAAGGCTATCAATCTTATGCTATTTTTCAATCCAAGCCCCATGCTGGAAGTTTCAACTAACAAGAAAGGAGGAGGCAGAGGTTTCTTTTCAAGTACTCAACTAAAATGAGACAAACTAAAGATTCAAATGGTTGCTGAACCTCTCTCACAAACCATTCTCTGACCATTCTGGTATTCAGAAGCTCAAAATGTCTCAGGTCGATTTCAAACTCAAAGGACTTCTCTTTCCCAGCCCAGGTAACATGCAAGACAGCTCAGGAGGGATGCCAGAGCAGTCCCAAGCTGCCCAGAGGAGACTTACGGATGCTGGGAGGAGGAGGGATCATGGCTCCGGCCGGGGGCGGTGCCGAGAACGGTGTCGGGGGGATTTTCCCTTGCTGAAATGCAGCCGCTACATTGGGGGGGAAAGAAAAACAAACAAAAGGAAAGAAAGAATCCCAGGAGAAAAAAAAACAGTTACTAGGCAGAGGAAGCTCCTGCAGCAACCTTCCATCTCATGCCACACGGTCAGAGAACACTTCGGGTCATGCTGCGTGCCTGGGTGCGCTAACTCGGCCACCCGTCCCTGGGTCATGCTGCTGCTCATGGTGGAAGCACCTGCTAATTCCTGAAGACAATTAGTAGTGTAATTAATCCAGCTGAGACTAGAGAGCTCCTTGAGGAATGGTCACACACCTAACAGGAAGGTGGATGGTGGAGAAAATCCAGCCTGGGATGTGCAGCTGCAACTTTCACCTGGGATCATTAGGGAAAAGAGATGCTGCCTTGAGAGTGGTAAGAAGGCAATGGTACAGGTCGGTGACAAAAAGCTTGAAAACCATCTTGGGAAAGGGGAAAAGAAGAAATTCAAAAGACTGGAACCAACCAGAAGGGAGGCAAAAGATGTGGAAGGTGGGAGCACCTAAAGGAAGTTGCCCTAAAGTTCATCTGGCATTTGTAGTTCTTTTCACAGAGAAAAGAATCATTATTCAGAGGACAAGAGAGAAGAAAAGGACATTATGAGCTGACAGAGGAAGCACTTCATACTTGAGTCAAGCCTTTAACAGTAAGAGAAGCAAATATCCCTAGAGAATTGAGGGCAAGTAACTGCAGCATCTTTAAAAATATCCCAAAATCCCTAAATTTTAATGTCAACTTCCCAATTTTTTCATTTTTTATTCATACTTTTTAGATAAATGTGTGTTGTGTCCTGCTCTGGCTGGGATAGAATCCTAGGCCAGCCATGGTCTGCAGGCCAATAGCAGTGCCAAGTCAGGCAGCAGCTGAAATGGGATGGGAAAAAGCCAGGGCAGCTGCCCTGAGCTGGCTACCAGGTGTATCCCAGACTGTTAATGTCACACCCAGGATGAAGGGGGAAGTTTGCTGAGGACAGTTGTTTTTGTTCCTTCTCCTCTTCATCCTCTCTAAAGGGTCTCCATCCCTGCAGGAGCTTGCTCATGGTTCTGCTCCCAGGGGCTGCTTTCCTGTTGGCTCTGATTGCCATACAGTCACTGGGCTGAGCACAGCTCTCTTCACTTTGCTGTTCCCTTAAATCTGTTCTCATCTCAACCCATGGGACTCCTGTCCCTTCCCAATCCCTCTTCTCAGCTGGGTGACAGAACAACTGCTCCAGTTCAGCCCTGGATACAAGCTAAAAATAGACAATCTACTACTACCAAACAGGAAAAACATGTTAGGTGACCTTGTGTGCCATTACTAGCAGTGCTAAAGGTGGGCATACCTACAACCCTCTCAACTCCAGTCAGTAGGAAATACCTGTGTACAACACCCCCCTGGGCAGAGCCCTCAGTCTCTTACAGGGAAGCTCACACTCTGACAAGTGCAAGATTCAGATTCTACATGAAGTTTTTACTCACTATGCACAGAGCAAAGACTTAGCAGGGAAGGAAGAATCAGCAGGGAAGAAGAAAAGCAGCTAGAGAAAAGTCAAGGGAAGGAAGGGGAGAGCAATCCACAGAAGGATTAGCCTTACTTGTTTTGTCAATCAGGCTCTGGGCTTGTTCCTCCATCCATTTTTGGTAGTAGTCCTTCACATTCTCTTTGTGTTTCCTGCCACTGCAGTGTGTTTTTCTCACAGAGGGCTGAGAAAGATCGCAGAAACCCAACGTTTACTGGGAACTCTTGTATGATTTTAAACATGTGCAACTTAGCAGTATAAACCAGGTTGGTTTCTGTGCCATCAGAGGACAAGTGATGTGTAGAACCTCTACACATAAACTATGAGTGTTAGGACTCCAGGGTAAGTAAAACAAGTTGTCCTGACACCCTCCCAAATCACCACAACACTCGTAGGCAGACATAAGTATCAGCTGCCCTTTGCTATTGAATGCTAGTGACACAAGATGTTCTTGTTCTCTTTTGCAATGAAATAGGTGAGGACAAACCAGTACACCATAATACTTCAAATAACCTGGTTTTAGCCTATGAAAGTTTTATTTTAAGGCTCTTAATACAACAAGTAAATGAACACAGATTTGTTACTTACCGAGTCATGGGTGAGATACGTGTCACAGTAATCACAATAAAACCTGAAGAGGGAAAACTCTTGTTGCTAAGTGACCACTTTGCGCTGTGAGCATTAAAACACAACCCCTGACAACAGCAAAACGACTGTGCCATCCGCTGGTTGGAGGAAGGGGCGCCCGGGGTTTGGCCTGCCCGTGCCCCACGACACCCCGCGCCTCTTCATCTCCTATCCCCGCACTTCCCGAGGCCTGGGGAGGCACGAATCGAGCGCCAGGCTCACCAACCCCAGCCCAGGGATGAAGAGAACCCCTCCCCGCCAGCGCCTCACCCCAGCTCCTCCCGCCCAGGCCCCGCCTCCCGGTACCGGCCCCTCAGCGCCAGCGCCCGCCAAGGCCTTGCTCACTTGGGCATGGTGCTCCCCGCCGCCGGCGCCGCCAGGAAGTGACGAACTCACCTCGCGTCGCTTCCCGCGCCGTGACCTGCGGCGGCGCAGGGCGAGCTCAGCGCTCGACGGTGGCCCGCGAGGGACAATCAGATGCTGGGGAGGGTTTCGCTTTTCCCGCCTCACGGGCGGGGCCTGCGCCGCTGCCCTCAGTCTCTTCTCGGCTCACGCCATAGTTTGAGCTACGTCAGAGCTGGGCCCGGTGGTCACGGGTGCGCTTGGGAAGGAAAAGCCTGTCTATGACGCAGCAGGCTTGAGTTAAAAACTAGGAAAGAGTTCATTGCCATTAAAAGTGTTCATGTACAGTAGGTGTCATGTGAGCTTTTGTTTCCCTTCGGTGCTGGTGGGGAGAGAACAGGACCCCAGGGGACTGAGGTGGTCCCAAAGGGAAGTACCTGGTGTTAACCAGCCACAGACCTGCCAGGCCTCACCCTGAGGAGCCTCACAGGACTGAAAACTGCAGGAAAAGTGCCATCTTGGGGGGATGGAACCTCCCCTCAACGAGGCCATGGGACTGAAACTTTGCAAGAAGCCTCATTTGGGGGAAAAGATTCCCATGAGGAAGGGCAGAGGGCTGAAAACTGTGGGAAAAGCATCATTAGGAGATAAAACAGGATCCTGTGAGTGACAGCATGGTCCTAAAAACCGGGCAAAGTGGAATTTTTGGGGAAAAAACCGCTCGTAAGTAACGGTGCAAGGCTAGAAAGTGGAAGAAAAGTGTGATTTTGGGGGACAAAAATTTCCCCCTGAGCAAAACCACGGGACTAAAAACTTAGTGAAAAGCAACATTTTAGGGAAAAATCTGCGCTGAGCTAGACCATGGGGCCGAAAACTCCAAAAGCTCACTTGGGAGCAAAAATACTCCTGTGAGGCCGTTGGCCCGAAAACTAAAGGAACAGCATCAGTCAACAGAGACAAACAGAACTACCCCTGCCACCACTGCTCCAAGCCTACGCCACCACCTCCGCCCCGGCATGCTTTGCGCCACCTCATTTGCATAGGGCTCAGTGACGTCACGCGACCCGCCCACAGGCAGGTAATTTCCATACGTAAACACGCGCGCTCGCGGCTCGCGCCGCTCTCCATATATGGAAGCGCGCGGCGCGGGGTGGGGGGCATCAGGTGAGGGGAAAGCCGCGGCAGCGCGCGCGCGCGTGCTCATTTGCATAGGCGGCCCCGCCTCCCCCCGGTCCCTTCCTGGCACCGCGCGTGAGGTGACGCCAGTGCGGCCGAGTGCGCGGTGACGCTATAGCCCGCGTGCCGCCGGCGTAGGGCGGGGCGGCGCTTGCGCACTATCGGCGGCAGCGGCTGGCGTCGCCCGCGCCCCCTCCGCCCNTGGGCGCCTGAGGAGAGTCTCGGGAGGCTGTCGGCGCTGAGGAGCCGCACACCGAGTCGGGCCTGCCGCCTGCCCGCCGCCTCAGGGAGCAGCAGGCCTGTCCCGCCACCTGCGGGCCCAGACAGAGGGCTAGAGGAGGGAGGGGGGGGAAGCAAGGAGGAGGAAGAGGAGG
>VWZX01009666.1:321913-366647 GCA_013399015.1 Galbula dea
GGGGAACCTACGGTGGGGAGGTGTGTGGCGGGGAGGGAACGATCATGGAAGCGCGGAAGAGGGCGAGCAGGACGGGGCCGAGGAGGGGCTCGGGTTGGTCTCCCCTCTCCAGCCCTAGGCTGTAATTTTGCCAGTTCGAGGAGCTGGTCGGTCAAAGGGCTGCAGAGCTGTTAAAGAGTGACTAATTGATAGGAAGAGGGGCATGTGATCTGGCGGACCCGGAGCTCTTAAAGGGATCTCTGCTGAGCAGGAATATGAGCTGGGTCCGGGGGTGGGTTGTGGTGCTCTGAACCCCTAAACAGGTTACAGGAGGAAGGAAAGCTGTGGGAGAAAGGCTGAGTGGAAGTCTTAAAGCTGCCGTGGTCTCCATGTGAAAGTTACCTAGGTGTTTGGTCAAAACTTAGCTTTTGCTTGCAAAGTACGAATCTCTCTGAATACTCTGTTTTTTGGTGTGTATTTTGGCTTTGTAAAGGCTCTGTGTCACTACCCTAGAAATAAAGCAGGTACAGGTTATCAGGGAACTGCAGCTTGAGGAAAACCTGGCAAATAAGCAATATAATGGTGAAAACAGAAACCAAGAGAGTTAGTGGTGCAGTGAGCCCAGTGTCTGTGGAAGAACGTTGTAAAATTGCTGCTGTCTGAACTGTGGGTTTTGACTCCTTACTGCTTGCATCTTTTAAACCATCTCTGACAGGGGAGGGCACTCACCAAAATGTGACCCTCTTGTTAGGTTTGCATCTAATCTAATCGTCCTGGTGGGTGCAGGAGAGCAAAGTGTGTTCTGTTCCAGATGCTGTTGATAGAGATTCCTTAGCTGAGTTGTAGCTACTGGTTTTAGGTTGTTTTTTTTCTTGGTGGTGTAACATTAAATCCAGAAACCTCACATTTGAAACCTGAAATCCAAAGCAAAAGTCTTGATATCAACAGTTGGGGAAAAAACTTGCCTGGAATTGTTGCACTAATAAACAGCAACAGCTTTGACATCGTTTTCCTTTCCTCTTTCCCTCCTTTTCCAGCTCTGTGTTGAATTATATTGGCAAATCTGCATCTGCAGAGGGAGTAAGGGACTAGCAAATAGTACCATGTGCTTTGTAAACTGATACAATGTAGAGGAGGGTCTCTTTTGGGGAGTTTGCCTTGGAGAAGTGGTTCACAGCAGAAGCTGCTTTCCCCCTCTAGTTGTGTGTTTATAATATGAATAAAACTACTGCAACTGCAGCATAATACTATGAGTTTCTTCCTATGATATTCTTTGGGAGAGCAGAAAGTTTAGCAGAGCTGGAGCTGAAAGTTACTCCTGAAGGTATCATGTGTAACCACACATGGAACACCACATTCCATGGTGTTCCTGGCCTGTGTTGAAGAAGCTGTTTGTTTTCCAGTGGTTTGTTTCTTTTTTCAGTAGCAAGATCTACTTGGAATCTTGGAAGCAGGGGCTTTTCTAAAACAAAGTCAATTACAGTTGGAAAAAATCTGAAGTGAGGAAAATAGCTTTGATTTGCCAACATCAGTGGCTAGTTTGGCTCTCAGAACATGAGTTCTCAATTTTACTTTGAGATATTCATTGATGAACCTTGTAGATGGAAGGAGGTGTGTCAAAAGGAAATGTGTTAAGTTGGTGTCGTGTATACAGGAGTAAGTGAGAATTAGCTCAGGCTGTAGTGTGATTACCCCCAGAGTGGGCTCAAAGCCTGGGCAAGTTTAACCTTTGAGCAGCAGGGAGCTGGGCTGGGTGTGCTGCCAGGTGCTGCTCAGCTTTCTCAGGGGTTCTTGCCAGGGCACTGCCACTGACCTGTGGCATCGTTTGTCTGCCTGCTTTTGTGCAGCCTGCACTTCTGCCACTGTCCTTCTGTCCTTTCTCCAGCTCCAGCCCAGCCTCTCCTTCACATGGCCTTTGGGTTACTGCTCTGAATGGACCAACCTTGCCCTTAGTCATTAGAAAAAGCTGAGCCAAGACACATTTTCCTTTTTCTGGAGACACCTTTCCTTTGTCCTTCTGAGGGGCTCTGTGTACTCCACACTGGTCCAGGTGCTGTTAGGCAGTGGCCTTTTAGGTTTGGGGTTTGTGGTTTAGATTTAGGCTCAGGATCTTCTACCACCATTCTGGCCTGCAAATAATTTGTCTTAATGAGGTTCTGAAGTCACCTTTCCTCTTGTGAAGGTCATGGCACTTTTCTGCAGTGATGGTCCCTTTGCTCTCTTTCTGCATCTGGCTTAATGCTCACCTGCAGAAGTGGGGAGGGAGCTCCCAGCAGGGCTGGGAGAAGTGGACTTTCTGGGGTTCTTTCTAATGATGTCCATGTGTGGCTTAATTAACAAAGACACAACTAATTTTCACTACAGCTTTTTTCACCAGCATGGCAAGCTGCTCTCTGGTGATCATTATGTCATCTCCAGACCTGTTGTACACCTTTCACACATCTGAGCTGGGTTTTGAAAGAGTATTTCCATTAGTACCATTAGTAATTGTGTTGACCATATTTAAACACCTATTGTGTTTGACATACTCAAAGGGAGCTTGCAGTTCTGCTGGAGCAGAAGAATTATCTTAAAGTAGCTTGTTCAGCCTATTAGGGGAAAAAAAAAGAGTGGTTTATTGTGGGGCAGTGCAGATACTTTTAAGTAGCCTTTAATAGTCTGTTGACTCCTCTAGTTTCCCTGGGGTTGGTTGATGTGCTTTCAGAGTTCTGGCAGAAATGGGACAGAACCAGCTGCTTTTATTAACAGTATTGCAAAAATGCTTCAGGTAGAACATATGCATCTGGAGTTTCTGAGGCTCTTCCTTGATCTTCAAGAAATACAGGTTAAGCACTTGGAGCTGTCTTTTCCCCCTGCTATTTATGAAACACTTTCCTCGAGTTCTGTCTCTCTTTAATTACCCTGGGATCTGTTTGTAGGATGTTCTGACTTCTTAGATTTCTGCTACCTACATCTGACTTTCTGAGAATCCTGCCTGTATGATTTTTAACAGCAGTGCACTTTGTCCTTCTTTACTCTGTTTATTTTTCACAGCAGAGGTTGTGAGGCTGTACTATCAGAGGTGGAGTTTTTGCTTCTGGCCTCAAGCCAAAAGTGAACTTTTCCAAAAGAGGTTGTTCAGCCTGGAGAAGAGGAGACTCAGGGGAGACCTTCTCACTCCAACTCCCTGAAAGGAGGTTGGAGCCAGGTGTGGGGTTGCTCTGTCCTCCCAGGTAACAAGCAGCAGGAGAGGAGGAAATGGCTTCAAGTTGTGCCAGGGAGGCTTAGGCTGGATGTTAGGAACAATTTAATCCCTGTCAGCATTGGCCCAGACTGCCCAGGGCAGTGGTGGAGTCACCATCTCTGGAGGGGTTCAGGAAACCTGTAGATGTGGTGCTGAGGGCCATGGTTTAGTGGTGACTGGTTAATGCTTGGACTCAATGAACTTGAAGGTCTTTTCCAATTTGGATGATTCTATGATAACATGAAAAGATGTTTTGGTACCCAAACATTTCTTTCTCAGGAGGAGAGCCCAAGCAGTGCAGTTGGGAGAGAGTGGTTTGCTGCCATTGCATCTAGGATACAAAAAAATCTCCCCTCCATTATATGGCATTAACTTTCCTGCTGCCTTCCCCCTCCAGATGTTATCCAGTGTGTCCTGCTGCCTGTGGACAAGGCACATCTTGCAGCTGTGAGGGAGGGGGCTCCCAGGGGTGGTTTTTGTGGTAAAGTCAAGTTCCAGGTGTTGACTGCAGTGTTACGTGATCCTGTGGCCAGCAACGTGTCTGAACTTGTCTAGGCTCAGTCTACCTGCATCAGAAACTCCTTTGGAAACCCTTTGTACTACTGCTTTCAAACCAGGAGTTGTTTAGGTCAGACAGTTGATGCTGCATGAGTCTGCACTGAAACACCTACTCCCAGCCTTCCTGACAGTTGGAGGGGTCTTGGCTAGGTCCTACTGGGGCAGACTGAACTTCCCAAACCACAAGTTCTGAAGTGGCAGCTGAGCCCTGCCTGGTTTCCAGCAATATGGAGATGAGTGCAAATGCAAGAGCAGAGGAAACTTTGCACAGAAGGTGCATTTTGGATTTGTTGATGCTCAGTGAAGGCCTTTTGCAGAAGAGTCCTGTGACTCCTCTGAAGCTGGTGTGGAAATTGTACTGTGACAGGGAAGAGGAATTCTTGTTGGGTTAATTGGTGACTGCACTGACTCTGAGGCTGGGAGGCTGCAGTGTGGAGCTTGGAGCTGCTTTCATTCTGGGAGAAAGTGAATTAATTGGGTTGGAAGTAGGTAGTGGTGCTGGATTTCAAATCCAGATTTCAGCACAGTTGGCTCTGAAAGGATTCCTAATTTGGAAGACTTTATGTATAGCTCAGTAATTTACATGGAATATTTCTTTACCTTCTCTTTTTGGCTTTTGTTTAGAAAGCTGAATATTTATGAGCCTAGTAGGTGTGATATTGAATTGAAATGTGTCAGATAATGATGATTATTGTGTGGGGAGGAAAAAGTTTTATTGTTGTGAATCTTAGCCTTTTTTGATCTTGCTTTTTCGGGGGGCAAAAGGTGTTTTTAAGGTCAGTATTTGCAAGGTAGCCAGATCTCTCCTGGAGGTCCTCAGGTTTTTTCATAGCCTTGGAAGAATTTGTACTTACCATGGTTCAATTTGTACTGTAAAGAAGATGTTTTGCATGAAAACATTTAAAGTTCCTCTCTGAAAAAAGTCCAGAAATCTGCTGTAAACCCTCTTCCTATCCTGGATGAGATGTAGATCATTTCTGCATGTGTGAGAGGGGAGCCAAGGTGAGGCAGGGATCTACCTGGTGCTGATACTGACTTTTACATTGAGCAGAGCAAGGAAATTGTCTCTAACATCTTTGTGCAAGTGTTTTATTGGTGCTGGGAAACAGAATGTTGGCTTTCAGCTAAACTGAAATTGCTTCTAAATGCAAGTGTTTATCCCTGTGGGTGGGCTGTTTGAATTCTTTCTGTCAAGGAACCACCTGTATTGCCCAGACAAGGGTGGACTTGGTTGGGAGTCTAAAGACATGTTTTAGCTAATTAGGGGGTTTGATTGCTTTTATTCTGACTTTGTTTAATTTCTGCTTTCTAGCAAAGAGGGTAGGATGCTGTTTTCAGTAAAGCTCAGCTCTGTGGATGAAAGCAGATTTATTTACCCTTGATATTAGTGCTGGAGTGTAGGTACTGTTCAGAGAAATGCTAGAAGTATATTTAGGTAAGACAACAGTACCTAGAGAATTGAACATGACAGACTCACATCAAGAGGATTCACTCACACATGGTGCATTTCCCACAACAGGTGACATCAGTACTCCTGGTCTTCATTTTTAACCTTGCAGGAGTTTGCAAAGATGCCATTACAATAAAAAAGCCTTGCAGATGGCCTTTGTTTTGGACTGCTTTTCAGAAGCTCTCCAAGTGTATCAGGAAAAACTTAGGTTTGAAATGCTCCTTCTCAGCTCAAACACAGCCAGGTTCCCACGTGGTACTGGTGTGCAGGCAGCTCTTCATCTCAGTGTCCTCAGCTTTCCTGCACTTGGTGTGTTCCAATGGCCTTTTGGTACAACACAGCCATCCTGTGGCTTGCTGTTTTCCCAGTCCTAAAGAGCTGTGTGTTACATTTCGGAGATCTATGGAAAAAGAATATATAGAAGGCAGATGTAAAGACATGCCAAGTCAGACTGAGCATGCTGGAGTGTCCAGAGAAGGGCAAGGAAGGTGGGGAAGGGTCTAGAGCACAAGTGTTGTGAGGAGCAGCTGAGGGAACTGGGGTTGGTTAGCCTGGAGAAGAGAAGGCTCAGGGGAGACCTTCTCACTCCCTCCAACTCCCTGAAAGGAGGCTGGGGCCAGGTGTGGGGTTGCTTTGTCCTCCCAGGTAACAAGCAGCAGGACAGGAGGAAACAGCCTCAAGTTGCACCAGGGGAGGTTTAGGTTGGGTATCAGGAACAATTTCATCCCTGTCAGAGTGGTTCAGCATTGGCCCAGACTGCCCAGGGCAGTGGTGGAGTCACCATCCCTGGAGGGGTTCAGGAAACCTGTAGATGTGGTGCTGAGGGACAAGGTTCAGTGGTGACCTGAGAGTGCTGGTTAGTGGTGATCTTGGAGCTCTTTTCCAACCTCAGTGATTCTGTGATAAGTTGTTAGGCCTTACCTGCCAGGATGTGAATGTGGAGGTGGAATGGGAGCCTTAGCTGCACTGTGAAACCTTTCAAGGTGTTTCAAAAGGCAGTTCTGGTTACAGCTGTGGCTCTACATGGCTGCTCTGGTAGAGGTGCTCACTACAACCAACTGCTGCCATTCAAATACCTGTGTTCTTACTCCAACCATTCCCTAAACACCAGCAACCCCCCAAGAATTCAGTTGGTCTCCTAAATCAAAGCACTGGTTTGCTATCATTCTTTAGATGGAAACATGCATCTTTTATTACAGGGCAGGTAGTTCTGATTATTGCCCTAATATGGAGTTAGATTTGTATTTGTCTTTGTTGTGGGGGAAGAAGTCTGTTCTTGTCTGCTCTTCTGTCAAGATCTCTGCTCTAGTTTTAGTTGGAAATCCTGACTGGTGTGAACAAATGAATGTGGTCTCCTCAGCTGTTGAAGGCCATGTTTGTGCTGATGTCCAGTAAACTAATCATCTGCTATCAGAGAAGTCCATCTGATTTCCAACAGATGTTCTGTCTGCTTTCATTAATGGAGGAATTAGAGACAGTTTCCTCTTCTCCACCTGTGAGAAGTCTCAGGGAAGGTAGGATAAAACAAGAAAGGGTAGGATTGTCTCTTACCCTCAACTAAGGACTGTGAGCTTTCTTTCATCTTCCCATTGGCATTGTTGGATTTACCACAGTTATTCATACCACTGTGAGTGGGGAGTGACTTTACCTGAGAGAAGTCCAGGGGTCCCTGTTCTCCATAACTGCTCTTTCAGTCAGTGAGACTCTAACTTCCCTTTGCTAATCCACATTCAGATACATCTGAGGAGAACTTCCCTGCTGCTCTGTGTAAATCTCAGGCTTGGTTTTGATAGGCCTTTCCTTTGGAGAGGGCAGTGGGGGCAGTCCTTGTGTTGTGGAGGAGGCAGAAAACCTGAGACTTGATCTTTCAAGTCAATCCTCCTCCTTCCCTGGGAACTTCTTTGGGTTAGTTCAGTCCTCATCCAGGCACCTGTTAGGGAAGTGACAGCAGCAGGTGGAAAGTTGTTTTACTTTGCTTCTCTTCTTCCTACATCAGGTGATAAAAACAAACCAGTTTTGTGTTCTTGAAGCGTCTCAGTCTGCAGGAAGGTTAAGTCATCTAGGTCTGAATGTAGCTCTGGTCAGATTGATACTTGTTGGGACTGAATCTGGTGAGAAAGGTGAAGCACTTGGTTTAAAACATCTTTTGGGTTTTGAGAAGGTTTATTAGTAGGGGAGAGTGAAGATGAGGATTTAAACTTGATGGCATTCTTACTCTAAAACAATGATGAACTGCTGCCCTTAGAGACAGAAAAGACTCCATAGAAGCAGGTCTAGTAGTTGTTGATGTCATAGCAAGAGTGGTGATCTCTGAGCCATGGCTGCTGCTTGGCACTGCAGACACAGGGTTATTTGGACCCTCTTGCTGGGGAGCAGAACAATTGGATTTAAACTGTTGTAATCTGTTGTGGCTAACTGAAAACACAGTGGATGTCACCTTGGTCCACATGAACTCTTGTAGACTGCTGCACCTCTGCTGGCCACAGCTGTCCCCAGTGCTACTAAAAATAACAGAATGAGAGAATTCATTAAAAGCTGTCCAAGAAAATACTTAGCTAGTGCATTAAAAAACCCCAAACACATCTCTTCTGCAGAGAGTAGCTGAAATATTTGACCTGCTTAGTTTTGGTGGAATCTAGTTGTTAAAGATCTTGTCATTTTAGCTATGGAGCACACTTCAGTTGTGCTATGTTCCAAGTTATAAAACAGTTCAGAATTGGGTGCCTGTGAAATGGAAATGTAAGCAGACAGCTGTAGCAGAAGGAATTGGGTACAATATAATTTTAGTCCAGCTGGACTGCCTTACATGCCTGAACTTGTTCTCAGACAGTTTCTGTAGCTTAATCCCCCTTTACTTTCACCACAGACAATTATAGATTGGTGACATAGTTTATAGTGAGGAATTAGCAATTACAGAACCTTTCATGTACTGGCAGCTCTTGATTGCTTTCCACTGGGAAGAGCTGCTGCTTGTTTTTAGTGGCAGCAAAGAGAGAGCAGCTCCTGCTGTGACATTCTCAAAATATTTTACCCCACACTTAAAGCTCCTGACCACCTGCTTTAGGGAGGGCTCAGCTGCTGGGGTGGCTGCATGGACTCGTGCTTCCAGCAGCACTGTAGCACTGCTTCTGTCTCTGAGACTGCTTGCTGTCCTTGGGCAAGGTACAGTGCTCAGCCAAGCACAGACACCACTGCTGGGTTATGTGTTTGTGTGGATAGAAAAACCTGCTAAAGGAAAGGGATTTCCTTGGGTGGCTTGGGATGCACTGAGAATGCTATGCCTCTCCTGCAGGCTTGCTGTTTCTCTCCTGGTGCTGTCCCTGCAGAGAGCACAGCACTGCTCCTGCTCACTGCTGCTTTCTCTCCTCTTCCTGGAACATCCCACTTGGATTTGGAGCTGGTTGTTTTCAGCCAAGACAATGAAATGTTTTTTCTGTGGCTTCATGTGGGAAAATGCATAAGCTTCAAATTAGACAGCTCTTCTTCTGCTGTGCAAGTTCAGCCTGAAGCTTCCAGCTTCCCTCAGTGGTCCTTTTGGATCATCTAACATCTTCTAAGATCGTTTCTCGACCTCCTGAGTTAGTGTAAGAGAGAGGTCAAGAATGAAGATAATTGATACACAGATTTTGCTTTCTGAAATTCCATCTATTGAAAGCTATTCCCTGATTCAAATTCCAGCCCTTCAAAGCATCTTGAGACTTTCCACTTAATTGCCATGTGTCATCTCTATTGAAAATGTTGGAAAGCTACAACTAAAGTGCTTCTCTGTGTCTTAATGAGTATGTCTCTTCCCCCACCTCTTCTAGCTTTCTCTAAGGCTTTCTGTGAGATGTCTCCAGTTCAGGAGCTGTTGGAGATGTTCTAGCCTCTGGTGTTATTAATCCAGTTCCCCAACAACTGGGTCAAATAAAATCCTAGAGACTAGTGTAGTTAGGACTGCCTCTTTTGGATGTCCTCCATAGACATTTTGAGTCTCATGTAGAGATGTTCCATTATTTAGGAGTGAGAAATCACCCATCTGCTGCACTGGTTTTAACACCTCCTGGGGTAGTATGATGCCTGGTTCCATGCTGCATTTGAAGAATTAGAGGAAGGTTTGTAGAAGCTGGGAGTTTGGTTACGGACAGCACACACAGGGTGTTGCACACAACATAAGATGCTCTTGAGATTTCATTGTGCTTCCATCTCTCTCTTTTCATGCTCAGTTTTTGCATTGCATGTTTCCAGGAGAATCCCACCTGAGTTACCTGACAAAATATTGCACCAGATGAGTGCTGGGGGCATGCACTGGACATAAACTGCAGCTTGGGCACCTGCCTGCCTGCTCCCTCCCTCCACTTGGCATTGCCTTTCTTAGAGTTGCTCTGCACACCCAAGTGGCTGATTCCCTTTGTTAAAGTGCTTTCTTTCTACTTCACTTAATAAATGTCCTTTACTTACTGGCTGTGCAAGATCCAAGGGTTACACCCTTGTGTGAAGGTCTCAACTGAAGGCTAACTTGGCATTGCTCTTTCTGGTGGCCTGGAGAATCAGAGCTCTGGAAATGGGCTGATGATAGGTGCTATGGGTGTAGGAATGGGCAGGAGCTGGTAAGAGCAAAATTTGCATGCTGCATTTTGAGCTTAAGCTGTGATTTGATTTGAATTTTTACCCCAAAAAGCCTTTTCTTTAATAAATCTTTTTCTTTAGTTCTTTGATCAAAGAATATGACAATAAATGAAAACTTAGAGATCCCTATAACATTTATAGCTAAAAGATTGATTTCCAAGTTGTTGCTTTCTACTGTTAGAGTGGATTTCTTGTGTCACCGCATCCATTAGACATCCTGCACATCACAAGGGTTTTTTTCCTGAGATGTTAAGCTGCTGAATTGAAAACAAAACCAAAATACCATTCCTTGGTACAGGAGTGGTGGAGTCACCACCCCTGGAAGTGTTCAAAAACCTGGAGCTGTGGTGCTGAGGGCCATGGGTTAGTGGTGACCTGGCAGTGTTAGGCTGACAGTTGGACTCGATGATCTTGGAGACCTTTTCCAACTTCATCATTCCATGAGTCCTCAGGGGTTGGGGGGAGAGGTTGTTGGGAAGGTTGCACTGCTAGGTGGGAGAGGAATCCTCCAATTCATTTTCCCCAGGCCTGTTCTGAGAGGATCCGTTTGCCAGGTCTCTAATGTCCCTTGTTTCTAAGTGAGGGTGACCTGTTTGTTTCACTCCCCTTCCCAGACGCTTAACATCATCTGTATGTTGAAAGAATCCGATGTTTTCTTGGTTATAGGAGGATTAGGTGTTGTGCATATGCCTTGCACAGGGCTGCAGGGAGTAAGCCTCAGTGCTTTGATTTTTTTCAGTCTTCCAAAAAGAAAAGGATCTGATTCAATTAATGAAAATAAGAATCTTTCCAGTGACCTGTATATGCTTTTTGTTTGCACAACACTTAGGTTGTATAAGGAGGCCTCTAGTTTGTGAATTGATTTGGAAGAGTTTCCTTTAGTTTTGAATACTGCATGGTGACCTAATTAATTGGGAGTAATTACTGTCTAAATATATTGGTTTAACATAACAAAAGGCTGTCTGGGAAGGGAAAGAATGGCTCAAGATAAACCACCTCTTTGCAAACACTTAAGAGTTGTTAAGGGACATCTCCAGAGCTATTAGCAGAGAAGGTTTTAACTTCACTGTTGTAATTTAGCTCCTGAGGCTTGAAACAAAGGAGCAGAGCAAAAGAATTGATCTGCAAAGGAAGACTTTCCCTGGCTCTGGGAAGAGCACTTGATGTGTAAGAGTCGTGGGATGCCTTGGAGAGGAAGGAGTGGGATGCCCATAGTTAGAATGGGTTTGGTTAATAAAATGGAGCTAGAACCTCAATTTGCTGCTTTCTTCCCTCTCTGCCCAGAGTCCTGCTCTTGGGACTAAGCCTGAGCCTGGTGTTGAGTTTAAGCAGACTCATCTCAGCCCTGGGGTGACTGTGGGGTGCAGGCTTTTTCCAGGAGTTTGCACCTAGATCCTGTCAGACCTGCTCTGTAAGTGTGGCAGAGCTGCAAGCTGCTGCAGTCTGGGACTGCTCTAAAAATGGCAAAATTGCTTCCTTTAGGAAAGGGAAGGGAGGCACTGGCACCTGAAGGGCTATGTTAAGAAAGAGAGGTATGGGCCACCCCTGTAGTTAGGAGAGATCAGATATGGAAATGACCCTGTCACACTCCTCCTTGCTTCCAAATGTTTGGTCTATAATTGTAATTTATCTCATATTGCAGAGAGCAAAGGGGTAGTAGGGTGCAGGTCACACCTGGGAGGAGTAAAATACAGCAGGCATGTATCTTTAGATTATAACCTTCCCCTTAGAGGTCTGTCTTTGCTCCTCTCCCTGAAGTGTCTGTTGTCAAAATGCTCTGCAGTTAAAGCTGGGCCATGAGAATAGACCTTAAAAAACATAATACAGATATATATATATATATATATATATTAAAAGAAGACAAATTTGAGGCCCTTGAGTGTGTTTGACCTTGAAGCCATCTCTCAGTAAGGCTTTTAAACACCACTGTTGTGCCTTGGTAGAAAAGCAGAGCAGTAGGAGGGTACTGCTCAGGCTGAAGAACCTGCAAATAATCAGGTTGCAAATAGTTTGCCTTTGCAAATGGCACTAGTTTTCCCCAGGCAAAGTACTGCATTCAAACTGATACTTTTTGGGGGTAGGGAAGGAAGGGGGAGCAGTGCCTCTTGGAAAGAGTGGAAGCAAAGCTGACAGTGATGGGTTGCTGGTTGTGTGAGCAGAGAGCATGAGGAACTGGTGAGCCTGGTGGGTGTTGCTCTCAGCAGAGCGGTGCCACGGCCTCTCACGGGTTATCTCTTGGGGTTGTCTGTGTCAGAGAAGTTGAACTGAAGTCAGATTTGCTTTGTCATCCTGACTTTGGCTCTTACCACTTTCAATTTCTCTTTAGTTTCTGGAAGCTTCTTTGTAATTCTCTAGTGGGATGCTTTAAAATACATCCAAAGAGACCAAAAGGCTCCCCCCAAACTAACCCTGTCACGCACAGAGCAAAAGAGTGGGAGCAGGAAGGTGGGCTTGTGACTGTCTGATCACAAAAGGGTGGCAAATCTGGCTTTCACCATGTGTTCCACTGTAGTTAGTTTTTAACTAAATGCTGCAGAGGGCTGGAGTTGTTTCCCAGTGGCAAAGCAAGCAATGAAATATGACCCCGGGAGGGGAAGAGGCTTGGCAGAGAGCCTGTGTGCACAAATAGCCCACTACCTTTTGAAGCGTCTTTACAGCCCAGCAAAGGAAAAGCAGTGCAGGCTGCTTTACAGAGAGCTCCAGTAGAAATCTTCCCCTTGGAACTTTTCCTTCCTTCCTCTCAATGTTAGTAAAACATCATTACTACAGATTCCAGCATCCTAACTGGCATGCTGTTGAAGCAAGTCTGCAAATGGATTGATGTGGCAGCAGCTTAGCAAGAGAAAGAGCTGTCCTGCTGTCTTTTGTAGCCCTTAGAATACCTTTTGCCTTGGATTGCTGTCATACAGGAAGAAATCCCAGTACAAGCTCAACTCCAGCTCATAGTGTTAGCTGGTTGAGTGAACAGGAGTCTCTTGGCACAGCCCTCTGGTGAGTTATGTAAATCTTGTGCAGTGTATAAGCAACAGGCGGCTGGTGACGTAAAACTGAGCATTTGTCTCTGTTTATTGGCTAATGTGACATGCACCCTTCCTGGAGCATTTGACTGAGCTGCCTGTATTAAATATAGCCCTGACACTCCTAAGTAGAAAATGCCTCGAGCTGGCTAATGGTTTCTGGTCTGCAATTCATTGTTTGAAATGGGGCAGTCTCCCCGGGTGGCTCTTTTGTCTCCTTATCAAAGTCCAGCCGCGGTGATGGCCAAAGGTCTGGCTCTGAGGGCTCAGGCTGCTGGCGTTTGCCAATCGATCCCCGTGGCCATGTTGTACAGAGCATTCCTCCAGTGCCTCCTGACGCTGTGGCTGTGTGCTGGATGTCAGGAACTGCTGCTGTTAACACAGCCTGATTATCTTCTGTCATTCGGGATGGATTACCAGGGTGATACATCTGTTGTTTAGGATCCTCTCCCACTCGCCCCCGTGGTGAGGGGCTGCCAGCTCTGCCTGATATTGCTGTTGCCCTCTTTGACCCAGGCTCTGCTGCTGTTAGCTGCTATGCTTTAGGTCCCTGATGTTTTCTGCCGGGAGGAAGCAGCGTTACTTCTCCCATGCAGTTCTGACTTGATCCAGAAAGCCTGGTTTTATTTCTCTTCCCCTTGAAGGCTGTAGGAATTGAACAGGAGGCAGTTTCCTTGCTTACTGTTTCCAGGCTCTTTCCAGCTGGCAAGCAGTCCAGCAAGCCCTATGTTTGCTCTTTCTCAGGGTCGTGCTGCAAATGTTTCTCTTGCTTTCGCCTTGCATGACACTGCACCACACAATACAACCCCTCCATCTATCATTGTACCTACACAGTGCAGCTTCTGCATGGCTTTGGTTTAGGTGGTGGTTCCCAGTTTTTGGAGGGCTTGGTGTTTTGGTTTGGGTTTGTTTGGGTGGTGGTTGGTTTTGGGTTTTTTTCTTCAATCCTGCTCAGAAAAGCAACACAGATTTTTGTCACTGTGACTAAAAGGCAGTGGGTGTGCTTATGGCATTGGGGGAGATTTTACTCATCTCCATTCTCATGGCACCTACTCACAACATGGGCATTAGGGCCACAAGCTCACATGTCTGTAAACAGAGGAATTAAATGACTTGCCAGCACTTACATAATAACTTAATAGTATATGGTGGAATGGCAGCTAAGAGTCGTGAATCCTCTTCCTGTTGGACTGTTCCCCTTTACCAGTGATCACATCAGTTGTAGCTACACCAAGACTTGGGAATCAATAGTATTTGTGGCTTTCTGAACATCCTCAAAATATCACAGGCTTGCACTGTCTTCATTCAGTAGGAACTTTTGACTCAGAAGGTTTCTGAGTTCCTTTGAGTTGTGACTACCCAGAGCTGAGCAAGCACTTTAATCATTAATAAACAGTCTCATACGTGGCTGAATGTTTCAAACACAGCAAGGCCTGAGTCATTATCCATAGCTATTGATGCCCTTTAGCCCTGAGAGGTATCATAAAAGTCTTCTTTGTGTTTTGTTCACCCTGAGCTCCTTTTTTGCCAAAATAAAATGGAGAAGTTCAGTCCTTTTGACATTAGCTCAGGAAACAAGGCTGGTGTAGAGGAAGCGCCCTGTTGTTTGCATGCTGATGCCCAGCACTCCCTCAGTATCTCTTCATCTTTCCAGGAAATTGCATCAAGAGCTAGGGGGTAGAGGTCTCCAAGGCTTGTAAGTTCCAGGATTCCCAGAGAAAATGAGAAGCAGAGTGATCTAAAGTGGAGTCCCTGCAAGCAGAATGCTCTTACCTTGGAGAATCCATGTGTGCTAGAGATAAAAGCTTAAGAAAAGAAGAAGAGCCAGTACAGCCTGGATAATATTTTTGCCTGCCTGTTCAGATGACATGTGTGAAGCAGTGAGAGTGTCCTGACCCTCCTGTGCTTTGGGTTCTAGTCTGCTCTTTTCTTTGCCTCCTAGGAATCTGCAAGCCGCCATTGGAGCCTACTATGATTTTGAGAGCCCAAATATCAATGTACCCTCCATGTCCTTTGTTGAAGATGTCACCATAGGTGAAGGAGAGTCCATCCCTCCTGATACCCAGTTTACAAAAACATGGAGGATACAGAACACAGGTAAGGCTTTTAGACTGGAGTGTGTGTTATGGGAGAGATTGGTGGAAGCTGGCTTGAGGCAGGAGCTTGGTTGTGCTTCAGCTTGGAGTAGAGCTACCCTGGTACTGAAGGAGGCAACCTGCCAGCCTGTGTGTATTCCCCTTTTGAGATGTGCAGCTCAGTCAGTTCACCAGGCTTGTTCCTGGTGCCATCACACAAGCAAACTCTAGGAAACTTCTAGATGAAAGAAACTGAAGTGCAAGTTAGTTGGTTTTTTGGTTTGGTGTGCGTGGGGTTTTTGGGGGAAGGGGGTGTTGTTTGGGGAGTAGTTGGATCTGTGTGGGGTTTTTGTGGGAAGGGGATGTTGTTTGGGTTTTTTTTTCCTGTTTTCAATGGAAATAGTTGGATCTGTGAATAGATTAAGATTCCTTAGCTAGTCATGTTCCTGGTCACTTGATGCAAACAAATAGAATGTGTTAGTAAGTCAGTGAAGAGATGGGGTTTAATCTGAAAGCCTTTTAGCTCATGAGCAGCCTCTGTGTTACCACTGCCTTTCATCACACCATTCCTGTGTCTGTCCCTGTCGTTGCTCACTTGGCTCCCTACAGAAGTGTGTTCCCTGGGGAGGCAGTGATGCAACGATCTCCCTCTGAGAGGGAGCACTGTGAGGGTAATGCAGCAGGTCCCCTTTGTCTGCAGTTTGGACAGAATAGCTTTTTCAAGCTCTGAGGGGATGCAAAGCTGGAGAGACCACATTCCAGAGTGAAATAAGTCAAAACAGTGAGTGGAATCCAGGAAGTGAGCCTAGGCAAAATACATTCTCAGGGCTTGATCTGTTGGGATGGAGTCAGAGAGAAAAGATCCATGGCTACAAAGTGGACTACCTTGGCTTCAGGTGTGGCAATGACAGGATGTTGCATGAGTGTGTAAGCTGTGTGTCTCAGTTTAATTGACCTGCTTGCACTTTTGTGAGGGGGCATGATAGCACAACAAGGTATAACAGCATGAATCATCATGAGTAAAGTCCAGCTGTTGTTAGTTTTGCTGTTTGTAAATAACTGCAGGACTCCAGTGCCGGACAGATTTGTGCTGAGTGTCAAAGTTCAACAGGAGACTAAAACCATGCAAGAAATCTAGGGGTGTTTCATCAGGACAAGGGAGGTGAGAAGGGGGTGGGTGTTTAAGAACCCTAATTTGTAGAGGCTGCATTCTTGAGAAAGGGCTTAATTATTGCAGGTTTTTTTCTACCTCCCTTGGTGCTAACTCAAAGACTGGAAAGGTGACACCTGTAGCTTGCTCAAGCTCCAGTAATGTGAGAAGTTGACTGGCAGTGTTTTATAAATGTCTCCAAGACAGCTCTTCCAAATGTAGTAGATTTGACAGGTCCTGTTCCTCCACTGTTAGTATCTTAATTTGCCTGTGTTATGCCTACACTCCTCCTTTGCTCCTCTCTTGTTCCTCTGCTGTACTCTTTCCTGCATGCAAATTCAGCCTTCATTTCACATCCTAGTTCAAGCAAGGTTTCATTGTTCCTGGAGTGTCTGATCTTCTGGAATCCATGGACCTTCTCAAATGAGGAAAGGGAGCTCCTGACAAGGCCAACATTTGTTCTGGCTCCTGTGTGGGTTAAAATGTACATCTGTGCTCTTAACAGTGGTGCTGGAGGCCAGATCTTGTTAAAACCATGCTGTTGAGGCATGTTTTTTCAAATGCAGCTTCACATACTGTGTTATGACTGCAGTTTGAGGAGGACCATAGCATCTGAAAACCATTTTATGGGTTAATTAAAGTGTAATATCAAAGGACTCCAGTGTTTCCAGATAATATCTGCTTGTTAGATAGGTAGCTGAAGTAAAGCCAAGGTTTTTAACAGCTCTGCAGGAAGCCTTGATTAAATGACTTCAGTTTTAGAACATGAAATACCTGAGGCATGTGTCACCAGAGCGTTCAGTGTCTGAGGAGCAGGACAGGCAGAGCTCTGAGATTGTCAGTTTGAAGTGTGGAAGCAGTAAGCTAGGTTCAGCCAGGTTTTCATATGAGGAACACCCTGCTCTGATACCTTCCAGGAAGGTGCTTGACTTGTCTGCCAAGAGACTGTTTGTGTAGTAGAACCATTGCTGAAAGAACAGTAGGATTTAAGAGAGTTAACTTCCTCCTGCCGCTATACCCCCAGCTGCTGCTGGCTCTGCAGGACAGTTAGCAGCAATTTATCATCTCCTGAGAGATGAGTGTACTGAAATAGAATGACATAATCATCATTTCATTTTATGGGGCTTATCAGTTGCAGTGTACTAGGCACCTTGCAAGCCTAAAGCCATTAAAACTGATAAAAATCACATGAATTATTTAAACCAAACCATGTTGCTGGGCTGCCAACCTTTTCAGAGGAGACTTCATACTCAGCTCCCACATGCTGCTGTCTGAGGTCAGCTAGTCACTCAGCTCCTCTTTCAGAGACCTCCCTATCTCAGCATCTTCCAACTGGACTGATCCATCCCTCACTTGGCTTGTTCTCTTCATGCTTTCCCTGCTAGAATGTGAATTCCAGAAACGTGGGCTTTAGGAGAAGAGCAACCCCTGCCATGGCTTCACTGAAGTGTCCACAGATTAGATTAGCAGGCAAGCTGTTGCAAAGGATGGGCTTTGGGGCAAGCTAGTGTCAGATCCACATCCACCATTCTCCTCTCAGACTAGACGTGGAGTGGTTCGAAGCTTCTGGGTGATTTAGACTCGTTGACATCAGTCACAGAATCCCAGCATGGTTGGGGTTTGGAAAGGATTTCTGGGGATCAGCCAGCCCAACCCTGCTCCAGCAGGGGCACCCACAGCAGCTTACCCAGGGTCACCTCCAGCTGCCTTGGGAATCTCTCCACACAAGGAGACTCCACAGCCTCTCTGGGCAGCCTGGGCCAAGGCTCCAACACCCTCACAACAAACAACTTTCTCCTCCTGCTCAGCTGGAATCTCCTGGGTTGCAGTTTGTGCCCAGTGCCCCTTGGGCTGTCCCTGGGCACCACTGAGCAGAGTCTGGCCCCAGCCTCTTGCCCCCAGCCTTGAGCTCTTGCTGAGCATTGAGCAGCTCCCCTGTGGGGCTGCTCTTCTCCAGGCTAAGCAGCCCCAGAGCTCTCAGCCTTTCCCCTTCCCAGAGATGCTCCAGTGCCTTCAGCATCTTCCTAGCCCCTGCTGGAGGTTCCTCTACAGTAATGCCATGTCACATTACTGGGGAAGAAGCAAAAGAAAATTCTGCTAAGCTGATTTTTCCTGAGCCTCCAACACTTTTCTTTTTGTCTGCCCCAGCACTTGTTATCTTTGGCAGAGCTGGCTCTGCCTGTGTTTAGGAACTGTTTTCTGTATCTCTCCAGATTGCCAGGTCACGCTGTCAGCCCCAGTGTCTGCAGTCCAAACACTCATCTCCACCAATAAATCATATGTTCACAGTCCTTTCCACCTTTGCACAAGGCTGAGGGAAGGGTTGGTGTAAGAAGGGAAAGAAATCCATTTAGAAAATAGTGGTAGCTCTTCAATTATAGCTCAAACTATTAATTCCTCCTGAGACTGCTAACAGGCTTAAAAAAGAACAAATCCCTGAACCAAAAAAAAATGTTTTCAGCACTTTGTATTAACATGTATTTGGATGTCACAAGGCTCAGGAGCTGCATGTAGGGAAGCAGGAAGAAAGGGGGTGGGGAACCACACCAAGGTCTGAGCTCATCTTTGTCTCTAACATAGGTAAAATGTGTTGGTTATGGTAACTTATTTAATTTTTTGGGCTGTTACACTGTGACTTGAAAATGTTCTCAGTGTGAAGACCTAGGGATGATTCAAACAGAAACAGAAATTGTCCTACTGGTCTCAGAATGGACCAGTGAAGCCTTCTCTGTACACTGTATTCTCCTTCAGCATCCACTGCTGGTTGTGCTGTGTGTATCTTGGTGTCCCTTTGGCCGGTCACCAATTGCACAACTGTTGTAACAAGCATGTTCCATCCAGCCTTACCCAAACAGGCACAAAGCTTTTCCTGGTGCACTGTCAGTAATCCTTTCTTCTCTTTAATTCCAGGGACAGAGGCATGGCCCCCAGGGGTTTGTCTGAAGTATGTGGGGGGAGACCAGTTTGGCCACGTGAACATGGTGATGGTCAGGTCCCTGGAGCCCCAGGAGATCGCGGACGTCAGCGTTCAGATGTGCAGCCCCAGCACGGCAGGGATGTATCAGGGACAGTGGCGAATGTGCACGGCCACAGGACTCTACTATGGAGGTGAGTGACCCCTTTGCCAGTGCTTCAGGCTCTTCCTCCTGATACCCCAACCACATGGGCTCTCCTGGCCCCTGCAGCAGCTCTCCTGAGAGGGAAATGGTGAAGGTAGAGGTCTGCCAGCTCGGGGACTATATATAGCAAGGAAACATCAACTGAGCTGCTTTGTTGTCTTGGTCAGCACTCGAGTGTTTTCTAAACACTGGAACCAATTGCAGATTACACCAAGCTCTGAAAAACAAAGGGACTTGTACAGATCTCCTGCAGACTCTTTCCAGTCCATCCTTGGCAGGATTCTTTCCCAGTTTTCCAGCACTGAATATCACGAACTACATATGAGCATCAAACCTATTTAAGTGATGAAAACCTCAACTGAGCAGTTAGTTAAGGCCAGGTTTTAATAAGATAACTTGGTTCATCTCCTGGAAACCATTTTCCTGTGGTTAAAAACCACTTTTTGATAACTTGCCTGGTACCCAGGCCTGAGCCATCAACATCTTCCTTCATTTGGAGCCTTTCAGTCCTTTTTAGCCAGCTTGAGTCGACACTGAGAACATCTTTGTGTCTGTTTTGGCAGTTGGGAGTATCCCAGGTTAAATGGGTTTGGGTGAGAGATGTTAGCACTCAGAGTCCTAAATAACTTGCTGCTCAGAAGTATGAGGTTTTTGGCAGAGCTGTTGGTGAATGTTCAGCTCCTTGGTGTCAGAAGTGAACGTGTCTTGTCCCTAAATTCCTCCATGCAGGTTAGAAGGCCTGTTCTGCTGGAGTTACCTGCCCCAGGTCTGTGTGTCTCTGAAGCCAAGGTTTTCCTAGCTGCTTGCAGTTTAAGATCTTACTAAACTTACTTCCAGAGCACAAGTGTTGTGAGGAGCAGCTGAGGGAACTGGGCTTGGTTAGGCTGGAGAAAAGGAGGCTAAATGGAGACCTTCTCACTTTACATCTACCTGAAAGGTAACAAGTGATAGGACAAGAGAAAATGGCCTCAAGTTGTGCCAGGTGAGGTTGGATATTGGGAACAGTTTCCCCAAGTGGGTTAGGAGGCATTGGCCCAGGCTGCCCAGGGCAGTGGTGGAGTCACCATCCCATGTCAAAGATGCTCTTACACCACCTACCCCCCTGAGGGTTAGGCCCAACAGCTGTATTAGGGCTTGGCCAGCTCTCACACGGTTGTTTGCCATCCCGGCGACGGCACCGGTGGAGCCGGGGCGGGCTGGGCGTGGTGCCACGGGCGGGCAGCAGAGGGCGCCGTGGTGCCGTTGCGGGCGGGGAGGCGCTGGGCCTGGGCCTGAGCCCGAACCCTAGTCCGGGTCCCGGCTGTTCTGGGGCTTTCGAGGTGTTTAGCAGGGGGCTACAGGGTGCTGCGGGTTTTAAGGAAGTCCTCATTGTGTAAGGTCAAATCCCACCGTCGTTAGTTTTGTTGTAATGCAAACTAGTAAGGCCAGCACTGTTAATCCCGAGGAGGAGCCTGAAGGAGTGGATTCATCATAGAATCGTGGAGTGGTTTGGGTGGGAAGGGACCTTTAGAGCTCATCGAGTCCAGCAGGGATATCTTCAGCTGGATCAAGTTGCTTAGTGCCCCAAAGAACCTGACCTGGAGTGGTTCCAGGGATGGGAGATCTACCACATCTCTGAGCAACCTGGGACAGGCTCTTACCAACCTTAGTCTAAAGAACTTTTTATTTCCTTCCAATCTAGTTCTACCCTCTTTTGGTTTAAAGTTATTACCCTTTACACTCTCTGATAAAAGTCCCTCCACATCTTTCCTCTAGGGTCCTTAAAGAGACTACTGAAGGGCCACAGTAAGGTCTCCCCAGAGCCTTCCCTAGGCTGAACAACCCCAACTCTCTGTCTGGCCTCACAGCAGAGGGGTTCCAGGCCTCTGATTATCTTGACATTCTCCTCTGGACCTACTCCAACAGGTCTTTCTTAATGCTGGGAGCCCCAGAGTTGGCCCCAGCATTGCAGGTGAGGTTTCCCCAGAGCAGAGAACCAGAATCCCCTCCCTGACCTGTTGTCTACACTGCTGGGGATGCAGCCCAGGACACTGTTGGCTTCTGGGCTGTGAGTACATATTGCAGGCTCATGTTCAGTTTTTCATGCACCTCCAGGCCCTTTTCTGCAGGGTTGCTCTCCATGCCTTCATCCCTCAGGCTCTGTGCTTGAGATTGCACCAACCCAGGCACAGGACCTTGCTGCTAGAGAAGTAATGGTGGTAAAACCAAACAGTAAAAGTATCACTGTCTGCTCCCCCAGGCCACAGCTGTAGCACAGAACAGACCTTTGTGGGTTAACACTTGACTGCAGAAAACCTGGAAACAATTACTGTGTGACATGAGCTGCTGTTATTAGATCTGTTGAGAGGAGGAGGAGATAAGGTATTGCTGCTGTTCTTTTTAATTCTCCCTATCTGGGCAGCAAAACAAAACTGGAGCACATTTAATGGGGAGGTAAAAAAAGAAGGCAATCAAACTTCATTTGGATACATACCAAGAAATGGATTTCTGTAAATAGGGCAGAATGTTTGTGTAAAGTGTAAATGAACTGGTAAGTACAATAAGAATCTTATCTGTCTGAGAGATAGCCATACATGAGGTAAGAACTGGAAACATGCTTCTTGTTCTAAGCAGTGTTTTGTGAATTCATGTCATAGTCTCCCAAGCCTGGGTGTCTTAGCCACCTACTCTGTGTTTTGTAGCTGGAATGGAGACAGTTTGCAGAGAATTGTCATAAACATAATCACCTTCTAAGTCACCCTTTTGCTGTTTTATTAGTCAACCCTTTCAAAGCTAAACAGAAACCATTGCCTCTTCTTTCCCATCAGAGTAGGAGACTGGCAGTGCTATCTCCTGGCTCTCCTTTTGGTCTTGCTGTGTAGCCTTGGATAAAGTCCCTTAAGCTTTTCTCTTTTCATGGCATCCTGTTGGTAATCTGCAGTGTGCAGCTTCAAGTTGTCATCTCAGTTGGGTTTCTCTGTATTAGCTGGCTCAGGCAAGTTCAGTAGGAGTAGAACCTAACCTGGTTTTCATGAAAGCTTGGACACAAAGTTGGTGTTTACTCAGAACTTGGGACACCTCATCAAAATGCAGTTTAAACAATCGGGTGTTTTCTTGCTGTTATAAAGAGTGGAATTGATGTTGTGGCTTTCTCCTTCTGCCCCCTTCTTCCTAAAGTCCATCTACTGACCAGCCCAGCATCTCCCTTTCTCCACAGATGTCATCTGGGTGATCCTCAGCGTGGAAGTTGGAGGACTTCTGGGTGTAACACAGCAGCTGTCATCCTTCGAAACAGAATTCAACACGCAACCCCACCGCAAGGTAGAAGGAAACTTTAACCCCTTCGCCTCTCCACAGAAGAACAGGCAACCAGAGGAAAACAACCTAAAAGACCCTGGGGGTTCTGAGCTAGGCACAATCAGCAAAAACACATGGGGGCCTGCTCCTGACCAAATCGAACAAGATCAGAATGGACTCTCACAAAACTCTGTAAATCTCTCCCCCAGCAGTCACTCGAACAACTTGTCGGTAGTGACGTACAGTAAGGTAGGTGCCCTGGGAGAACAGGAGAATGGGTAGGTGAGGACACTCTGGGGTATCCTAGCTCTTCGTTCCAAACTGCAAAGCCCTTCCCTTCTGCTTCTGCCAGACCTGCTAAGGAAGGTTTTGAATTTGACTGTCTGACTCTGCCAACTCCTCATGTTATATTCAAGTATTTTGGCCTCTGATAGACTCTGCCACAACCACCTCTTTGGGTTTTTTTGGGTTTCTTTTGTTGTTTGTTTTTTTTTTTCTTGCTTCAAATCCTCCTTAAAATTGATATAATCTTGTCTGGGTGCTGTAACTATTAGTGGCTGGAGCCTGCTCCAGTTGTGTGTGCAAATAAGTCAAAATATCTCTCTAGATGTGCTCTGGAGTTCTGCATCATTGGGAAAAGAGAAACAATAACCACACCCCCAAAACCTAAGATTAACCAGATAACTTCCTTTTACTGCTGTGTGGGGAGACTTCAGAGCTCAAACATTTTGATCCCAGTGTCAGGAACAGTCAATCAAAGGACTATTCCTGTCTGTGTCCTTGTCTTGTTTATAACTGTAGGTGACTTTTCAATTCTCTTTCCTTTAAATCTCTCTCAAAAGCTTGCTTGGTGGATGCTATACCAGTCTGAGTGATATTTTGACTGTTTTTATTTGCTTATGTGTGACAAATGAATTGCAGGATTATTTCCAATTCAGAATCCACCTGTTAATGCAGCCAGTATGTGTAGGTGTGTACTGTTGTCTGTCAAACTAGTTTTGAGTTTTAAAATCCTTGAAAAATGCTTTACTGTACTTTAAGCAGGCTGTGTAGGACAATAACACTTGGTTGCTGAATGACTTAATAAAGCCCTGATGTTAGTTCACCTACAGCACTTTAGTTCCTAACTGGATGAACTGCTTCTCCTCTACCAGTGGATCAGATTTTAGTGACCTGCTTTGCAACAGGGCTATGCATTTCTTTCTTTTTTCTTACTGATGGCATGTGTGGGATTAACTGTTTGACAGATCCCCTCCCAACATAAACTGCTGTAAGCTGTATCTAGCTCCTGCTTCAGGATTCTCACTCACTCAAAGTGAAATGGATGGCATAGGAAATGACTGAAAAATAAAGCCTTTCACCCATCAGTTCCAGCACAGGCTGAATGAGCAGTGACTGCAAGTCACTGCCCTGTAGTGCTTGCTTGCTGGAACCCCTCTGAGTGTCTCCTTGGGTTGGCAGTGACCTGTCTTGGCCCTTGCCTGGCTGCAGAGGTGGCTGTTTACTGAGAGAGCTTCTCTGCATCAGCTTTACTTCAGGTGGGAAGTGCTGCTCTGTGGCTCACTGTTGTGCATAGCCCAGCAGGTGGGTAACAGCTCTGTGGATCAGTTGATGACCAATAAAACTCAGTCCCTCAGTAGAGCTTTGGTGAGCTAATGCATGTAGCTAAGCCTTTCTCAGCTAAAATACTAGGTTTATTTTAGGTGGGAAAAGTCAGCTGAACTGTTCATGGTCAATTTTAGGCTGGTGATCACTTTCCCCCCTCCCCCTTGTCTGTTTTCTGAGTGCAGAGTTTGGCAGTTACTTGGTAGTCGATTTGCACTTGCAGGTGGAGAGATGTGGAGCTGCTGAGATGTGCACTGTGGAGAAAGTTCCTGGGTAGGAATTGGGGATGTGGGGCTTTGCCAGTAGTGTGGCCTTCAGTTTTCCCTCTCCCTGTGGTACAGATCCTTCCCCTTCCTGGTGAGAGGAGAGTGATGTGGGTACCAGGAGGGAAAGACTTGCTTGGCCGAGGGGTGGATGCTTTGTCTTTACTAAGAACATAGGTGTAAGAAACAAATACCTCTTGGAGGTGCAAAGGACATAGCAAAGGTCAGATTTACTGTGCAGAAGAGCAGCTAAAAAGGAGAGTGAAGCACTCCCAGAGGGGGTTTCACTGCACTTAAGGAAGCTGCTTTAGCTAGTAACCCAAAGTTTATCATCAGCTCTTGGACGAGATGTGAGCCATTATGGGTCCTCAGAGGTAGGGTAGGTGGCCTTTCTCCTTTTTGTTGGTGTTGTTTTGGGGTTTTTATGTTTCTTTTTATATTTACAGAATATTCTTGGGTGAATTGTCTTGAGATAAGAGCAGAGATTTGGGTTTTTACTTGCTTCAGGGAGGCTAACTTGATGGGCCTTTTTGGAGATGGGGTGGGGTATGTGAAAGCTCATTGATTTTTGAGGGCTTTTTGTCTCTACTACAGTGTTTCTATTTGTGACATGATAAAACAAGTTAGCTTTCCCTTTGGAGGCCATTCTTAAGGTAGGTCTGGAGATCAGAGTGTCCTGCTCCAGCCTTCTCCTCCCTGTCCAGAGCAGGAGGCATTCTGTCACAGACTTAATATTCACCTTGGTACAATGTTGTTTTTGTAGTGAATGAGCTTGAGTAGATTTGACAAATCAAATCTCCAGGCAGAGCATGCTGACCTTCCCTGCTGTAGGTCTGGCACTATTGCATGCCTCCTCCTTGCAGGCTGGAAGAGATTTTCCTCTCCAAAGGGGTGATGTGTAAGCAGTGTCCCCAGCTGGGGCTCACTTTGAGTGGAAAAGGACTTATTGGAGGTGATGTCAGAGTATTAAACCATTTGATCAGCAGATGGTGTTCCAGTACCTGCTAGGAGGAGCTGGACCTGGCCAATCTTCCCACTCCCCTGGGATCTCAACCTGTACTCTGCTGCTTGAAAGGGAGAAAGAAAACTGCTACATTTGGAGCTGTTGTGATTGAATATTGATGTGAAAGGCTTTATTTCAAGGCAAAAAAAGAGTACTGTGGGTTGGTTATGTAGTGGCACATTAGGATTCCTGGATTTTATTTGTTGTGGGCAGGACCTCTAATGTTTTGTCTGCTTTCATATCCCCCCAGAATGGCCCAAACCCTAGTCATGTTTGACACTCCATTTGGTGAGAGATACAGCAAAGGGGATGGGTGAGGTCTAGTAAGGTGTTCAGAGGGGCCCATGGCCTGTAGTTAGAAGTCATAGAAGCCTTTAAATGTTTCTCACATCACTGTGAAGGCTTCCTCTCAGCCAAAAGGTTGTGGAGAACCCCAGTCTTAAAATCCTTCAGACAAAGCTAGCAGTTCCTGGCATCTGCAGCTGTAACCCATACTGGAAGCTGCCAGCCCTTGTGTGTGTTAGTGTTCCCCTTGGTGCCACTGTGCAGGTGTGACTTGTCCTCTGGAGCTCCCCAGTGGAGCCAGGGGCTCAGTGACACCGACCTGCCATCTGCTGCTGGCTTAGGCAAGTGTATCAGTGCTTCACACGTGGAAACACTCAACATGCTTTCATACAGCAGCACGTGGGATGCTTTCCTCAGTGAAACAAACTTCCCTAGTGAAAGAGCAAACAAAACAAGATGCTGAATTCCCTAGAAGCAGATAAGATGAAACCTCTCATGGGGTTAAAACAAGCCAAGTATGATCTTTATTCCTGCTGTAGTGGTCACCTTCCCTGGGTTCACCCTGCTCACCTTCTCCAGTAACCTGCTGAAGGCTGTAGATCAGGGCCTGTGTTCAGGGCATTGCTTTAAGCATGTTGTTGTTCTATCTATTCCCAGTGGAGTTTCTGCATGTTCTTAGAATTAAAGATGTGCTTAAGTGCAGGATGCTTATCTCAGGCTGGAGATGAGCTGCATTAGAGTCCAGCTATACCCATGCATGGGTATTTTATTCTCCTCTGTGGCAATCACTTTCTCTCAGTATTCTTGAGAGGGATGAGGCTAATCTAGCTTCCTTCTATTTACTCACTCCTGTCTCATAGCAACACTGCTGAGGTCACTGCTGCTCTCTCGTGACAGTCTTTTACATTAAAAGCACAGGATGCAGTCTTTACAGTGCCTGGGGAATTAAACTTCTTAACTAAGGAGAAGAAAATGTATAGGTTTAAATGTCTAAAAGATCAGTAGTGGATAGCCATATACTGACACTCAGATTGTACTTGTCACCTATATAGAAACCCAATATATCTGTGTATCTGTAACTAAATCTGTTGCCCATGTGAATTGAGGAATTGCTGCTTTCTGTGGCATACAGAAAAGTGCATGTGGAAGTTCTGATTCCTGCAAAGGTGTGCCTGTACAGAACAATGTGCATAGTCACTGCCATAGCACAGGGGGTTCTACAGCTTGCCTGGTATTCATCTCTTCTGTTCATTACTTGTCCTGCTCTTAAAAGCCCAATGAAATGTATTTGGAGTTCCCAAAATCAAAACCTGAACACCTCTTTTCCTGCTGTATTGTTGCTCCCCATCTTCCTTCATTCTGTGTGGAGCTGAACTCTGATCCATGCTACTTGACAGCTTTCTATATGTGAGGGGAAACCAAACCCCTCTCTATCCTTAGAGCCTTTGGGTGGCTTCCCCCTCCCTGAGTGTAAATGTTGCTGCTGCTTCTATATATGTGCTTCTTCCAAACAAGGGCACTCCAGGTTGCTTTTTTTTGGAGTACCTCTAAACTTCAGATAGGTTGGGGTTTGTTTTTTTCCACTGAAAACTATTTGGGTACCACACTGTATTTGTGGGTAAGGAAGATACCCCAGAAATATTGGCTTCCATGTGGAAGAGAAGCTGCTTCCATCCTGGTATCTGGGCTTCAAACTGGGCTAGTTCCCACATTCCTTTAGAACAAGGTGGGAGAACAGTGTGGACTTGAAACTATCCTAGCTGACTCAGAGCCACTCTGCAGCCTCAGCTGATGTTGCATGAGCTGGTTTGCTGCTCTGCTGAAAGACCAAGGTGTTTGGATGCTGCATGTTGGTTCCTCCATGCAAGCTGACAGTCTGGGGGAAGTGCCAGAGAGTCTGATTTTAGCTTGACTTTGCTCCATTGCAGGCCAACAGAGTTTCCCCTCTTCTTTTATCTCTGCAGACTAAAAGCATGCCATCCACTAGGTTGCAAGAGCTAAGTTGTTGCATGGTAACTTGCTCATGTGCCTGAGCCCTGATGTACTTCAGCAGCTGCGTGCACCTAAACCAACCCTACCAGTGGCTGCACTCCTGAGAAGGTTCTTAACTGCCACACCATGTTTGCCCAGCATGCATGGGATGTAAAAACCAACCCAAACCAACACAAAAGTGCTCAGTACCTTGTTCTTCTGTTTGTGTTCTATTGACCTGAGGTAGTCAAGAGAGCTCCATGTAGTTTGGAGAAGCACTGGCTAGGAGCAGCCCAGGAGGTGAGGAGGAAACGGGGACTTGTAGCCTTGGCTGCTGCTGCTGTCAGTGTACACTGGGAGACTCCTGTATTGCTTTGCAGCTGTGCACCAGAAACTCCTGGCTCTGGAAGTGTGCCTGTTACTGGTCTTGACTCAGTCACAAAGGTGAAATAAAGATAGCTATTTGAAAGCTTGTGTGGTGATGCTTTCTGAAAGATTAACTGGATCTTTGTTTTATTTCTAGCACAGGAGCCTGCCTTTAAAGAGCTCAGTGTTTACAGAGGCCCTTAAGGTTGCACGGTGTCTCACTTCCCCTCTAGATACAGAAGCTGATGATCAATTTGTACCAATAACTAATCAATTTATACCAATGATTTTCCTGTAGAGACCTCTTTGGGAAAACCACAATCCCCCTGTTCACCTACTTACCAGTACAACCAGTATGCTCTCCCTAGCAATTAGCAATCACTTCTGTGGAAGATACTGGAACAACTGGAGGTGAATTTGCAAAGCTGCAGCTGAGCTTTTCCTAAAGGCAGTGATCTCATGTTGAGAGCAGAAAGGAATTCACCAAAAATAGTGTGAATAATTCTGCAGTTGCAATCACTCAGGAAAAGTGCAGCTGCATGCAAGAATGATTTGTGTTCATGATGTAAAATATTGCATGCAAGGGATAATTATTCCTGCAGATGTCATCCAGTGGAGGTTGGGGTTTGCCTTGCAGCAGTAACTGTTCAGGTATCACAACACTATGTTGGATAAGTGTCATGAGCCACAGTTGCTCTGCTGAGAGCTTGCATCTTGCTGAGGAAGAAGAAAGTGTTTTTGTTGCTTAAGGTCTGCTGTTGACCTGAGCCTCCACTTGATCTTCAAAGTGGGTTTTAATTTTCTAAATTCTCATGTACACTAATAAATCTCCTGGGTAAATGCAGGGAAAAGGAGCAATCCCAAAAGCAAAGAGCTGAGGCTTTTTCTGGGTGGAGAAGCTAACTTTGGGCATGGATTTTGGGGCTGTTCTGGGAATTCCTGTGAGAAACCCATCTAGGGGTGGCTGGCAGCCTGTGAAGTGCAGTGTAGCAAGTGATACAAAGCTTAGTAATCTGACACTGGAGGTGAGCTGAATTCTGACTTTAATTAACACATGATTAGCATAACTGTGCAGCTTTGAATGAGATGCTACATAAAAGCTGGATCTGAAGATCCAGAGGGTTTCCCTGCAAACAAGGTTAATAGTCTCTTCCCAGGGTCTCTCTCTGCATACAAAAAGGCTAATGAGCTGTTCTCATCTCTGACTGAAGCTGGAGGCTCTGGACTGGACTGATTTACAGTGTTAATTCTTTTCTGTTGTGTGAGGGTGCAGATGTCATGGCTCATGGCATGCACAAGTTAAATCAAGCAGGTTGTGCCTGTGAAGTGCAGGAGCAGTACCAGGCAGGCTGTGCTGTGCCTCAGCAGAGGGGCAGGCAGCTGGTGTTAAACTGCTTTGGGGAGTACTTTCCAGTCAGTATCTGCAAACAAAGCCTTGTGTGCAGGTAACTAACAGATGAAGCAAATTCTGGCAATCAGCAACAAAACCTGGCTGTCTTCTGTAGAGCAGCAAGTACCATAGCTGAACTCCTTGGAGGTGAGACCACTCAGGATCTTGCTTGTGTATTGTTTTCCTTCTGTGTCCTTTGAGGATTTTTCTGTGCACCTGTTCACATTAATGTTTCTCTTCTCCTCTTCCCCTTCTCCCTGTTTCAGTGACTGTACTTGTTGGAAATGGTAACTATCTCAGCCTTTTGGTTTTGGTGGGAGCTTGCCTCTCTGCTCTGAGGTGAACTGTTGTGCTGGGATCTGCTGGGTGCTGCCTTTTGCAAAGCTTGCTCTACAGACTGGGAGTGCAGCATATTCCTAGGGTAGAAGTGTGTGGTTTTTTCTGTCACTTGCATGTATTTGTGTCTGCAAACAGCAATTTCCAGTCTTCCCATGCAGTTCAGGAGATGTCCTGTTCAGTTATCTGCTCATCCTTCTCTCTTGGTTGAGTTTTGAGAGCTGCTGATAGATGTTTCACTTTACCATTGCCTTGTGTTTTGCCACCTGGTGTATCCTTAAGAATTAACTTTTCCTTACCAAGATTACAGGCTTCTTGTAGCACTTCCTTTATAACATAGATACACAACAGAGCTCTTGAACTTGGGCTTTTGCAACTGTGCTTAAGCTAATGAAGTTGATGAAGTTATGTTCCAGACTCATTTTTCTGTGCCTCATGCCATTGAGGTCATTCCAGAGTTGTAAGAGAACATGCAGGAGATGATGTTTCCTCTAGACATTTGCTGTGTTCCAGGCAAAGTGGTGAAAGCTGAAGGCAGAGCTTCACTTCAAGGTTGAGAAGGGTTTGTGCTAATTGGGCTCTGGGCTGTCTTCCTCATGCTGGAAAGAAGCTGGGCTGTGTTAAATAAAACCCTAACATTTGCATAACCATCTCCCACCTCTGACAGTAGAATATAATGAGCTCTCTGCCTTGTCTGGCTCCTGCATCTTGCAGGAAGATTCTGTGTGTGGTTTGTACCTTCGTCATTGTGACAAACCTTATATCCCTGGGACCTGGGAGAAATCTCTTGTCTTGCTTGTTGCTTGCTTGCTTCTGCTTCCTGATGACACCCTGGGTAGCTGCCTGGAACAATAGAAATGACAGCAGGGAGTTCCTGTTCACTTGAGACCTGTTACAAGATCTGTCATGGAGGTGACTCACTGCAGGATGTGAAAGGAGGAAAATGCATTTTGTAGGAAGCATTCTGAGAGATTTTGGTTTTTGGTTAAACCTTGGGGTTGATTTGCACTTGAGGAAGATGTTGATTGTTATCTGGAGAGAGCAGAAGTGGCAGCTGTGGATTCCCAAAGCTTGACTGTGTTTAATACTCTTTACTTAGCAGTTTGCTCTCCCCTTTAGAGCAGCCTTGTGAAACTGCAGTTGCTTGGCCTCAGAGGTATTGTACTATCTGCAGGGGGGTTTCTTTTGCTCTGGTGTAGAAAATAGAAGTCATTTTGTGGCCCAGTAACAGCTGGCTGTTACCTGGCCTAAGTACCACCTGAAGGAGGTAAGTGGATGGCACCTGGCACCTCTGGGGACAGCAGCTCCAGGCACTGAGCCCTGTGTTCTCTAAGGCTGGAGAAGAAAGGTGCCACTGGTGGGTAAAGGACTTGTGTGTGGTTTGGAGGTGCTGGGATGGGGCTGGTCAGGAGCTGGTAGCTGTACACTACCCTGATCCATTTTATTGCCTATTGAAATTGATTTTGTCTCCAACTTTCTTGCAGGGTTTCCACGGTCCTTACCCCTTCGGACAGTCTTAAACACAAACACAAAACGGGTATCGGCAAGAGGAGAAATTAACAGAGAACTGACTTGTGGGGGGAAGGGAGAGGGGGATTCCTGTGCCCTCCTTCTCTACCTCCGTGTTCTGGAGAAAGAAGAAAAACAAAACAAAAGCAAAAGCCCAGTAACTTAAGACTAGCTGTTTCCAGAGGAAAATACAGAGTTCTAAGTATGCATGTGTGAATGCTGGATTTCAGGAGTGTTGTTCAATGCTATGAGAAAGAAAAGATACCAACACCACGGGGGGGGGAGGGGTTTCTTTTAGCAATCATTCTCACATCTAATTAGGTAGCTTAAAAAGAAGCTTCAAGGATGAACATGACAAAGCCATCTTGAGAAAAACAAAGACACAAGAAATCTTTTTGCCTACAGAGCGGTTGTAGTTGGAGCAAATGTTTCACTTCTGTTTTGTTTCTTGTTGCTGTTTTGTTTAGGGCAGGGACAGCGTGCATTTGGATGGAACTGTCGTGGTGTGCTTGCTGCCAAAGGGGAATTTGCTTAGCTTAGCATCTCCTGGGGTTTGTGCAGTGACTTCTGTTGGTCAGACATCTTTTCCTTTCATGCCAGGTTGGGTCTGCACCCAGCTCTGTGTTTAATATCATCTGCTGGGTTTAGTTACCAACTTTTTAATCTTTTCTTCTTGTTATTTTTGTTTCATTTTCCTTTGTTGTTTGGTTTGGGTGTTGCTGGTAGTTGTCCTACATGTCCTTGGAAACCATGCTGAAGGCCAAGTCTTGGTGTCCAAGTTGGGGAGGGAGAGAGAGAGAGACTCTGGGACTTCTAGGATACCGTGGAGGGCTCTTTCCCTTCCCCTTGTACATGAAGAACATGCAGACACACACCCATAGTAATAAGAAACAGATCTATTAATAGTTCCAGAGCTGTCCTGTGTGGTTAGCATTTTAAACCACCTTTCTGTGACCTCCTGATGTCCAGTAGCTGTGCCTAGAGCAGCCAAGCAAGCACATTGCTCTTGTGCCAAGAGGAAACTCTCTGTAGCTAGAACTCACTTGGTAGCAGTTGCAAAGCTTTACAGAAGTCGTGTCCTTTTCAGTTTGAATCTCCCATCCCTCTCTGCTAGAGTCTTAAGTTTGCCTTCATTTCTGCTGTGATGAGGTATTAGTTTAGAGGCTAATTGTTTGTGTTTTGACTGCAGAGCAAGCACTAGCAGCAGCAGCAGGATTCCACTCTCTCGCCTTCTACTCATTCGCCTTCATTCTCCTGGCTTTTAGCTTCACTGAGGCTCTTACCTTCTGAATGGGCTCTCCAGGGCTTGGTGTTAAGAGGAGGAATTGCCTCTCTAATGATTCAAGTTGCTCTGCTGTTCCTTCAGTGTATTTTCCTCCTGTTATGGATTGGGAAGTCCAGTCTGAGGAAAGGGAGAATGGCTTCGAGTGCTGTGGTGTCACCAGCCACCCTTCTGAAGGGGAGCAAGGGGAGGGGACACTGCCTCAGAAACATGGAACAGGGCTGGAACAGCCACCTGCCAAAGATACAGGAATATGCAAAGCTCCCACTACCTTCTTCCAAATCTTTCCAGTGCAGATTCTTGTTCTCCCTGTTGGAGCAGAGCTCAGGCTTGCTGCATGCTGTGTGGCTTTGCAGTGATTGCTCTTCGCTTAGTTGTATTTTCTTGGTTGGTTTTAAAAGGGGGATTCATCTTCATTGCAGCTACCAAGGACTTTTATCTTAGTGCATACAGATGGATCTTGGAGGAGATCCTTGTATCCAACAGAGGAAGAGTTGGACCCTAGATTTTTGGTTTGTATTTCAGAGATTTAGTTGTTAAAGGTCACTGTTACCTGAAGTCTCCTTTCAGCAGTCTGTTTGCTGGGAGAAAGAAGTCTGGTGTAAGGAATTAAGTGCACAAAAGAGGCTCTGCAGCCCTTTATGCTTGCAGTTTGGTGAGCACCTGGGTCTGTCTCAGCAGCTTGCTAGAGCTGAGTGTTAAATCCAGAGTGAAGCCCTGGAAGGTGGTACTGCCCTGCTCAGCACAGCTGTAGGGGTTGGTTCTTGTCCTGTAACAGCATTTTGCATTGGGTTAGTTATAGCATTCAGTCTAGGGAAGGATTTGCAGCACTGTAGTGGAGTGTGGGCAGGTGGATTCTTTCTTCCCTCTTTTCCAAGCTCTGAAGGCATGCACCTGCCCATCACAGCTCTTGCAGTACTGCCACTTCCCTCCTGAAGGTGTCTAACCAGCTGGAGGCTGCTGTTTGTCCAAGAGACCAGTGATTCCTTATCTTTGTTAGCTCCTTTTATCAGCTGTTCAGTGAATGGGGGTGGAATTAAGATCTCAATCTGTATGTTCTAGCTGGTGCTGCAACCTTTGCCTTGTGTCAGCTGAGGCAGCTGGGAGACCCTTGAACTCAGATCCCCCCCATGCTGGCTTTCTGCTGCTCCTCCCATATTTACTGGCTGCCACCTTCGTGTTCCTGTGCTCCTCCTTAGGCTGAAATCTTCCTTTTCTTGAAAGAAACAACACAACACAACAACAAACCTTGCATGCACCCCAAGTAGTTGTGTGCTTTCCCACTCAGAAGGCATACTTGTTCTGCACAGGCTTCAATTCTGACTCCTCTTGAGTGTGTTCAGTCTGTGGTGGCCTTGTGACAAGGGTCACTCCAGGCTGTGAAGAAAGGCAGGGCCAGATCTGAGTTTGCTGCTGAAATCCACAGCCTCTTGCTGCTCAAATCCACAGGGGGCTGAGTGTGAGTGCTTTTGTCTGCTGAATGATCTCTGGCAAACGAGTGCACAGAGCTCTGGATGCTCTGGGAGTTGGGGTTGTAACCCTTGGCTGTGGCAGTAGAAGAATGTTTAAATTAGTGGTTGCTCTACTTCTGGCTTTAGTCTTGAGTAAAAACTCTTTCACTGAGGCCAGAGGTGGTTTTAGCTCCTCTGATTCCTTGGAGCTCAGTGCTGTAGCCAGCCCTCAAATTGCTCTTGCTGTCAGGTTTCCAGCCTTTAAATTAGGGGGATTTGAGATGTATTGAGCAAAGCTCTTTCCAGAGACTCTTCAGGGCACTGTGACTTGGTTTCCCCAGGGCTGATGCATTCAGATTCATGAAGCCATAACATCAGATACAGGAAACAAGCTGCCTGCTTTTCCACAGTGCTGGATGCCCAGTGTTTTGGTGAGCCTGAAGTGTCTGGCTGCTTGGCTAACAGATGAATTACACATGCAGAGCTCAGGCCAGTTGGAAATCCTTACTGGGCTGAGACTGAAGAGGCTGGTGATCCTGACTGGGGGAGGAATGGGGCTGGTACCCCCTGGTATGGGAGGGT
Source organism: Galbula dea (assembly GCA_013399015.1). Classification (NCBI taxonomy): domain Eukaryota; kingdom Metazoa; phylum Chordata; class Aves; order Piciformes; family Galbulidae; genus Galbula; species Galbula dea. Next base: position 356,412 of record VWZX01009666.1, read on the forward strand.
GCAGTGAGAGAGAAGCTGCAGCTGGCTCCAGTCTGATCAACACCCAGCTGTCTTCAAGTCCTGAGGAGGAGGAGAAGAGAGATCTTCCTTGCCCCTCCAACAGAAACATGCCATGCAGAACACCTGTGGTCTCTGACTGGATCCCTGTGTCAAGGTGAGCCACTTAGGACACGGTGTCTCACTGGACATGGGTTGTGTTGCCCTCTCAGCCCAGGCAAAGTCCAGCATGATATCTCTAGGGCTACCCTAAAACTGCCAGTGCCACGTGAGGAGAGCTGAAATCTGCTACTGCTACCTCAAGGAGAGCTGAATTCAGCCCCCTCCAGGGTGTGTGGAAGAGGTGGCTCCCCAGCTCCAAGGGCCAGAGCTGATGGTCAGAGAGCAGCTGGAGCCTGCAGCGTTAGGAGAGACAAATGCACGCTGTCCCACCTGGGCTTCTGTTGAGTGTTTCCTATTTTCTTTTGTGTGTGAGTGTGTGGGTGGTTCTGCAGCCTGTCTGTTCTCTCTGGGGGGAGTGCATGTGTAGAACAGGATGATGTGTTGCCTCCTTGAGTCTGGGAGAAGTCCTATGATAGCACATTGAGGGGGGAAATAAAATAAAGGAAGCTTTTTCCTTAATGTATAAATGAATATTTGTATGATTAAATTAACACAGAAAAATGTGCTGTAGCTGTTGAGAGTTTTATTGAAGCTGACAACATTTCTGAGTCATCTTGTAGCTGGATGCACCCAGCTTGTATCTGTCTCCAGGGTGTTTCCAGCCACTAAGGCACAGTGTCCTTAAACCCAGTTCTAGCTCTCTCTTTACCCCAATTCATTTTGAAACTGAATTCTGTGTGTACTGAGTTGCTCAAACACCCTTTCCAGTGCAGGTAGGTGGGTACAAGGGTGGCTGAGAGGTCTAGGTGGGTTCTTTTGAGGAAAGCCTGTGAAGAAGGGAAGGGTTCACCACAGCATCCCTGTCTGGAGGAGGATTCCAGGCAGGGCTGCATGAGGTGCACAGTGCTGGAACAACCTCTTGCCTCCAGTGGTTATCCCTGTTCCCCCATGCCAGGGGTGGATGTCTCTCTATAGGTCACTTCTCCACTGTCTCCTGCCTGCAGCAGTCCCCAGCCAGGTGTGTGTGAGGAGATGGCTGGGGCTGAGGATGGTGCTGGGTGGCTGGAGCAGAGCCCTGGCTCAGCACTGTGCTGGAGGGATGGAGCTCAGCATGGTGCTGCTGCTGCCTTCCTGCTGTAACTGGGGCTGAAGTGGGAGGGGAGGTGGCACTGTGAGAGGTCAGGATGCAGGTGGGAAGGGTGGAAATCTGGGCTTGGTGATCTTCACCTGGGGGTCACCAGCACACAGCAATGCTGCAGCCACAAGTGTGTCCTCAAATGCTCCTTGCCTGGCTCATTTCCATCTTGTTTACTCAGCCTGCTGGGGTGATGCTTCAGGCAGCAGCAGATCAGACCTGGCTGTGCCATGAATCTTGGTGAGGCAGGAGAGGAATTCTGAATGAAGGAGGTTTGGGGTTTATTGTGTTGATTGCTGTCCCAAAGGCAATAGCCAGTGCTCCTGGATGTTAGTGGGAGCAGGGCAAGGGCTCTGCTGGGCACTTGCATGCTCATCTTGGGCTGATCCTGTTTCCCAAGCAAGGCCCTTGCCACTCAGGGCACCCAGCCCAAATGTTTGCCTATATAAACTATATTGTGGAGCAGCTTAGCTGAAGCCTTTCTTTTGCTTACATGTGACTTTGTTATTAATCCCTGCAAGAAGCCTCAATATGTGTGCACTGGCTTTGCTTTTGAGCATTTGAATAAATGCCTGGAGCTTTCATGTGCTGTTTAAGCTTGACTGGGAACAGACATCCTGCTACCTGTGCCTAGGGATGTTTATTTTGTGCCTGGAAAAGAATGCATCCCTTGAGCTCTTGGTGCTCAGGGCTGTCCTTTAAGCCTGATCTGTTTGGGTAGGTTAGCACTGCCTCCCCTTCTTGCTGCCCAGCTTTTCATCTACTAGTTATTTGCTTGAAAGAATCTGTTTGTCTTTAGGGTTGCAACCTGTCAAAGTTTGCTGGGACAGGACAATGCCATCACACCTTCTCAGACTATCTCCTGAGCAGGTAAATAACTTGAGGGATTGCTCTAATGGAGGTCATCCCACCACCCATGATCCCTGTGTGGAGCCTGGGTGTGGTGCAGGCTGGCAAGGCAGGAGGCCAAGGCAAACTGCTGCCAGAGTCACCTCTCAACTGCTTGGCTTTGCTTTTTGCTGCTTCCTTTTTTTAATGTTGGGGGTTTTTTTTAGGGGAAACCATTAAAAGCTGTAAAAAAACCCCAGAATTCTGCTTCTAAGCAGCTTGCTTTGGTCCCTGAAGGGATGCTGCAGGAAGCAGGAGGATGTTCTCTGCTCCCTGGGTTCTGTGTGATGAATTGCAGTGAGGAAGGTGTGGGCTTAATGTGCTGGGTAATGCCCAGGACCAAATGGCACTGGCCCCTGAAGAGCACAGTTCCCTCACTGGCTGCCTCTGCTGCTCCTTGCTGCTGTTGCCCCTGGCTGGAGGGTGCCCTGCTCTCCCAGCTGGCTGCAAAGCACAGGATGTGTGCTCCAAAAGCTCTACAGCATTGCTGCATTACTTAGGGCAGGGATTGTCCTCCTGGCCTGGGCACTGGGGAGGCCACAACTCCAATCCTGGGTTCAGTTTTGGGCTCCTCACTCCAAGAAGGACGTTGAGGTGCTGGAGTGTGTCCAGAGAAGGGCAAGGAAGGTGGTGAAGGGTCTAGAGCACAAGTGTTGTGAGGAGCAGCTGAGGGAACTGGGCTTGGTTAGCCTGGAGAAGAGGAGGCTCAGGGGAGACCTTCTCACTCTCTGCAGCTCCCTGACAGGAGGCTGGAGCCGGGTGGGGATTGGGCTCTTCTCCCAGGTAACAAGTGATAGGACAAGAGGAAACAGCCTCAAGTTGTGCCAGTGGAGGTTGAGGTTGGATATTGGGAGAAGTTTCTCCCCTGCAGGAGTTGTTAGGCATTGGCCCAGGCTGCCCAGGGCAGTGGTGGAGTCCCCATCCCTGGAGGGACTGAAAACACATGGAGATGTGGCACCTGGGGCCATGGTTTAGTGATGACCTGGCATTGCTAGGTTAATGCTTGCACTCAATGATTTGGGAGTATTTTCCAACCTTCATGATTCTCTGCCCTGGTACCTGCAGGCTGGGCTCCAGTGAGCACTCTGCCTTCCAGGAGCAGCAGCTGTCACTGCAGCAGAGAAGAAAAGGGCAGGGTTTGGGGATTTGATTCTATTTGGTTTTGTCTCCTGCCTGCTGTCTCCTCTCAATCATGCAGCCTGCAGCCTGCAATCCACAGCAAGGTGCAGAGGGAAGGACTTATGCTCACATCACCTCTTCCTCCCTCTGCTCATCCTTCTCTGCAAACCCTTTGGGATGTGCAGTCAAATAGGAACAAGCCAAGGGGGAAACCAGACCCTGCTGGGGAGGGAGAATCCCTGGGGAAGGAGGATGGGATCTGCACATGTGTACTCAGGCTCAGGGCTAACTTCAGTTTCTCTAACCTGTAACCTGCTGTTAGTATGCTCTGCCTGTCTGTTAGCTGGAAATACCTGGTTAAACAGGAATCATTGAAGGAAATCTAATCTCAAGCATTTCCTCCCCCATTCATAAAGCAGATGAGCAGTAAGAGCACACAGCAGAGGCTGAGCCAGGAAGCAGATGGCACACGCAGGGCAGGACCAGCCCTGTTTGCCCCATGGACCTCTGTGGGCTCAGCTCTGCAGAGCCCCAGGGAATATCTCCTTCCTTTCATGCTATCTTCCCTGCAGAAGTGATACCTTCACAATAATTTGAAAGGTTTAAGGGGGGGTGGGGTGGGAGGGAAGTGCATTTTCCCCCCTGTTTGCAGATGGAGTGAGTGGAGCAGAGTCCTGTGCAGTAGCTTGGCTGTGCTGAGAGTCAGGGACACCATGGAAATCAGCTGTGTCTTCTGCCATGGTGATGGGAAAGGGGTGATGCTAGGACCTGGAGAGGGTGTCCTCCAGGCAGAGGAGAAGCTCACTGCTTGGCTTTAACCCTTCATGGGTTTCCCAGAGGCAGCAGTCCTGGCCCTAGCCAGTCAAGGCTAGATGTTTGAACACCTTCCACCTGAAGCCAATGCTATAACCAGCTTCCCAGAGGCCCCCATGGGCTGCCTGGGCTCTTCTCCCAGCTCAGGTGTGTTAACATTCAAGCTGAGGGTGTTTGAACAAGCCTGAGGCTGGAGGTAGGATGTAATTATTCTGCTCCATCAAGTGGTGTGGGGTTTTTTCCCAGTAGTCAAGTGCCACCTCTTCACCTCTGGGGCTGTGCAAGGTTGGCTGTTCTTGGGAATTCATTAAGGATCTCTACAAATGAGGATAAAAACCTTCTCAAGAGCTTTCTCACTTGCTGGAAGGGCTCAACCCTGGTTCAAGTACTGCTTCAGGTGTGCATACTGTCCTGGGAGAGCTCTGTGCCTGTGGGAATGGGCTGAGTGATGCTGATGCACCTCCTAAGGCACTGTGAGTCTCTCCAGAGCCACCCATCTCTTGCAGGCAGCTGCTGAAAACGCTGTCCACATGTCCATAAACTCCAAGCAAAGCCTGAATTTGGGTGGCTGAGGGGAGAGAGCAGGTGCATGGGTGGGGAAGGCCAGATAGGATGTCTTGCAGAGCCACTTGCCCTGCTGGCTGCACTGTCTCCATAACAATCTCCCTTTATTGACCTTAAAAACAAGGCTCCTGCTTCCCAGCTGCTGCTCTGCAGTGTGGCTGCTATGGGTTGAGCAGGGTAGGTCAGGGCTGAGCATCATGCCCATGTTCTTTCCCCTCTGCCATGCTGGAGTGCAGGTGATGAGGGGTGTGTGGGGTGGTGGTAGTGGCCAGGGATGCTTTACTCCATGGCTGGTGAAGGATGTGGGGTCAGGAGGTTGGATTGCTCTGTTCCCAGTGAGGTCAGTGCTTGCTGTGTTTTCCAGCTGAGAGAGGAGGTCCTGAGTCCCCAGGCAGCTCTTCAGCTCTGGGACTGTCCCACAGGACTTCTGAGGAGCAGCTGAGGGAACTGGGGTTGGTTAGGCTGGAGAAGAGGAGGCTCAGGGGAGACCTTCTCACTCTCTGCAGCTCCCTGAGAGGAGGCTGGAGCCAGGTGGGGGTTGGGCTCTTCTCCCAAGGAACAAGTGACAGAATGAGAGGAAACAGCCTCCATTTGTGCCAGGGGAGGGTTAGGTTGGATATTGGGAGAAGTTTCTTCCCTGAAAGAGTGGTTAAGCATTAAGGCTGCCCAGGGCAGTGGCGGAGTCCCCATCCCTGGAGGGATTGAAAGCACATGGAGATGTGGCACCTGGAGAGATGGTTTAGTGGTGACTTGGCAGTGTTTAGTTAACAGTTGGACTTGATAAACTTGAAAGTCTCTCCCAACCCAAATGATTCTGTGACTTAACAGCAGAAAAAGCTTGTGTGCATCTTGTCTCTGCTCCCCAGGCCTGGGACTCATCCCTGCTGCCCCAGCTGACCTTGGCCAAGCAGTTTCCTCACCTGTAAGGCAGGAACAGATCTGTGAGCAGGCTGGAGAGATGGCCTGTGTGTCCTTCTGCTGAGCAGGCTGCTCCTGCTTGGTGGCAGTGTGTGGCAGGAGCTGGGGTAGGTGGCACCGTGTCCTGCAGGCAGGGAGAGCTGCTGGAAGAGTTGTTTCTAGCCAAGGTTTGCTGGGGAAGGGCCTGACCTGAAGCAGATGCCAGCAGAGGGAGCTGAGGTTGTTTTTCCTTTGCTGAAGCCTCCAGAGCTGCTGGATGTGGCTTTTGCAGGCTTGGGGACCTGGTGGTGACAGTGACTGGTCAGGTGGGATCAGAGTCCCTCTGCCCTTCTGGAGTGGCTGCTGTCCTGCACTGGGCACGGTGCTGGGCTGGGGCTGGGGTTACACGTGTCTGGGTGCCTGGGGGGTGTGCTCCACACTGGTGCTACCAGGCAAGGAGGTGGCACTGTCACCTGAGCTGTCACTGCCCCTCTGGGGCTGGGGTGATGCTGCTGAGCCAGGCAGAAGTGTGTGTGCTGGGCAGGGACAGTGCAGGCAGGACCTCCCCAGGGCTGAGATACCCCAAAAGCAGGGACACCCCATCAGAGGGGATGGGGAAGGTATCTGAACACCAGTGGGTCCAAGTTTGAAGGGTGAGAAGCTGCTGGGGAGCAAAGTGCATCTGGTTAACACAGCCTGGAGCCAAACCCTGCTCTGATGGAGAGGCTCAGACATGGCCAGGCAGGAAGGGGTGAGAGTTCCTCCTTTGGTGGGACTCCTGTGCTTGGTAGTGCCCTGGGGACAGTAATTCTCTTGCCCAGGATCCTGCCCTGTCTCTGCACCAGGATGAAGCAGCAGGTCCTGTCCCCAGTGTCCCCTCACAGCCCCTCCCACCTACCTGTGTCTCCTCCAGCAGTGATGGGGAGTGAGGGACCACGCTCTGCTCTCACTACCCACCCAGGGTGATTGATGGCTCTGCAGGAGGGTTGGAGAGACCCAAACCTCAGCTCTGGGCTATGCCAGACCCTTTCTAGTGAAGCCATCCCACAGAAGGAAGATTTTGGCCTCTTCTGGGGCCGAGCTCCCTATGAGGAGCAGCCTGGGCTTGGCAGGGTCTATTAGCAAGCAGGCAAGGTTGGCCATCCAGGGGGAGAATGCAGCAAGAGCCTCCATTCCTTGTTATCTAATCTGCCCTGGTTTCCCTCCTCCTTGTTTACCATGGCTGGGTTTCCTCAATTAATTCTGACAGCTGCAGGTTGGGCCCTGACGTCAATCTGTGGCAGCGAAGCCCAAAAGCCCAGGGTGGTGTTGAAGGGGACCCCAGGAAGGGACCAAGCCCTTGGCACCCCACCTGAGCCTGGGGGCATCTTGGACCTCTCTTGGAGGTGGCAGTGTGAGATGCTCATGGACCAAGGCTCTCCTAAGTTGGAGAGCAGAGAGGGGTTTGGGTCCCCAGCAGGGCTCTGGGGACATTCCCTGTCTATGCTGGTGGGACACTTGCACCCATCCCACCTTCTCCTGCAGCAGCTCTGGGTGCTGCTCTGGTTGGTGCAGTGAATAGGCAAGAGCAGTGCTTGGAGCATTGGGCAACCATGGGCAGCTGCTGCTGTTCTGGCTACCTGGGCAAGCACCCAGGGCTTCAGCCACCCCAGGGCACCACTTGGAGCAAGCTAGAGGGAGCTTGGGCAGTGCCAGGCTTGTCCTTGCTCCCTCTCATCCTCATGCATCGACTCTGCCACCTCTCCATAGGAGGCAGGGTATGTGGAATGGCCTCTTCTGACCCCAACACTGCTTCCCCAAGCTTGGCAGAACGTGGCAGCAGCCCCAAAGCATCCCTGTCTGCTGCTGGGGGTCGTGGTGGGGTGGGGAGAGGAGGACAGACTCCCAGATAAACCAGGGCTTTGGAGCATCCCAGTTTGCCCACTTTGGGAAGCAGGAGGTCAGTGAGGGCTCAGCACTCTGCGTCTGAGCAGAGACCCTTCTCCAGGACAAGCCTAGCTGCTCTGCCTTGCCTGCAGGGAGCAGGCTGGGAGGAAGAGGTGAAAGTGCCTGAGAAGCAGGTTTGTCAGAAATTTAAAAGGATCTAAATAAATAGTGATAAGGAAGCAATTATTTAAAGAGCAAACAAATGGAAACTGCTAAATGTACTACTATTTTTTTTTAGGGGTGAAGGGTGCAGGGCTGAGGCTGTTGAGTGCCAGGAGTGAGTCCCTGCAGGGGCTGGGTCTTGTGGCCAGTGCTGGCCGAGGTTGGTGGCCAGGCTGGGCTGGGCTGGGTTGGAGGAGCCTCCCTGGGGTGGGCAGTGCTGCTTTGCTCAGCCTGCAGCCCCAGCCAAGCTGGAAATGAGCCTCAGCATGACAAAGTTTCATTTCATCCCACCAGGAAAACAAAACAGGTTTGATTGATCATCTGAAAACACCACTCTCCAGGTGAGCCTCTTCATAACAGGCTCGTGGTGTCACAGCCCAGTGCTGCCTCAGTGGGGACAGGGGACAGGGACAGGACTGTCCCAGGCTCTGCAGGTCGGTTTGCTGCATGGATGCTGTGGTCTGTTGCCTGCACTCGTTGGCTTCAGTTCAAGGGAGAATGAAGCCTTAACTTGCTCCAATCCCTTTGGAGCATGGATGTGTTCCTTGCCCCTCCTCCCTGGTGCTCAGGGTCCTGCTCAGCTTTAGGAAGGTGCCTTGGTTTGTGGCAGGGCCAGGCTGCAGCTGGAAGCCAGCCCTGTTCTGACAGGGAGAGCCCTGCCCCATTGCAGGGTGCCCATGGGGGGTGGGGTGGGGGATTCCCATTGCCCTCATCTCCCCTGGCTGCTCCAGCACCCTGGAGATGCCAGCCCTCCTCTGGGGCTGTGGCTGTCACCTCTGGGGCTGTGTTTCAAAGGGCACCTTATTCCCATCCTTCCCCCCCCAGCTGTTTTCGTCAGCTTTTGGTTGGGGATTAGGCACCTGTTGACAGAACAAACATGTTGCTGCCCTCAAAATCCACCACTGAGGAGAGAAGTGATGTCCTTGCTCTGCCAGTGCCCTGAGCCAGCACTGGGATGGGGAGAGCTGGGCTTGGGGCTGGGAGTGCCCTCCAGGGGGAAAGCAGAGCCCATGTTGGGTCATATCCTGCCCTGGACTTGGAGCCTGGCTCTGACTCTCTGCTCCCTTGCAGAGCATGAATCACTTTCTGCTTCAGCAGTCTGCCCCATGAGACCAGGGATGCCCCCAAGGAATGCTGCCTGTCTCCCATGGGGCCTCAGTGTGTGCTGGTGGCCCAGCTCTGCTGGGGACTCTGTCTCCCCCCTGCCCATCTGCCAGTAGCTGTCACAGTTTTGTTCCCCCGAGGCTGGACTCCAGGAACTGAAGGCTCCTCACGGTGCTGTGGAGGCTGATGAAGATGAGGATGCTCCCAAACTGCCCCCAGGAGCCTGTGTTTGTTGGGGAAGAGCAAATTCTTCCAAGCTATGAGGCCAGCCCGGTGCCTGGGCAGGAGAGGAGGAAGGCATGACACACTGCTGTGACTCCCTGTCCCCAAGCACAGGACCTCATTTGGGGTCCTGCCCCTCTCCTACACCCCTTTTTACCTTCCTGAGCCCCCAGGAGGAGGGTTCCTACCCTGGGCAATGCTCAGTGGGAACAACAGGTTTCCTCTGGTGCTGAGTGACTCACTGTTGAGTCACTGCTGGCTCTGCTGCACCCCTGCACCATCCTCATCCCAGCCTTCCTCCAGCCCTACAGGTTTTTCCCCTCTTCCCACTGGGGAGCCAGGAGCATGAAGCCTTTGCCCCAGCCCATGCTCCATGGGATGCCCTGGGCTGTGGAGCCCCACGTGTGGGTGGGGGGCACAGAGGAGTTGTGCTGCCCTGGGAGCTACAAACCTGCCTCAGCAGGGCTGGGCCTTTCTGAGCCCAAAGAGCAAGAGCTGCCCAAGAGTGACAGGAACGGGAGGGTGGCTCTGATCTCTGCTGCCCTCCCTGCCTTCCCTCCTCCACGCTGAGGTGGAGCTGAGTGAGGGACTTAGGCTTATTTTTAGGGATTTCCCCACCTTGGGGCAAACCCTTCCTCAGGCTCTCCTGGGCCGGAGAGCTCAGGACCCAAGCAAAAAGCACAGGCAAGAGTCTTTCCTGCTCTCCAGGGCATTGCGTGCTGCCCTGACCCTGCATGGTTTGGAGACCATTGGAGCTTCTCCCGCTGTCTGCTCCCCCCCAGGAGGCGTTTCCCTGCCCCAGCAGCTCCCACGCTCTCCGGGGCCACCACCGCTCCGTGGGGCCATTATGCCCGAGGATCGTTTTGCATGTGAGGAGACACAGCAGCCTCGAGAAGAAAAATGAATTTGCATTTCTTAATGGCAACCACTGTGGGAAAGAAAAGCCACGGAGGGTTCTGCTGCCGCTCGGCCCCGCGCTGGAGCTGTGTGAAAAGACAACATCCCTTCTGCTGGCACAGGGCCCTGCCCGTCTCACCTGGCTGCTTGTGTGTGCCTGGGAACTGCCACCACCGAACAGCCACGAGCCCGCAGCCTGGGGAGGGGGTGCTGGCCTCACCACCCCACCATCGCAGCACCCCACAGCCCCACCGCCCCCTTGTCCCATCACCCACAGCCCCACAGCCCTGTGGTCCCACCACCCCGTGGTCTCAGCACCCCACAGCCCCACCATCCCACGGTCTCACCACCCACAGTCCCACCACACTGTGGTCTCACCACCCACAGCCCCACTACCCCGTGGCCCCACC
>VWZX01009666.1:366684-397107 GCA_013399015.1 Galbula dea
CCCACCACCCCGTGGTCTCAGCACCCCACAGCCCCACCACCCTATGGTCTCACCACCCACAGCCCCACCACACTGTGGTCTCACCACCCACGGCCCCACCACCCCATGGTCTCAGCACCCCCCAGTTCCCCTACACTGGTGGGATGAATAGGTGGCACTGAGGGAACAAGGCTCTGGTGCTTGTGGGGGTTATTTTGGGAGATTTCTCTCAGCCTGGATGGGTTTGGGGCTTTGCATGCTGCTTTAGCCACTGCAGGGCCAGAGCATAGAGAGCCCAGGTCAGGAGTTATATGGCTTTTCCCCGTTCCTGCACCCCAGATCACTGGTGACAGTGCAGGGACAAGCTGTGACCTTTCCTCATCCTCCCTCTGCTCTGCCAGGGTTCTCTGAGCCACTGAGCTGGGCACACCCACGTCACCCTGAGCCCTCTCTTCCTGGCACCGATGGGTGGCCCTCAGCCATTCCCAGGCTTTTAATCCCAAGAGACAAAAGCAGGAGTTTAATGCAACCAAAGGAAGAAAAGAGCTGGGCTTTGAGCAGGGAACAGCAAACACTCTGGTGGATCCCACTGCTTCCAGCCTGGCTGGGCATCCTGAGAGCTCCCCACCTACAGCACTGGGGTTTGTACCTGGAGCACTCAGCCTGGCATGGGAGATCCAGCTCCGGGGTGTAATGGGGGGAGTGGGGTGGGCAGGGGGCTGGGAAGAGGAAGGGCAGTGTATTTGGATGGGGAGCTGGTGGATCAGGGGCTGGCCTCAGGGTGTTGGCCAGGGTTGTGCTGGCATCACCCTCCTGTCTTCATCTTTCACTAGCTTGTCCTTCCCCAACCACCTTCCCAGGCATGGCTGATCTGAAGAAGTGGGGCTGTGGCACCCCAAAACCAAACCTTGGCACCTCCTGCTTCTGTGGGGTGTGAAGGAGCCTCTGCATGGGGCTAGGTGAGTACCAACACCTTTGTGCTCAGACAAGGGAAGGCTCTGGGACTTCCCATGCCACCAGCACAGAGCAGACACCTAGCCCTGCACCCCTGGGTGGACCTGGGTTCTCCAACACCCCTATTGCAGCCTCATGGGCTGCCCTGAAATCACAGACTGATTGGAGTTGGAAGAGACTTTTCAAGGTCATCTAGTCCAACCCCTCCTCAGCCAGCAGGGACATCTGCAACTAGAGCAGGTTGCTCAGAGCCCCAAACAACCTGACCTGGAGTGGTTCCAGGGATGGGACATCTCCCACCTCTCTGGGCACCCTGGGACAGGCTCTCACCACCCTCAGGGTAAACAATTCCTTCCTTCTATCTAGTCTACATCTCCCTCTCTCAGTTTCAAGCCATCAGCCCTTGTCCTGCCCAACAGGCCCTGCTAAAAAGTCTCTTCCCATCTTTCTTCTAGGCTGCACTAAGGTGTCCCTGGAGCCTTCTCTTCTCCAGGCTGAATAACCCCAACTCTCTCAGCCTGGCTTCACAGCAGAGAGATTCCAGCCCATGCATCATTTTTGTGGCCTGTTTGGTGTCATTTCTGCAGGTGACACTATTTGAGTCCTGGTGCCATTAACTCTTTTCCCTTTCTCAGTTCTCCTTGCCACAGCACAGGAGCCACCTCCTGCAGCAGGGACTGGGCTCCAGAGCAGTGGCCATGGCTGGATCTCTCAGGGTGGGCCCTGCAGGCAGGTGCCAGCAGCAATAACCATGACTGTTTGTCTCCAGCACTCCTGTAAATAGGATTTATGGCAACATCTGGGAGATGGAGGAGCCCAGCAAAGGCAGTCTGGGGAGGTCATAAAGAGGAGTGGCCCTGCTTGGCCCCAGGGCTGCTCAGAAAAGGGCTGTGTTTGGCTTGGGGGGAGGAAGAATCTAAGGAGATTCAGTTGGGCTCTGCTCTGGAGCTGTCTCCATGGTTTGAGAGCTCTGAAGATGCTCCTTGGGAGATCTGCACAGGGTCACTGCACAGGTGAAAGCCATGCCAGCTTCTCTGTGCATGCCTGCCAGTTATTTCTCATGCACTCTCTGGCCCCTTGGTGTTGCAACTGTTCTGGAGAAGCCTTCCCCCCTCCCAGGTGCCCTCTGAGGCTAGCAGAAACCTTGGCTGATGCCCAGCTTGGGGGCACTAGGAGCACCCAGTCCTGGTGGGTGCCTCTCTCCCTTTCCCCATGGTGGTGGCTGGCTGTAGCCCTTGCAGGAGGCTTGGAGGGGATCCCAGGGGAGCATGAGCAGCAGCTTTCTGCTGTTTGCTCCTGTTGGGTGGCACAGGGACACAGTGCAGACATGCTGGCTGTGGGAGGCATGACCAGAGGATGCTGCTTTGCCCTGGCATCTCTCACCAGAGCACCTCCAAAGCTTGTCTGCAAAACCCAACCTGCCTGGAGCACCCTCCTGGAGAGGAGGACACACTGGTGAGCTCTGCAGGAGCATGAGGACCTCTCTGAGGGTGGGCACTGAGTCAGGACTGCAAGGCAGGTGGGAGCTGGGATGGAAAACCTGGTTGGTATTCCCACCTTCTGTCAAGCTCACTGCCCTTTTTTTGGGGGAAGAGGAGCTTGCAGGCAGCAGGTGAGACATGCTGGAGACCTGCTGGCTCCTGGGCCCTCTGCTCACTGCTCCCTGTCTGCTCCTGCCATCAAGACTCTCTCTGGGATCACAGGGAGCATTCCAGGCTGTGACCTTCCATACATGTGTTAGCTTGGGTAACACACAAGTGAGGGTGACAGAGGCTCTTGGTGCAGGTCAGGAGGAAACAAATTATCATGAGCAAACAGCTAGTGAAGGGCAATTGAGATTACAGGTGTCAGGAGGGGGCTGAGCAGCCACCACTTCCCTGCATTGGTGGCTTCTGCCCCAGGAACCTGCACTGTCCCTCACCCTCAGCAGTGATTCCCTGTGTCCTGGTGGCTTCTGCCCCAGGATCCTGCACTGTGCCTCACCCTCAGCAGTGATTCCCTGTGTCCTGGTGCTTTCCTGATGGTTTCTGCTTAATTTGAAGGCTGGTCTCTGCCTTGGTCTCAGCCTAGCATTGGGAGCATTCCCCTCTGGGTACCGGGATGGGGTGAAGGTGCTGGGGAGGTGGAAGCCCAAAGGATGCTTGGGCCACTGGCAGCCTGGGAGCACCTCTCCTCATCACACTGCTGGTCTGGAGCTAGGACATACACCTCAGGACTGTAACACCTGCCAGATGTAGTACTGGTGTGGGCTGAAGTGCTGGGTGCTGCAGATGTGGCTCCTGTAGGTTCACACCTGTGGAGCAGGACTGAGCTGGGGGATGTGTTAAAGACATTTCAGCCATGTCAACCATTTCAATAATTTCCAGTCTCCTTGGGCTGCAGAAAACCAAACCAAACCTGAGAGATCCCATCCTGCAGCCTGGAAGCAGGGAGTCATCTTCTCTCTGAGCATCTCACAGAGGCACAGACATGGGCTGCAGGATGAGGCCATTCAGAGGCACCCAAGCTTGGGGGTTTTGCTTTTGCCAGGGTCCACTGCTGGCCCCAAACATGGTGCAGGAACCAGAGCAGAGGAAACCTGCCTGCTGTGAGGGACAAGGAAACACCTCTGAGCTGAGGGACAAGTCAGGCTCAATAGCCTCTGTGGTTTATTCAATGGCATTAAGTGCATTCAATAGTTTTAGTATATATTCCAGGGCTGCTTATCTATTATTCTTGTGATGGAGCCAGAGATCAGCTGCAGGCAGGTGGGCAGAGAGATTCTTCCAGGCTGATTCATGAATCATTTCTCCATCCCTCTCCTCTGGCTGCCTTCCCAAGTGTTGAAGTCTCAGCCATGGCACAAGGCACTGGAATTGGAGCCTGTGGCTTGAGAAGGGAGGACAAGGAAAAAGCACTGCAGACTGCACACATGGGGCAAAACCCCAGACTTTATTTCCCCTCTTTTGTTGTCCCTCAGATGTTGCAATCTCTGCTTTTCCTGGTCTGTCTGTGTGTAAGCAGAGCTTGTGCTGAGCTGCTGATTGCGAAAGGCAGCAGTGAGAGTGTGGCATGGCTTGGAGACACCAACCCTGCCTTGGAGACACCAACCCTGCCTTGGGTACACCAACCCTGCCTTGGGGACACCAACCCTGCCTTGGGACACCAACCCTGCCTTGGAGACACCAACCCTACCTTGGGGACACCAACCCTGCCTTGGGACACCAATCCTGCCTTGGAGACACCAGCCCTGCCTTGGGGACACCAGCCCTGCCTTGGAGACACCAACCCTACCTTGGGGACACCAGCCCTGCATTGGAGACACCAACCCTGCCTTGGGGAGGGAAGTGAAGAGCTCATTTTGGGGCTTTTTGCCTTGTTTCCCACATCCCCATGGTGCTTCCTGGCTGCCAGGTCTCCTTGAGCACAGCAAAGCAGATGTTTTCCCCTCTGATCTCTTTTGCTTGTCCAAATGCCCAGTGCTGCTGGTCAGAGGAGCAGAAGAAGCTTCTTCAACCCCAGATGGGAACCAGGTCACAGATTCCCAGACAGTTTGGGATGACCTGGCTCTGGAATGCTCTGGAGCTGGGACCCAGCAGCAGACATCCCTTCTGCCTGGGGACATCCTGCTCTCTCTTGGTGTCCCTGGTTGTGACTCCTCTACTTTGTTCCTGGCTCCTTCAGGAGCACTGCTTAGATGTTTGCTCTGGTAACAAGTGGTAATTAAAGCTAAATAAACGAGGGAGCCCTGGGGGTGATGCCAGAGGAGGACTTGCAGAGCTGGTGCAAACCGTAACCTGCTCGGCAAACTGGCCCGGAGCTGGCAGCCAGGAGCTGCTGCAGGGAGGGGGGGGGATGGCTGCAGGGATCTCCCAGCAGAGCTGGACTGTGTGGGGGGCTGCAGAGTGGAGAATCAGAGAATCACTATGGTTGGAACAGACCTCTGAGATGATCAAGTCCAAACATCCACCCAACACTGCCATGCTCATCACTAAACCATGGCCCCAAGCACCACAGCTCCATGTTTGCTGAATGCTTCCAGGGATGGTGACTCCACCACTGCCCTGGGCAGCCTGGGCCAGGCCTTGACAGCTCTCTTGGGGAAGAAATTCTTCCTAATACCTAGCCTGAACCTCCCCTGGTGCAACCTGAGGCTGTTTCCTCTCTTTCTGTCACTTGTTCCCTGGGAGAAAAGACCAACCCCCACCTGGCTCCAGCCTCCTGTCAGGGAGCTGCAGAGAGTGAGAAGGTCTCCCCTGAGCCTCCTCTTCTCCAGCCTAACCAAGCCCACTTCCCTCAGCTGCTCCTCACCACACTTGTGCTCTAGACCCTTCTCCACCTTCCTTGCCCTTCTCTGGCCACACTCCAGCATCTCAGTGTCCTTCTTGGAGTGAGGAGCCCAAAACTGAACCCAGGATTGGAGTTGTGGCCTCCTCAGTGCCCAGTCCAGGAGGACAATCCCTGCCCTGATCCAAGCCAGGATGCTGCTAGTCTCCTTGGCCTTTTTCATACATGGTTTTACTCAGTATCTTAAGTTTCCACAGCCAAGAAGCACATAGCCTGTGCTTGGAAGGCTATGGCCTTGACTCCAAGGCTGTGCTGGGATGCTCCTGCCTCTGCTTCCCACATCAGGATGCTGGGGGGGGGGACATGGGTGCAGGTTTGGGTGCTGTGCACCAGCCCCTGAGCTAGGCAGAGCCCCCAGCACAGTGCCACTGCTCCTGGCTGTAGGCAGGACCTGGTGCTGTGTGTCAAGATCAGGCAAGAGGGGGGAGGATCCCCCTGAGGGGGGCTGCATCCTGCCAGCCAGACCTGCTGCAGCTCTCTGGAGCTTTGCAGCAGGCTTCCAGGGATGTGTAAGGAAAAGGCTTTTTGGTGTGAGGGTGCTGGAGCCCTGGCCCAGGCTGCCCTGAGAGGTTGTGGAGTCTCCTTGTGTGCAGAGATTCCCAAGGCAGCTGGAGGTGACCCTGGGCAAGCTGCTGTGGGTGCACCTGGTGGAGCAGGGGTTGGACTGGCTGATCCCCCGAGGTCCCTTCCAACCCTCACCATGCTGGGATTTGGGGATTCTGTGAATGCAGGATCAGGCCTGCTGCTGGATCATGCACATGGTGCCTTGCCTGAAGCACAGAGGAGATGCTCCTGGTGGTACAGGAGGCTCTGCTGTGACTGTCATGAGCCAGCAGCACCTAAGGGAGCACTGGGTGGCCAGGACTCCCCTGCTGGCTGTGCCACATCCCTATCCCATGTGCCCACCCTTTGGCAAAGCCTGGACAGGAGCTGGGTACTTCTCCACCACAGCCACTCACTCTATGCGTCCTCCTCAGCCTAAGACTCCCTTGCCCCAAGCACTACATGTGCCAGGCTTGGCTGTGTTTACCAAAACAGGGGAGAAAAGCTCCCCTCAGACGGCAGGAGCCCTAATCTAGGGGGGGTGAAGGGGTCATCACGTTCCCCACTGATAAGATAACATTGAGGTGTTTCCAAAGGGAAGCAGAAACTCCTGGTGCTGGTGACAGCCTGGCAAAGCCTTTGCCAAGGTGTTGGGGGAGCTGTCCTGGAGGAGTTGCCTTCCCACCATGGCCTTTTCTTTTCCTCCTGGCAAACAATTCCAACGGACAACTTATCAGCTGTGCCGTGCCACCTCCGTGCACCAGCCCCGGGACCAGGGTGGCTGAGGGATGCTGGCTCCACCGTGGCAGTCTCCAAGCCTTTAGCTCCTCAAACCCTCTTGGTGGCCATGCACCAGCCAGGACACAGTGCTGTGGGTCTGAGCTGGGTTACACCGTGGGTGTTTGTGGCCAGGGGTTTGTCTGAGCTGGGTTTGTAGGACGTGGGGGAGTTGGGTTTTGGCAGTGCTACGTGAGCAGGAGGACTACCTGAGCTGCCCTGCCTTCTTCAGCTCTACAAAAAGACAATAAATACCAGCTGGGTGTCTGTCTCGGTCAAAAACAGCTTTTTCCTGCTTATGCCGGTGGAGACAACCCAGGCCTGGAGTGCTGCCGGTTCCTGCCGTGGCCCCGGTGCCCTGTCTTGCCTGCAGCACCTCAGGGAGGTGCCGGTGCTGGATCTCTGGTGGGAGGGATGCTTTGGCTGGTGGGAGGGGTCCTTTAGTCCCAACACCTCTGAGCATCCTCACTCGCAGTCTCCACATGCAGGATTTGTGCATAGGGGGTGCTCCTTGCCCCCCAGAATGAGCCAGCCTGCCCTGGGGGTGCGATGTCACGCTGCAGGCTCCAGCCAGGGACTCCTGTGCATCCAACATGTCTCTGTGCTGAAAAGCCTGGCTTTGGTCTCGCTGCCTACAGTGTCCCCATCTCTTGGGTGGGTGTCCCAGAGGAGGGTGGGAAGGGGTTCACAGTGCCCGGATTCGCCCCACTCGCCTCCCAGAGCCCATTTGGGTCCGAGCCCAGCGTCTTGACGCACCCACACCCGCCAAGGGTTAACCCCAGCTTGGGCTATTCAAACACCTCCAGCTGAGGTAAGCACCCAGCTTGTTTGTTCAGGTAAATAAGGAAGGAATTGGATATAATGGGCAAAGGAGGCATTTGCTGAGCACCTCCTACTCGGCTGCCGGCTGCCTTCATCCCTCGGACACCCTCGGAGCTGCTTAGGGTGTCCTGTCCCCTTCCCTGTCCTCGTCCCTGTCCTCAGCCCGTTGATGCCTGCCCAGAGCTGATGTGGCTCAGCCTGGCTGTCCTGCCTCTGCGGGGCTGGCTGTGAGCCCGTAGGCAGGGTGCTGCTGGCCACCCAACCTGCTGGTGCTGGGGCACCTCTCTTCAGGCCATGCCCACCCTGGCCATCGTGCCAAGCACCACGGGGATGGCTCTTGCCACCCTACGCTGGGACCCATGCGGTTTCTGAGCCGCCCACATACCTCCGAGGTAAGCTCCACGCTGCTGCCGCGACCCTCCCTGACTGCCCGGGGCTCCCCCGGCACCCGTCGGCACCCACCTTCCTTCTTTCCCTCCCTCCTGGGGCTGCTACAGTACTTTTGGCACTGATTCGGGGTGGTGCTGGCCCCTGTGAACATCCCGTCCCACGGCTCCTTGCACCTCCAGGTGCTGTTAGGGCTAAACAGGGACATGTTGTCCCCCGGCGTGAGGTTCTTGGCACTTCTCAGGATGGTGACACCTAAAATAAAATAGGATTTGCCAACTCTGTGTCTTCACAACCCCCTCCTGCTCGGGGGAGGAGGGTGGGACAGGAGCCAGAGCACTTGGGGCAGGCTTCCCCCAGAGGTCACCCTGTCGCGGCAGGGACACTGAGGGTCCCAGGAGCTCCTGTGCCTAGCAGGAGGCAGGGGAAGCTGCGCTGTGGGGCACTGTGTGACCAACAAGCAACAGAGTGCCCTTTATAGAGCCTGCCAGGTCCTGGGGCAGCTGTCAAGGAGATGCCAGCTCAGAGGTGTCTCTCTAAAGCACTTGGAAACCCGTTGTCAGACCTGCACTGTCTCTGCTTTGTGGCCAGGTGGTAGTTTTTGGGTTTCTTTTGGTTAGTGCTGAAGGCACCTTGGCTCTAGGTTTGATCTCTGTGGTTCTGCTCAGTTAGTGAAAGACAAACACTGCTGGGCTGCCAAGTCCCCACAATAAGAGCTTTCTCAGGGGCAGGGAGCTGGCAGTGGGAGGAAGGTGCTGCTATAAATAGGGACTCCCTGGCCCTGCATGGGGAACACCAAGCTCTGCTGCTCACCTGGGGGACACCGAGCACCAGGGCTTTGCTCAGGCCACTGAAGGGTTGCGCCTGTTCCCTTCCCCTGCCTCCCTGCACTGATGGAGAGAGCAGCCTGACCCAGGGCGTGGGGACCCGTGAGGACACTTAGTCCCCATGCCAGCACCCATGCAGGTAATGGCAAGGGTAGCCAGGGAGTATTGGTGGTGCCAGAGAATGCTAGAGGGTGGAGCTGGGGGTCCAGGACCACCCCAGGCACGGGCTGCATCCCTCCTGGGCAATCCAAGGTAAGCCTTGGGCTTGCTCTGGTCCCACCCCTGTTACCTTGCTGGTACCAGAACCAGACCCCTGGGTTGTCACACCCCCAGCGCCTCAGCACTGTTCCCAAACCCCTAGCCTGTTTTGGCCAATCTGTCCTCCCCCCATCTTGAGATAAAAGAGGTGAGTGGCACAGCTGGGCAGGGTTTGGCACCCGAGAGGGACGTGGCACTGCAGGCACAGTGAGGCTGGCAGGGTGGGTGGGACGTGCTGGTGGGACCCTGAATTGTCAGCAGCCTCTGAGCATGTGGGTGTCTGCTGCAGACCCCAGGTCCCTTTGCCTGCTCTGGGTCCCATGAGATAGCTCCTGTCTTCTCCTGGGCAGCAGCTGTCTGGCAGAGCCAACAGATCCCTTCACCTCTCCAAGCCATGGTGCAGCTGGCCTCAGGGTTTTCACTCTGGCTGACCCCGTCCTTGGGGACCACCAGGGAGGTGTCTGGGGCCAGAGGTGTTGAGACAGACCAGGAAACAGGGAAACTCCCCCCAGACTGCAGTTCTGGGTGGGCTTCTGGGCCAGGAGGGGATTGCTGGGTCTGTGGAGTCCTTGTCCTTTCTCAGCCCTGGGGTCCCTGTCATCTCCCACTCCCATGGTCCCGACAATGCTGTGCTGAAGCATGAGGGGCAGGTGAACTGAAAGAATCAATTAGACAGAATCCCCTTGCTCATGGGGCTGCTCTGGGCAGTCTGGGACAGTTCTGGATCCTGCACATCTCCAGTTCCTCTCTGGACAGCACAGCGTTTCCCCACCGCTGACCCCATCCTCAGCCTGAGGACTGGAGCTGACCCAAGAGCCTAGCTCTGACTCTCCCTCCTGCCTGTTCCTGAGCCCTGCTGCCTGGGAAGGGTTTTTGGAAGCACCTGAGGACGTGGGAGAAATCCTAGGTGCTGCAGGCAGCACCTTGTCCTGTCATGGGCCAGCCTCCACCAGTCCCACAGGTCTTCCTGAGCTGGTCTCCAGCCCAACCTGTTTAACCACAGGTTTAACTTTAGTTAACGGGCTCATTGTTCCAGAGGGTGCTTGGGTGCATTTCCTATTCATTTATGTTTTACTGCTTCCCAAGGGCTGATCTCAGCTCTTCACTGTCACTGGTGCCTAGGTAGCCACCCTGAGCAATGCTGGGTCATGTTTGCCAGGAGAGCTCAAGGTGACACAGGAGGTCCTTGTCCCAGTCCTCATCCCCCTCAGCTGTGGTATCTGCTGCTTCCAAGGCTCCAGATTGGACTAAGTCCCTGCAACCCTGTGGAGCTTAACCATGACCCAGCAGCACCCAAAACCCTGGGCTTGCTGCTGGTCCCATGCCTCAGGGAGCTCAGGGAGCCCTGTCCCAGCCCTGCTGCCATGAAGTTTTGCCCCAAGGAAACATCTGGAGTTGATTTCTCAGCTGCTGTTGGAGCCATTTGGGGTCAGGTTGTCACAGTGCCCTTTGGGGTGGTCTCTGCCTTCTCCTCCTCACCCTGCCATGAGGAATGAGCCCCTGTGCCAGCAGCTCAGCCCTTTGCTGTAGCATCCCCACAGTGCCAGCAGGAGCAGGGAACAGGGTCAGCTTGCACCTGCCCCAGCTGGTTGGGGTGTCTCCTCCCTATCTGTGGGGAACACTGGGGAATGAGGCAGGGTCACAGGGTCACAGGGTGGCAGGTACCTCCTGGCTGTGCCACAATGGTGGAGCTTTGGTGTTGGCATGGAGAAAACCTATGGGGACCTGATGGCTCCATCCTGGTTTGGGGATGAAACCCTCAGGGGCCTTGGTGGCTTTATATGAGTTTGGGGATGAAACACTCATAGACTTAAAGGCTCCATCTCAGTTTGGGATGAAACCCTCAGAGGCCTTGGTGGCTCCCATCCTTGCTTGGAGTCTGCTTCTCCACTGCTCTGCACCAGAGCCTTGCTCACCCATGACTGGGTTGCAGGCAAGCTCTGCTGCCTGAGGAGGGCTGGATGAGGATGCTGGTGGTGGGATGGGTGTCCTGTAAGCAGCACCTCACTCTGCCTGGCACCCTGGGGACGGCAACACTCTCAGTCAGAGCCTCCCCACAGGCTGCTGAGCCCCTGCCACCATGCCTTGGCCCCCGTGTGCCCACAGAGGCAGCACCTCAGGGTCCTGCTGGGCTCTGGTGACATGGAGACAGCTGTCTAAAGTGTTGCAAGGGGCAATTCTCTCATGGCTTCCCCTCTTGCCAGGGGTGATGGGATGAGCAGGAGGCCACTTTGGAGTGGCTTTGCTGCAGGTGAGCTCCAGTGCAGAGCCCATGGCACCAGCGTTGCAGGAGCCAAGGGAGCCCTGGCCAGGACTGATGCAATTCCCAGCACAACCTCCTTTAGCTTGAGTGGAGGACGTGAAGTTTTTTGGCTTGCCCTGAGGGTCAGTGCTCCCTGTGAGCATCTCAGTGCACCTGGGGCTGCCCCTCCAGTTCTTCTTTTCCAGGCAAATATGAGAAGGGAGAGGAGAGGGAAATGGCCCAAAGCAGCTTCAGAGAGCAAACAGGTCCCCACCCAGGCTGGTCACCTGCGTGCCAGAGCGGGAGAAAGTCAAACAAGGGTCCCCGCCCTGAGAGTACAGCCCTGCTTGGCTGCTGATTGCTCAGCCTTTTGGGGCCATTTGCCCAAGGGATTGAGTCCTTCTGGTCCCAGGCAGGAAAAAAAAGTGTTAGGATGAGGATCAGGATGGGAGAATGATGAGGATGGGACTGTCCATCACACTGTGTGCCCAGGGACAGCTCCACAGCTCTGCTCCTGTGTGTGTCTGGCTTATGGCTGAAGGACCTCAGCCAGGCAGAGGTGGGATGGGCAAAGGACACACCATGACCCCAGAACATCCTGGAGGCATTAGGGATGAGACCCTCTTGTCCCCTCCCCAAAAAGCTTCTGCTGCCAGCACTGTGGGGCTGGAGCTGCACCAGCTGTTACCACTTGCCTTTTATGCAGGGAGCAGCGTGAGGTTGGATTGAAGGTTGATCTCCTAAAGCTCTTCTTTTAATCCAGAGCACATTTAGGAGAGGTTTGGAAGCCAGCACCATCTCTCAGGGAAACTGTTAGGGTGGTGGGAGCAGCTTGGTGGTGCAGAACCCCTTCTCCCTCTTCCTCCTTGCTGCTGTGCTACAGAAACCCTTCAAGGATGTGGGCTCCAGCTCCCAAACCTGCAACCTCTCCCTGGATCCCATGGGGTCAGGCTGCTCTGGGTGCTGTTTAGGTGGCCATGGTAATTCCATGCATTTTTCCAAGCTTTTGGGGCTTTTCCAAAGGTGAAATGATTGGGCAGAGCTTCCAAACCCATATTTCTGGGGGCATGAACTCATGCCTGGGAGTGGGACATGGCAAGTGCTCCCCATGGGAACCTCTGGGATTAACAGGGGTGTCACATGTGCCTATAAATGACATTTCATGACAGCAGGGACATTGACACCTCATCCTGGGTGCTTGGGCACTGGTGTCCCTCTTGCACCAAGCAGCCAGCTGCTCTGCTCCCTGTGCTCCAGGGATGAGCTCTGCCTCATGAAACACGAAGGAGTCTTTCCATTTTTAGCCTTTTTAACCTTTCACCCCACTTTCTAGAGCAAACAGGGACCCCCATTCCATTGCCTCTGTCCCCCATTCCCCTTTGGGGGCTGCCTGGTTTCCCCAGCTGGGTTTGGGGTTGTTTCAGCCTTTGCATGCTCCTTTTTTATTACAGGCTCCCTTGCAAAAGCTGCTACTTTTTCTGCTCTTAAATCACCAATGTGGGGTGTTTTGGGGTTTGTTTTCTTGTGAAAAGCAATGCCAGAGGCAGGCAGGGAGCTCAGCAGTACCCTGGCTGTGCCCCATCGCCAGCTTCTCCCCTGGCAGGGGTTTTTATCTTCCCAAAGCCTCAGGATGGCTCTCGGGGAGGTTTCTCCACGGATGGAGCCGTTCCCTGGTGTTGCCATGGAAATTCAGCAGGCTCATCCTCTTCTCCACGGCCTCCAGGACTCCTGTGTACCGGAGACAGATGGGGACAGGCTGATTTTGGGTAGCTTGTCTTGTAAGAGAGTAAAAGGAAAGTTCTCATCCAAGAGCTGGGTGCTGTGGTGCTAGGCTCAGTCCCCAGTCTGGGTGAGCCAGTTTTGCGTGCTGTTGTGCTGGGCCATCCCTGGGTGAAAGCAGCAAGTGATGTTCTCCATGCACAGGAACGTGCCCTTGTGGTTTCAGCATCCTTTGATGTCCATGGGCCACCTTGGAGCCCTTCCAGCAAGCCCCTTTGCCTCCTGCAAGGGTGTTCAGCACCAGCTGGGGCTCACCTATTGCCAGCCTGCTGTGTGCAATTCATGGGAAGACCCTAAAAAGCTCCTGATGGTTAGGACCTACTTGTCCTCCAGGCTTCTTCTCCCTGCTGGCTGCTGTGGCTGATCCTCCCAAAATCAGACCACCCCCTCCCAGCCCCATAGCTGACCTCAAGGCTGAATTCATCCAGGGGCTCACAGGGCACTGTGGGTCTCTTGGGAGGATCTTTCCCCTCTAACAGGCTTAGTTCCTCCCTTTGTGCCTGGTCACTGGGTGGGAAAGCAGGAATTGGTGCTGGGATGAGCCTCTCCTCTCCTCCTCTCCCAGCAGGTTTGGAGCCAGTGCTGAGCACAGGGATGGGCAGTGCCAGCCCTGGGCTGACTGCTCTGCTCCCCAGCCGCCTCCCTCGGCCGGACACTTCCCTGCTGCCCCCTCCTCAGGACCCTGACACCCGGAGCTGGGGCTGCCCAGATAGCCCCAGTCCCCCCAGTACCCCTGAACAACCTCTGCCTGCTTTCTGCCTGCACTACTTCGACATGCTCTACTCGGAGGACATCGCCTGGGCCACAAAAGGCATGGGGGAACCATCCCAAAGCGCTGCCCAGGTGGCCAGAGGGGAAGCCCAGAAGGAGCCAGAGCAATGTCCCATCATCGACAGCCAAGGCTTGGGGCTGGGGGCTGAGGGGGACCTGGCCCTGGAGGAGCACTCGCTGGAGCAGGTCCAGAGCATGGTGGTGGGTGAAGTGCTGAAGGACATCGAGACAGCCTGCAAGCTCCTCAACATTGCTGCAGGTAGGTGAACCCTCCCCAGCTCTCTCCAGGGTGCAGTGAGGGAAGGATGTGCTGCTGCAGGAGCTAAAGCCATGCTGCAGCTCAGGGGGTTGCAAGCAGGTTGCTGGAGCTTGGGGGTCACAGCTGCTTCCCTGCTCCCCTGGGGATGGCTCCTGGGCAGGGCTGTTGGCTAATGCCCAGGGATGGCAGCAAAATACCCCTCCAGCTTCAGGGGCTTGGAGTTATGCTGAGATAGGGGTGAGCAGAGCCTTAGACAGAGGCCTGGGTTGGGTGTGAGGTGCTGGTGTGACCCAGGCAGTGCCACAGAGCCAGAGAGATGCAAGGACACAGAGACCTGATGCTGAGCCTGTCTTGTCCCAAGCTGGGGATCCCTTGCCCTCCCAGGGCAGCCTTATTGAGGTGCAGGAGCAAGGAGCAGACAGTGGGATTTTCATTATCCTTCTCTCTATCCCATTTTCCCTGGGACATTAGGAGCAGGCAGATGAGCCTGTGGGGTTGGAGACAGCCTGGAGCCAGCTGATATTGCCTGAGCTGGGCATGGGCTTGGGTGTAAGGGGAGGAAGACAGCCCAGGACTGAGTTCCTTGGGGCATCTCTGCCATAGGGCGTCACTGGGATATTTTCCCTGGGGCATCACTGCCTTGGCTCCTGCAGTCTCAGGATGTGCTTAGATTTATGCAGGCACAGCCACCTGCTCCCTTAAAACATTTGATGTCACCTGGGATGGTGCAGGGAGCAACTGGGGCTCCAAAAGCCTGGATGATGCTTCTGAAAGTGAAGGAGGTGGCAACCCTAGGGACCAGGACAGGTTGAGAGCTGGGTGCTCCCATCCTGGTGAGTGATGCTGCAGGACAGGATGGATTCCTGGGGCTGCTGTGGGGTGAGCTGAGTTTCCCTGGGCTTTCACTCTGCCTCCAGACCCTGCAGACTGGAGCCCTGGCAACGTGCAGAAGTGGATCCTGTGGACAGAGCACCAGTACCGGCTGCCGCAGATCGGGAAGTCCTTCCAGGAGCTGTCGGGAAAGGACCTGTGTGCCATGTCTGAGGAGCAGTTCTGCCAGCGCTCACCTGCCTGTGGGGACATCTTGCATGCCCACCTTGACATCTGGAAGTCTGGTAGGTGCTGGGACCAGGAGAGAGGTGGGGAGAGAGGGTGGGTGATGCTGTGCAGTGGGAGATGCTTCTCTGACTGCCTCCTGCTCCTTTCCAGCTGCCTGGATGAAGGAAAAAGCTGCCCCAGGAGATGTGAGATACTGTGGTGAGTTGCACGTGGGCTCAGCTCCACCAGCCTTGCTTCCACCTCAGAGAGGTCTGGGGCATCTGAGAGGTCATTCCCTATTTAACTGCAGTTATCTGCTGTGTTGGAGTGGCTGCTGCACATCATCCCTGTGGCTACACTCCCTCCTCCCCCAAGTAGTCCCTGAGGGGTCTGTGAGGTGCAGCAAAGGGGAAAAGCCTGTGAGACCCTCCCCAGCCCCATCCTGCACCTTGTGCATCCCTGAAGGGCTGTGTGAGGGCAGGACTGAGCAAGTTTCCCTCCCCCAAGATGGGGAAGAGCGAGTGATGCTTCCAGACAACCCAGTGCCTGGGCTGAGTCTCCACTGACCCACAGGCATGGAGCTGGGATTTCCCAGACAAGGACTCCTGGCGGTCCCCAGGATGGCTCAAAGCAGGGAGGTCTCTCTCCCTCACCTCTTGCTTCTCTCTTCTCGTGGCAGGAGGTGATGCCAGCTGGGCAGACAGCGAGGTGGACTCATCCTGTGCTGGCCAACCCATCCACCTCTGGCAGTTCCTCAAAGAGCTGCTGCTGAAACCCCACAACTATGGGCGCTTCATCCGCTGGCTCAACAAGGAGAAAGGTGGGTGAGAGAGTAGGTAGGTGCTTCGAGCATCCACCAGGGCAGGCAATGAGGAGGGCAGAGGAGGTTGTAACCTTCCATTACCCTGCTCCCCTCCCAGGTATCTTCAAGATTGAGGACTCAGCACAAGTGGCTCGCCTGTGGGGCATCAGGAAGAACCGCCCAGCCATGAACTACGACAAGCTGAGCCGCTCCATCCGGCAGTATTACAAGAAAGGAATCATCCGGAAACCTGACATCTCCCAGCGCCTTGTCTACCAGTTTGTCCACCCAGTCTGAGTGGTGGTGGTGGTGGTGGGACAGGCTGAGCCCTGGGAGGGACCTCAACCACCTCCCTCTGCCTCCCAGCTACAGAAACCATCTTCCAGCGCTAAGGACCGTGGTTAGGGTACTAAGAGGCTCAACCCCTCCCTGGGGACACCAGCAATGGACTATGGGACCCCTCTGGCTTCCCTAGCCTTGGAGGGGAGGGATGAGCTCTCAACTAAGAGACCAGCACCTGTGAGTGCTCCCAGGGGAGCATGGACATGGACTTTGGGGCCGGCAGAGGAGACAGCAAGGAGCTGACGAGGGTGAGAAAAAAGCTGATGTAACTGTGGTTCTCACAGAGCTCCCCGCAGCCTTGATGCCCTTTGGCAGGGATTCAAGGTGGCTACATGCCTGGGGTCACCCAGGGGAGGAGCTGGGGGATGCAGGAGTCCTACCCCCAGGTCTCTTGCCCCCCCAGCACGTTGCCCTCTCACAGACATCAGCAGGACACGGAGGCCAAGAGCATGTCCTAGCAGGAGACCTCGATATCCCCATGGCATCATGCCCTAGGGGAACATGGCATCATTGGGGACACACTCCCCTCCAGCCAGATCCTGTCCCTATGCCACCACCAGCCTAGCTGTGGGACCAGCTGTCCTCTGTCCTCATCAGGAGTGACCCTGTGCACAGGATTTACCCCAACCAGCAGCTCCTGGCCCTCAGCCCTGGTTGGGGTGGGGGCAGCATAGCGGGGGGCTCTGCACCTCAACCCTCAGCTGCAAAGAAAAGAGGTACCTCAATTTCTGGGGGGGCAGTGTCTAGGTTTGTCCCTCCCTCCTCCTTTCCTTCTCGGGTGCTGGCTCTCTGTGGCTTTGCCCTGCCCATTGTTCAGGGAGGACAAAGCCTGGACATGAGCTGGGACAATGGCACCCACAGGGACAATGGCACCCACAGGGACAAGGGCACCCTTGGCTGGGACTGCACTGACCCGACCCGGAGCAGCCTGGCACCAGCAGCACCCAGAGGTGCTGCCCGCCATGGGAGCTGGGTGCCCTGGGGATAGCAGGCATCCACCCCTTCACTTCCCACTCTAGGGCACACTTGGCCTTTCCCATCCACAGGGATTCAGGGCTGAAAATGGGTGTTTTCCAAAGGGAGCACCTGGAAAACATGGGCATGGGGCTGTGCACACCAGGACATCCTTGCAGGCATGGGGTCCTCTGAGCCAGCTCCCCCCTCCTTGGGCAAAGGGACACCCAGAGCCCCCCAAAGCCTCCAGGTTCTTGGCCCTGGTACAGGGCTCTTCCCTAGATTTGGATTTTATTTGGACTGCTGGATTCTAGAAGTTGGGAAAAGGGAGAGGGCATCTATGCCATCTCCTTCTGGTCAGTGAGTCTGAAACACAACTCACTGAGCCCCAGCTGGGATGGAAACCTGGGGATTGCTCCAACTGCACATTTCATGAGAGTCTAAAGTGACCTGGGAGTGTTGATCTTTTATATTTTGATGTTTTAATTTGTTCCTTTCCTTTCTGATTTTGGCTGGTGGGAAATTGTGAGTTAGGTTCAAATGCTGAGGGTCAAGGGCAGCCTGGGTACCCACAGGGTGCTTTGTGGGAGTTTAAAAGGTAAAAAACCACCTGGCTCTTGGTCTTTTGTTTTTAACTTAACCTAGCTGCCTGTGATGGCTCCTGCTTTTTCCTTCTTGTTCTGCCTGATTCATTCTGTTCACATGGTAGAGGAGGGGACACCTTCTGCCAACCCTGAGAGCCAGCTGGGGAGGGTGTACCTGGGACACAGTGTCCCCAGGGTTGTGAAGACCTGACCCAGGAGATGCCCACTGCAGTGGGATGGACAGCCAGCACCGTGGTCACAGCTGGGGTTTCTCCCCACAGAAGAGAGATTCTATGGAATCTCTGCACACAAGGAGACTCCACAGCCTCTCTGGGCAGCCTGGGCCAGGGCTCCAACACCCTCACACCAAACAAGTGTCTCCTCCTGCTCAGATGGGACCTCCTGGGTTGCAGCTTGTGCCCAGTGCCCCTTGGCCTGTCCCTGGGCACCACTGAGCAGAGTCTGGCCCCAGCCTCTTGCCCCTAGTCTTGAGCTCTTGCTCAAGCAGCCCCAGGGCTCTCAGCCCTTTCTCCTCCCAGAGATGCTCCAGTGTCCCCAGCATCTTCCTAGCCTCCAATGGACTCTCTCCAGTAGTTCCTTGTATCTCTTCAACTAGGGAGCCCAGAACTGGTCACATCAGCACAGATGTGGCCTCACTAGGGCAGAGTAGAGGGGGAGGAGAACCTCCCTTTCCCCTCTGGTCACACTTTTCTTAATGCACCCCAGGAGACCATTGGCCTTCTTGGCCATAAGGGCACATTTCTGCCTCATGATTAACTTCTTGTCCCCCAGCATTCTCAAGTCCTTCTCTGTGGAGCTGCTTTCCAGCAGGTCAACCCCTAACCTATACTGCTCCATGGGGTTATTCCTCCCTGGGTGCATGACCCTACACTTGCCCTTGTTGAACTTCATGACACTCCTGCCCCAACCTCTCAGCCTGTCCAGGTCTCCCTGAACAGCAGCACATCCTGCTGAGGTGTCAACCACTTCTTCCAGTTTGGATCATCCCCAAAGTCTTCTCCTCCCTCCCACAACCTCCTTGTGCACCAGAGCTTTAGCAAAACACCTAAGTCCTCATCCTACTGCACCTCAAACCTCAGGGTGGGAATGTCCCTACCTGAGACCTCAGCAGCTGTGACTGTGGCTCTGCAGGGTGCAGGGTTGGGGAGGTCCCAAACTCCAGGGTGGGACAAGACCGGCGCACGGAGCCAAACGAGGAGCCAGAGCCAGAGGACACTTACAGAGCTCAGTTATTTTCTCTTGCTGCTTTGTTGTTGTTGTTGAATCCACGGTAATACAATCACAGATAGATAGATATATATATTATATATATATACTTCTTAAATTACACAATCAATGTACAAAAACCGGGGTGCATTGCTGAGACAGGTGCTTGGTTGGTTGGGTTTTTATCTGACTTTTTATTTTCCTTTTTTCTATGGTTTTGGGGTTGGTTTTTGTTTTTCCCTGTTTGCATACCTGGTAGGGGATGTGGTGCTGGATGGCTCTGCACCAGCACCTGGTGCATCTCCTGCCTCCATGAGAGAACACTTGATCTCTGGGGCCAAAAAATTCATCAACCAACAAAAGGGGCAGGAGAGGAGCGTGCAGGGAGATGATGGCATCGATGCTGCTGTTGGTGATGGTATGGAAAAAAATGAGAGATGAGCTGTAGGGAAGAGCTCAGGCTGGCAAATGTGCCCAGGGCAGAGGGGTTGGGGTGACCATGCTGGGTGACAGCACCCATGGGTGCCTAGGGGATCCCGTCCATGCCGTGGCTGGTTGCAGAGCCCAGTAGCAGGAGAGGTAGAGCCTGTTGGGGAAAAGCAAAAGGCAAAGCCTGTGGTTGTTCCCCTGGTTTTGGTGTGTCTTGTTCTAACCCATCTTCACCAGGTGGCTGCTCTGCTGCCCAGGTCTGCTGCCCGTGCTGAGCCCTCCTCATCCTCCCTCTGGCTGCAGCTCCTGGGGATGTTGCTTGTCCCCATCCCTGCTCTGCTCCTGTCTCTCTTCAGGACCGTCCCCATCAGCATCCAGGCTGGTTCCCACTATCCCAGACTGGATGTGAATGTGTTTCCAGCAGCAGCATTGGGCTGTTGTGGGTCCTTCTCCAAACAGCATTTTAGGGTCATCTCCCTCCAGGTCTGCTGTGTGCTGGGTAACGGCCCTGGCAAAGGGAGATGCTGCTCCCTGCAGCACACACTAGGCATCAGCTCAGAAGCCTCCACCCACTCCAGATGTGTTGGAAGCCTGGCCGGGAGGAGAAGGAGGAAGAGGAGGAGGAGGAGGAGGAGGCAGAGGAGATGCCACCAAGCTCCATGGCGGGGCTGGTCCCACCTCACCTGGGCATCAATTTGCCACCAGCCCTGCCTGTGAGCAGGGACCTGTCCCCAGATGGGGCTGGGTGGCTGCAGGGCCGGAGGGGGCATTAGTCCTCTTCCTTCAGGGAGAGAGGATGAATTGGGGAGAAGAAACACCAAAAAAAATGGAGTCAGGCTCCATTCCCTCTTGCTTTTGGGAGGTGAATTTGATTGGTCCCAGGAGCTTCAGTGCCGTGCGTTGTGGAACAGTTCCAGCCAATCAGAAGGCGGCTCATGATTCAGTATCTTTAAAAACCAACCAATCAGGAGCTCTGACTGGTTGGGCTTTAAGATCTTGAGGTATCAGCTTTTCGCTCGGAGAACAACTCGACTACGGTAGACAAAGGGGACGACGTCTTCTTTCGCTTCACGGAATCTTAGACTATGCAAAATACTCTTCAGAGACAACTCTTAAAAAAATAAAAGCTTGGTTGGAAAATATGTCTGAATCTCTAAGTGTGAGGAGTGAAGGACCAGACAGCAGAATGGCTGGTTGGCTGGTGGAGAGATGGAGACAACAGAAGGTGGATTTATCTGCTGACGGCGATGAGGAGCACACCACAAGATTTAGATTGCCTCCACGTAGTTGGCGGGGTAGAGACCTAGCTGCCCGTTGTCCAAGCGCCCTTTGCACCATCCTTGCTCGTCTTCTTCACCAAGTTTGGTTAGTTCATCACCTGGAAAGGAAGGTGAAAAGGGGAGAGGTTGTTGTGGGTGTTGAAGCTTCTTCTGGCACCCTGTTTCTCTCCTGGATGGAGCCGCTGGGGGTCTCTAGGACTGATCCTGAGCGTGTCAGTTTGTAGGGTAGAAAGGCACAGGGTGACTTGTGCCCTGTCCCACCGCCTCTCTGTTGCCACCCAGGTTTGGGCTCAGCTCATGCCTTCCCCTTTCTGTCAGTTCAACTTTTTGAATGGCTGAGATAACCCAGAAATTCTTTGAGGTATTTCATCCCAAAATGTGAGGGACCTGCAGCTCCAGGAGCTAAGCCCCAGCTGACCTGGCACACTGATGATGGATCCTACCTGCTTTGAAGCTGAGCTCATCCTGCTCCTGCCCATCATAGTCGTAGAGAGCTCGCACCCGCACGCCCTTCCCCACCGACTCCTCGTCGAAGGGGTTGGTGCCACCGTTGGCCTCACTGGTGTTGAAGGAGTTGCTGCCTTCATCATCAGACCACTCAGCGCTGTAGGTCTGCCCACGCTCATGGCTGCTCACGCTGAGGTGGGGGGAAAGGAGGCAGAGAGGCTTTCAGAGAGGGTGGGGGGATGGTGGGGTGGGCAGTGCCGCCAGCATCTAGGAGGATGCTGGAGCTTCCCTGAGGTTCCAGGGGAGTGGGGGCTGCAACAAGCAAGGCCCCCAGTTAACAGCATGCCACCAAGACGTGGAGGGAGGACAGAGAAGTGTGGTGGCTATCACCAAGGACATCCCACATCCTCTTGGGTGTCTCCACAGGACTGGCCAATGCCATGCCTTTCCAGTGGCATCTCCCTTCCCTGCTGGCCCTCACCTCCCCCGTTCCCCTGCTGATGCCCCTGTCTCGCCCGTGCTGCTGGTGTTGGTCAGGGTCACTCCCTCGCCCTTCTTCTGCTTCTCCTTCCGCGTTATCGTGTGCGTCAGGTCTGGGTTCCACTCCTGCAAGCACAGAGCCACCAGCCCCTGAGGTCCCAGCCGCCCCCTGGGGCTGCCAGCACCCCAGGCAGGGTGCCCAGCCTCACCTCAAACTGGGGCCAGTTCATGGGCATCCCAGGGCCACTGGTGCTGCGGAACCACCGGAGATCCTCCTGTGCGTCTGAGAGGCGGATGGTCTGCTCCAGCTCCCGGTAGACGTTGGCATAGCTGTGAGGAGAGACGTGGGTCGGGATGCTGCAGGTGGAGGAGGACTCTGGTAGGGTGGGGAAGGGACATGGCCAAGGTTGTGTCACCTCCTATGAGGCATTAAGGGGTGCCAGGCTCCTGCACAGCTCTTCTGCCACTCTGGTACCTCTCGGTGACCATTGTGTTCTACAGAAATCCCTTTCCCTTATCTTGCAGGGAATGGATTGTCCTGGAAGTGCTCATTCCCTCCAGGGCTTGGGTTGCTTTCCAGGCAGCATGAGAAGACCTTGTGTGGGCACTTTATGTCAAGCCAGCGCAGGAGGCACCTACCTGCTGCTCTCGGCCAGGTTCAGGTGCCTCTTGATGTCCAGGAGCACTTCCTTGAGGAAGTTGAGCCTCTTCTCCTCAAACTGCTGGCACTGCTCAAAGACCTGCTCCATGCTCTCGATGTACTGTGGGGTGCACTTGTTCAGCTCATCCAACACCTTCTCATACTTCTCCTGAGTCTGCAAAGGTGCAGGAGGGTATTTTGGTTATACCTCCAGCACCTCAGAGGCCCTTTCTGGGTGCCGAGAGGATCTGGTTTGTGGACCACGATAGTGGGGAGCCCAGATTGAATCAAGAGCCTCTGTGGATGAAATCAGTCTGGTTGCTGGAGAGATTTTGCCCTCTTAAGAAGGAGCTCATGCTCCCTTGAGCACTGCCTGCAGGTCCTCATCCTTCTACAGGAGCATAGGGATGGGGAAAGGGGGAGGAAAGGGATATGGTAGCCACTGTCACTGTTTTTCCCTGTCTGATGCCTCATGAGCCCAGAGCAGAGCAGTGGCTCACACCTTTTGCACATCTTGCTTGCACTTTTCCACTTTGTCCTGAAGCTTCTTCTGCTGCTCAGGGGTGTTGGACTGCTCTGCCTTGCTGTTGGCTTCCCGTGTCATTGCCAGCTTCTCCTCCTTGCAGGCCAGGTGGTAGGCTTTCTTGGCTGTCTCCACCTGTGGAGACGAGAGAGAAGGAACATCAGAGCAGCAGCTACAGCTCCCTGCCCACCCCTCTGCCTGCAGAGGTGCCACCCAGCTGTCCCAGCCTGGACAGGGCACCCAGAGCCAGAGCTGGGAGGTGGTATGGGTGCGCTTCTCCTCTTACCTCCTTGAGCTTCTTGGCCCATGGCTTCTGGGCTTTCCTGAAGCCATCATCAGCTTCCTTGGCCTCCTTGAAGCCTCCCATGATCTGCTTGTGGTAGGCATCCTTCTGCCAGTTCTTGACCTTCTCAAAGTCATCGTTCAGCAGGCTGTTCTTCACCTCCTGGTGCAGCTCGCTCACCTTGTCTGCCTCTGTCATGATGGCACTCCATGCCTTCTCCAGGCTGCCATACTGGGGACCTGGGGACAGAGGGGACACCTGAGCGTCACCCTGCAGCCCTTACCCGCTCCACCTCTACCAGGTGAAGGTTTAATGGGGACTTGTGGAACCCAGGTGTCCTGGGGGACCCTTCCTCAGGGGAAGCCATGGGACCTTTCTCGATGAGCTGCCTCCACCGCTTGGACCAGTCAGTGAGCTGCTGGGCATAGGACTTCTCAATCTTGGCCCTCTCATGCACACAGTTCATGAGGTCATTGCAGAGCCGGTGTCCATCGTCGATCCGCTTCACTGTGCGCTTGTAGTTCCCCACCTGGGAGCAGGATGGGAATGGGGATGGGGATGGAGACAGGGATGGGGACATGCAGGCATGAGAACTGTGGCTGGGCTGTCCAGCTCAGCTTCAGCTGGCCTGGGATGGGGATGGGGGGGAGCACTTGGCCCTTTTGGAGGTGCAGAGATGGTGTTTTTGCTTTGGGCTTGCTCCAACTCAACTTCTTTTGGTCCCCTCCATCGCTCTGCACCCTTTGGGGACAGCCAAGGTTAAGACCTCCAGCAGAGACGGCTGGGACACCCAAACCACCGCAGCAGGGATGCCTGCATGCAGGGCTTGCTGCAGGAGGGGAGGGCAACACTGTCCCCCTACCCAACCCAGGGGACATTCTGAGATGCAGTGATGGCAGCAGGAGGAGTAGGTGGCCAGGACTTACCTCCCAGAAGCTGTCAGTCGTCTCCTCGGTGGCCGTGGCCGACTCGTCATAGGAACCCGACATGGCTCCTGGCGCTGCCTTGGGCGTCAGTGCAGGTGCTGGGTGGCTCTGGGGCAAACACCAGCCTCATGCACTGAAGGGAGAAGAGGAGAGAGTCATGGAAGGGGGTGAGCAGGGGAACCCCATTCCTCCTGCCCACAGCACCGTGAGACAAGCATCCAGCTGCAGGGAACGGGGATGAGGATGGTGCCCATTCCAGTTCCAGACCCTTCCAGTAACCATCACCAGCCTGGTGCCATCCAGAATCCCCCCAAAGCTAGCTGTGCTGGGAAGAAGAATCGTGGGGAGCAGCACAGTGGGGAGCTCACCGGCTGGGGGTCTGGCTCAGCACCACGTGTTCCTGGGGAGCTGAGGTGTGGGATGACAGGCCACAGCGGGGCCAGGATGGAGAGATGCACCCCCTGAAGAAATTCTCGTCCTGATATTTCACCCTAATCCGTCCTGATCTTCAGAAAAACGGCATCCCCCAAGCGTCACGTGGCCCTGCTGCATGGCTTAACCCTTTGCCGCTTTGCTGAGAGCCACGGATGGGGCTGGGGACAGCAGACAGGGATGGAGAGGAGACCACGGTGGCTATGAACACCCTCATCATCCCCATCGTGGCCCAGATCTGGACAGTGCTCCCAGAGGAAAGCACTGAGCCTGTCCCACATTGCATCTGCCGCTGTGATGGGGACAAAGTGGCCCTGAACTGCCTCAGTGTCCTCCTACCATGTCCGCAAAAGGGCTGTGGGAGCAGGAAGGGGCCCGTGGTCCGTATGCACCATCACTTCACCCAGTGAGGTGGAGCAGGCAGCAGAAGAGCTGGCTATCTGCATCCCATCCTGTGCTGGGGAGAGGGAGGGAGGGCAGGTCTGGGGGGTGCTGGGTGCCCCAGTGCTCACCCATGAGGAACAGTTGGTGGGTGCCTACACTCTCCAGCTGTGCGCACAGCTGGCCCAGAGGAGCCCACGGGCTGGGGCAGCACACTGCCCCAGGAGGACTGGGGGGCCGAAACGGTTACTGGAGCATGGCGCAGGGCTCGCTCTGCTGGAACTAACAAGCCCTGGCAGGGATTTAGTGATATAACCAGGGAGGCACCAATCCCTGCCGCCCTCCCCAGCCGGTTAAAAATAAACGCGTGACTGTCCCTCGCTCAGCCGCCGAGCCGCAGATGGATGGGGACAGCACAGCCAGCACCGTCCCCCCGCAGCAGGCAGCACCCACACACCTGCCTGCCTGGCACTCACGGCACGACAACCTCCCTTCCCACCCATAACAGCACCCGACCCCAACACCCACAGGCTGGCCCGGAGCACCCCGTGGCGGTGGCAAAACATCCGGTAGCACGACCCCCAAGGGCGCAGGGTGCAGGGTATGTGGCCATGCCCCCCTGCGTGTCCCGGGAACGCTGCAATGCTCAGTGCCAGGGTCTTCGTTGTGCCTCTGGTCTCTGGTTCTTGGTCTTGTTGCAGAGGCTGCGCTGGCACAGCAGGAGCATCCTTGAGGTGCCAGCACCAGCTCTGCCCATAGCTGGAATAGGGACCCTGGGGTATAGGACCCCCGGCTGGGTGTGCCCAGAGACCCACAGGCATATGAACCAGCCCCAGCTGCCCCCCATCAGGCCTCTAACAGACAAGGCCATGGGGCACTGCTGCAGCCCCTGCTCCTTGCCTTTACCTGCTCTGAGCCGCAGCTCGGGGTGGGGGGGGGATATTATTTTCGGTTCTGCATCACCTCCCAGCTTATAGCTGCTCTCCCACCACACACACCCACCCACCCACCCAACCTCGCAGGCCCACCCCTTTGTCACTGTGGGCCACTCTGGCAGCCCCTGTGGCACACGCCAGCCCCACGCCAGCCGTCTGGCCCCCGCCGGCACAGCACATCGCTTCGCATCACGGCGCCTGGCAGTGATGCCCGGTGCCCGCAGTGCCGGCGGCCGAGCCGCGGTGTGGCTGACTGCCAGCCCCAGCCACGTGCTGCTGCTTGGGCACCCCTCGGCCGAGGGGGCTCCACTTCACACACACCCCCCCCTCTCCTCCTCACAGCCCCACGTCTGCTGGAGAGAAGCCACAGGGGGTTTGGAGCCGAGGGTGAAGTTCGTCCCAGCTCCTGTCCCCCACCGTGTGCCCTTGGGCTGCTCCTGCAGCAGCCACCCCCCCGGCATCTGTCTTCCCATCAGCTCGAGGCTGAGCACTGTCACAGCTCATCTCACCCCAGCCCACGCCGGGGCAGCTGTCAGTGTTGCGGGGGAGGGGGGTGTCTCTGCCCTCTGCGGGGGCCCAGGGATGCAGCCAGCGACCCTGTGCAGGCAGGAGGCTGCTGCAATGCAGAGAGCTGGTGCTGCCGACACTGCGGGCAGGCAGGGGCAGAGCCTGTGGTCCCACCACCAGCAGCCCTCACCAGGTTTGCCCTGGCCCCAGGCAGGCAGTGACAGCCCAGGTTTGCTCCTCTGCCCCTGACAGAAGTGCTGCGGAGCTTTGGGCCAGCAGTGCTCCAGCATCGCTTGTATGCGTGCTCCCTTCTGTAGCTCCTCAGGACCCAGGAAGGGCAAGAGGGACAAGCTGTGTCCCCTGGGGACGCCAGCCAGGGCACTGCATCTCTCCACTCTCTTTGCCTTTGCCAGAGCTTTGCCTTTGCTGTCACACTGCCACTAAACGTCTACACCCCAGTGCTTTGGCTCTGGGGTGCACTGTGAGATGGGAGTGCCCCATCCTGGGCTCTGGTGTCCCCAGTGAGGTGACAGGCACCAGCCCCAGCCCTAGGGTGAGGCTGTGTCCAGGCAGCAGCTTGCTCTGCCTCCAGTTTTTATTGGTTGCCCTGTCTCCAGTACCTCTGCTGCAGCCAAAAAGCAACAGTGATGGGGACATGATGCAGGGAGCAGGCAGCTGCCTGCATGTTGTCCCCATCTTCCCTGCACATGGACTGAGCCTACAGGGGACCAGGGGCCAGGAGAGGCTGCACAGCCTCCTGCTGCAGGTTCTCCTGCTGCAAAGAACCCTTTGGAAGGCAGGATGGTGGTGGATGCAGTGCAAGGAGGAGAGAAGAGTGCAGAGCAAGTCTGTGACCCATCCCTGTCTCAGTCCTTGTCCCCATTCCCAACCCTGTCCACATCCTTATCCCCATCTCTGTCTCTTTTCCTATCCCTGTCCCTGTTCCCACCTCTGTCCCTGTTCCCATCTCTGTGTCTGTCCCCCTCATCCCTGTCCCTGTCCCTAGCCTGTACCAGGGCAGGAGGTTCACAGAGGTCCAGGCTGGAAGAGGACTTGGTGACTAAATAGTGGTGAAAGCATCCCAGAAAGAGGGAAGCCATACTGGCAGCTGTGCTGGGTCTGCAGGAATAGGAGCAAGGAGGGAGCTCCCTGACACCAACCCTAAGCACAACCCAATGCAACAAACATTTCCCTGCTGCAAATCCCTTGGCAGCTGCAGCATCCTGACACGGAGCCATAACTCTGCCTGGATGGTGCCAGCCAAGCTGAGGGCATCAGGGACTCTTCCTTGCTGGAGCACGTGAGCTGGGGATGGGATGGTAAATGTGCTGCATGCTGTCACCTTGTAGTTCCCTGTGGGCTCCCAGCAGTGAAGCTGAAGCTCAGCAATTGGAAAGGACCCAATGGTCTGAGCTGGATTTATTGCCATTAAACACCAGAACTGCCCTGGCCTCTCAAATCAACCATCCTGAGGCTGCACTGGGAAAGAGTTGTTACCTTTTGATTCCTTTCTGCAAGCAGACAGGGCTGAGGATGATAGCAGGGCTTTGAAGGGAGGGAGTCAGGCTGGAGTTTGGGGTTTTGGCCATGGGGAAGGTCATTTGCTCTCTCTTATCTCAGCACAGGGCTGGTCAAGGGGGATGCAGCACCAAAAGCCACCACGATGCACCCACTGCTATCACCTCATGAAAACCAGTCATGGCAAAGACAAATGGACTCTAAATGGCCAAGAAAGGCCAGGAGAGGTTGGCAGCAGCATCTCCCAACACACTGCACCACAGCATCTCTACGGTTGCCATGCTTCTGCATCAGGCACTGGCAGGACCTGACTTCAGCACCACATCCACTGAGGGTACTAGTGCCCACGTGCTACTCCCACTATGGCCAAGTATGGGGCAGTGAGATGCCCCCAACACGATGGCAGGTCCTTGGGCAAAGCTGGTGACACCAATGGGCTTCTCAAGAGGGTTTGCAGCTGCAGGAGCTGGTTCATGCCTGGTTTGCTACTTGGCTTTGGCCCAGCCAGGGGGGGCTGCTGGTCTCCCACCAGCACAGGGCTGATCCATGC
This sequence comes from Galbula dea, assembly GCA_013399015.1. Lineage (NCBI taxonomy): Eukaryota > Metazoa > Chordata > Aves > Piciformes > Galbulidae > Galbula > Galbula dea. Next base: position 394,887 of record VWZX01009666.1, read on the forward strand.
AGCCCATGGGGCAGGGAAATGCTCCGTGGGGCTGGTGAGGGTTGAGCAAGGAGGGTGCTGAGGGGTTTGCCTGTGGCATGGCTGAACTGTTCTCCTCTTCCAGAGCCAATGGAGACCCTGGGAGGAAATGGTTAAGTGGGTGCTGCTGATTCACGCCAGCAGCTCAGCACCAGGCAATGGGTGAGGAGGCATGAGCAGAGCTGAGCCCTGGGCTTAGCAGCTTGGAGGGGTGTGAACACGTGTCCTTCCTCCTTCTTATCAAACCCAGCCCAAGGCCAGGTGGGAGGTGAGCTGGCTTTGTGCTGCAAACAGCTCATGGCAGGGCCTCATCCTGCATCCCCTAGCAAAACCTCTCTGGCTGCAACACAAGCCGGGCTGGAGCTCAGCAAACAGCTGAACCATGGCCAGAGCTGTGGGCAGAGGGGAGGGGATGGGTGTCCCCCATACAGCAGGTGCTTCTCCTGTGGGATTTACACCGGGGGTGGCTTGGACCTGGTGCATGTGGTTGCTTGAGCAGTGCCCAAGGTGGCTGCGAGGACAGCAGGTCCCTGGAGGTGGCAGGTGGGTAACGGTGGGAAACTTCTGGGAGCCTCTTTTCAAATGAATCCCATATGGGATGTGCCTGTGGCAGCAGCCTGGCTTCAGTCAGGGTGACTTGCATTGACTGAGGTGGGGGCTGAGGACTGGGAGGGGAGGGAGCCCAGCTACAACAGGGGCTTACTGGACCCTACCAGGTCAGGGCTTGCAGGTTCCCCAAAACCAGAGGGCTTGCAAATAAGGTTCAACCATCCAGGAACCGGGAGCCCCATGTCCCACGTGCTGGCTGGAGGATGTTCACCTCTCTGGCCAAGGTGGTGGCCACACCAGGTTGCAGTAGCTGAGGGAGATGTGTGTGATCCAAGCCCTGGCAGTAAATGGCTTTGGATGTCCCGTGCACCCTGCAGAAACCTAGCCCTTCCTCCTGTGCTCCCCAGAGTTACCCAGCAAAGTCTTCCAGGGATTTATTACAAGCCCTGTGCAAAGACTTTTGGAAATAGGCATAGGTTTTGCAGCTGGGGCAAGTAAGCATTTCCCTCCAGGGGAGCCTCCAGCATGGTTCAGGTAGAATGAACCTGCTGGGAATGTGGCCAGGCACCACGGTGAGGTGCAGAAGAAGGATTGTCACCCCCCCTGCATGTGCTCAGGCCTGGGGAAGGGAGATGGGGCTGAGCTTCAAGCCCTGGGGTTGGGGGGGGGAGGTTGACTCTCTTTCCAGCTCTGCAGCTCTTCCCAGCCTGCTGCCTTAGCTCCCTGCTGTAAACAAGGATGCTCGGACTCCTGAGCTGGGATTTTTGTGGTCCCAGGGATTTTTGTAGGTCCCGGGAGCAGGGTTTAGGCAGAAATCCAAACATGAGGTTTGCAATTAAATTGAGAAGTAGCAAACAATGGTGGTGGAGGATTACGGTGGTGCCATCCCCCTGCTTCCGCATCAGGGTATCAGGGAGCAGGGGGGGGACACGACCAGAGCATCACGCGCTGATATTGGGGGTGGGGAGGGGTGTCCTGTACCCCTGTACCTTGGCAGGATGGTGGGGATAGGAGGGGAATGGGGCTGCCAGGAGCATGGTGATGTGGAGGGACAGAGGTGTGCGTGCTGGGGGAAGGAGACTTGAAGCTGGAGGGGGCTCAGACAGAGGATAGGAAAGCAGGGGGATGGGGGGAGAGCTGGGGTGATAATGGCAAAACCGGGGGGCTTTATTGAGGGGATGAGGCTCTCGTTTGGGCAGGGGGACGGCGATGACATGGACAGCACAAGTCCCCATCATTTGCAGCTGGGGAAACTGAGGCACAAACCCAGGAGTGCGGCAGCTTCGCAGAGGGGGTCTCCCTTGCCCCGGCACCCCTTCAGACGCACGGGGGTGGGGGTGAGGTGAAGGTCATATTCCCCCCAAGCCTCCCTGCCTTGCAGAAGCGATCAGTGGACAAAATGTCCTGCTGGGGAGGGGGTTGCAAACATACCCCGGTACTGCCTGCCCCCTGCACAGCATCCTCCCCCTCCAGCCTTCCCCCCACTCCCAAAAAGGGACCTAGGCACCTCTATCCCCACCAGCACCCCCATCGCCACCCTCACCCACTCAGCCCTATCCCCATGGGGGACACAGGTACCCACAGACCCCTCCCAGGATGTCCCCAGCAGAGACCCCCCGAGGGGTTGGCGCTTACCTGGGCCGGCGGCGGGGGC
>VWZX01009666.1:397205-439764 GCA_013399015.1 Galbula dea
GGGGCCGGGGGCAGGATGCTTTGCGCTGCGCTGCGCTCCGCACCAGCCGTGCAAACAGCGGGAGCGCGCACGGCCGCGGGCACGCGCCCCGCCTGCAGCCTGCCCAGTTGCCGTGGCAACCGGGGGATGGAGCCGCTGCCTGCAAAGGTTGCAAAAATCATCCCGGAGGGATGATGGGGGGGGGAGGAGGATGATGATGGATGGACAACGCCTCCCGCACACCCCATCCCCTCCTCCTTAGCCCTGCTGCACCCGTCCCCGGGTCTGCACCCACCCCGGGATGCCCCTTCCAGCCTCCTACCGGGGCTATACCGAGACCCTCGTCCAGAGAATAGTCCCTAGGCATCTGCTCCCGGTGCCAGCTGGGTGCTCAGCACCCACGGCCAGCGCTACCCCGTGGAGTCCTGCGGTCCAGGGCACGGGGCTAGGGGAGGTGATGGAGTGCCAGGAGCCTGCCGTCGGGTCCATGTGAGTGTCTGACCCCAGAGATGCTGCCTGGCACTGTGGGACTCTACTGGGGCCATGAATGAGCTCCTTCTCCCTTAGGCTGCGCTGCTGGGAGGCTTTCTGGGGAGCTGCGTGAGGATACCCCAGGGGTCTTCATCCTGGCTGCTCTTAGGGTCCTTGTCCCTCCTGCACAGGGTGATAAGCTCCTTGCTCTCCTTGCCCAGGTGCTCTGCCAGGATTTTAGGGCTGAAATGCAGCTTTTTCAGAAACAAACACCCTGAAACGCCTTCGGAGAAGCAGCCAGTGCCACCTCCTTGCCAAATGTGCCAGCTGGGAACAGGCTGGCTGAAGAAGCAAGAACAGTCCTTCCCACCTGGCAAGGCTGGGTTGGAGGGACTGGGGCTGTGGAGAGTGTGGCTGGGAAGAAGGGTAATAGGGGCTGCACCCCTCTAAGACTTCTTTGAGGCCAGGGAGTCAGGCAGCTCCCTCCCCACTGCCATCTGCCTCTTCCCAAGCCCTGGAGCTTGTGCCTGGGGTCACCAGGGCTTATCACAGGATGCAGGTCCCAGTGGAAGAAGGAGGTTGGAGCCCTTCTGCCCCACAGCTGAGGCTGGCAGGGAAGGATGCAAGCTGGAATGGCGACAGGCTCTCCCCATCTACTGCCCCAACACATCCTGCCTGCATTTCCCCCAGCTTGTGGGTGATGTCAGGGAAATTAAAAGCCAGCAGGAGATGAGCACTTCCAGGCGAGTAACCGAAACCGCCTGCAGAAGCTGCAGTAATGAGGCTGCTGGGCCACTGCCGCCGGGATCAGGTTGCCCAGAGAATGTGACCCAGTCCCAGGAGGCTCTGCAGGCCTCCAACTTTGGCTCAGCTTTCCCCTAATGAGAGCCTTCGACTGCTTAATGAAGCTCGGTGGGGCTTCTCCACCTTGCCTGCCTTCTGGCTCCTTCCAGCCTCCCGCCAGCCAAGTGTGGCTTCCCTCCCCATGGCCAGACAGAAAGGACCCCAAAATGTTTCATGTCTGGCTGCAGCTGGCAGCAATGTCTGGGTCCCAAGAGATCTAATGCTCCCTGATCCCAACAAGGGATTGAGGATGGACTGCAGCTCCTGCAAGTGCCAGGGAATCCTTGCCCATTGGCATTTCAGAGCAAGGAGGCAGAGGGCATCATCCTTGCATGCAATGAGCTGCCAGTTCTCAGAGCAGAACTGCTCTGCCCTTCTGCCCTGGGAGAAAACGTTCTTGGTGTTAAGCACTGGGTAACAAACTCTCTCCAGGCTGGTGACAGGGAGGACCTCAATGACTTGGGGATGGTGTTTCCCAGTGCTAACAGCCCACTGCCACCAGCTTTGTGGCAGATGTGGTTCATGCAGGTCAGACAGATCCGTGTCTCCTTCCCCAGCAGCTCAGGCTGCTCCATGCCTCCACAGCACGAGGCTCCCACAACGCTAGCCAGTTCCTTCACCAAAAACTCCACCACCACCAGCTTTTCCCTGGCTCTCACCATCCCACTCCTTACTATTTCCCCTCCTGTAAAATGAGCTTCCTTGTGGGAAGCAGCAGCCAGTATTGGCAGGAAATAAGCCCTGATTTATCGGGCCACCGGCTGCGCGGCAAACTGAGAGGCAGAGCAAATTAGCCCACGCCGTGCTCTGCCAGCAGCCTGCCTGTGCAGTGAGACAGAGCAGGCAGGAGAGGGGAGAAATGCCACCAGCTATCAGCCCCTCTGCCCATCACCCAGGCATCAGTGCCAGCCTTTGCACGAACAAGGAGAGGACTACCAGCCATGGCCTGCTCCTGTCTGCTTCCCCAGAATGAAAAGGAAAATACATTCCCTGAATCCCAGCAGAGATGGTGCTGTCTGCTGAACCAGCTGGCACTGGGAGAGCCCTCAGGCCATGGATGCTCAAGGAAATAGGGGCAGAGAGAGCTCCTAACATCCCCTTCATCCCAAGCCCATCCTTGACCTCCTGCTGCTCCTTCCCACTCAGTGCTAGAGGCAGAGAGGTGTGTGAGCTGGCAGAGCTGGATGGGGTCAGTGCCCCCTATACTCACCCCAGGACCAGGCTGTGCCCCTAACCGTGGATGGTCCTAGGAGCCCTCTTGAGCTTGCTGGGAGAATGCAAGTAAAGGGTTATTTTGCATCTCTAATTAGCAACGGAGGATAATTGGCCAATCTGCAGCCATTACACAGAAAGGCAACCATTGTGGAGGGCCCTGGCATGGGGCAGGTGCTGACAGAAACCCAGCTCCCACTAAAACAATCCCCTTCTTGTCTGCTCCAGGGGCATCCTCCAAGCCCTTCCGGGGAAGGGGCTGGGAACAGGACATAAAGGCTCCATTTTTCCTGGGAAACTGCATGGAGCTGGGTGCAGACATCTGCCTGGGAGGAGCCCATATGTACTGCCCATGGCCACAGCAATGGCTGTGCTGGGACCTCGCTGCTTCCTTCCCCTCATGCAGTGCCGCTCCGAGGGCAGCAGGGTGCCAGCTCAGCCCCTCTGGGGATCTGCCAGCTGGATGCAGCCTCTCCTTCGCTCCAAATTAGGGGACAGGAGCATCTCTCTGCTGAGGAGAGGATGAGAGCCCTGGGGCTGGTCAGCCAGGAGAAGAGCAGCCCCAGAGGGGAGCTGCTCAGTGCTGAGCAAGAGCTAAAGGCTGGGAGGAAGAGGCTGGGGCCAGACTCTGCTCAGTGGTGCCAAGGGGCACTGGGCACAAACTGCAACCCAGGAGGTTTCAGCTGAACAGGAGGAGAAACTTGTTTACTGTGAGAGTGCCAGAGCTGTGGGTGCCCCTGTTGGAGCAGGGGGTTGGACTGGGTGATCCCCAGGGGTCCCCTCCAACCCTCACCATGCTGGATTCTGGGATTCTGCCCTTGTCCAAGACTCATCTGCAGAAGCACAGTAGAGTCCTGTCATCACCTTCAAGGTATTGCATAAACACTAGCCAGCCTGGTTGCCTTGCAGGGACAAAGTCTTTCCCTGGGCACAGCCTGTTGGTGAGGTCTCCTCCTCCTGGCAAGCTATGCCAGAAGAGCCCAGCTCCTTTCCAGCTCCATCCTGGCTCTGGCAGCATCACCTCTCAGTATGGTCAGGGAGATCAGCAGGGTTTCCAGTGAGGAGGATCCCACATGGAGATAAAGCCAGGTTTTGGCTTACTGAAGGATGTGGCCCCAGTGCAGGCAGATGTTCCCTTCCCTTTCTCACCCTGCCCCTGTGCACGTCACTAATCGACTCCTACCAGCCTCTGGGGCTTGTCTTCCTCAATCCTTTTACAGTTAAATCCAGCTCCTGTCCTGCTGCAGCCCCTTCTGAGGCTATGCACCCTGGAGAGAGGTGGAAGAGGAGGGGGCTAGCGCTGGGTGGGTGGGGGTCATGGATCATTGCAGCCCCCACAGCATGGTCAGCTCTGTCAAGCAGGAGCTGAGCTGGTGGCTGCTGAATTCCTCACTTTTCTCTGGGCTCCTGCAAAGGGAACACAAAATCCCAGGAGGTGGGAAGGATGCTCAGGGCTTTAGCCAGGGTTTGAGGGTGAGGTGTGATGGAAGCTATGATGTGGCACTGAGTCCTTGCTTTGGGGCCCATGGTCTGGTCCTCTGGCTGAGCCAGCTACCCTGCTGAGGTGGCCTTGTCCTGAATATTTACCTAAGGGTGGGGTTTGCCCAGGGAAGGTGGTGCGGGGGCTGAGGGAAGTGGGAGCAGCCTGAGAGGCTGTCAGGGAAGCTCTAATCCGTTTAGCAAAGCGCTTGCTTTGCCATTTCCAAGGCAGGAGCAAAAGCAGCCAAGAGGAGATGGAGGACAAGGTGGGCAAGGGAAGCTCTCCTGCTCCCTGGGATGAGCCAGGAGATGCATTTCTCCCAGGGGCTGGTGCAGTCCTCACAGCACCCTGGGGCCTGCCCAGTGAGGTGGTGTTCCTCCCCCTAGTTCCAGCCTTGCTCCCACAGAGAGGAAGAAAGGAGGTGATAAAGTGGTAACAGAGCCCCAAGATGGCACCAGGCAGCTCCAGACAACTCAGAAACTGCTGCATCCCTCACCCTCTCTTGCCCCAGGGCTGCACCAGCCTTCAGCTCTGCCCTGGCACAATCCTGTGGGGTATGAGCCTTCCCCAGCCCTGTGCACCCCACAGGGACCCTGATTCTCTCTCCAGCTTCCCAGGGCAGGCAGTGGTCCCTCTGGTCACCTCTCTCACTGTAGTAGAGCCTCAAAATCCCAGCTTTATTGCCCTGTGTGCCCCCAGAGCTCACACCCTGGGGGTCAAATGTGGGCTGGGGGTGGGTAAGCATTGGCCCCTGCCTGCAGCTGGGAAGGCAGAGCTCCTCAACAAGCAGCCAGGCTCAGCCTAAGCCGCCTTGCAGAGCCTCAGCTCCCTGCCAGCTGCTTGGGCATCCTGGTGCCTGGCTACCAGGATTAGGGAGATCTTGGAGGGGTTTTGCTATGAGCTCAGCCCCGAAGTCCCCTCCCCCCAGAGCTGGGCAGGGGCTGCTGGCACAGGCTGAACCCCTTGGACCACAGGGCTTGGGGCAGGAGCTTGGGTTCCTCACTGGGTAAGATGACACCAAACGTGTCTCAAGAAGGGTGAGGGAAGAAGATGAGCAAGGTTGCTGCCACCTCTTCCCCTCCCCCCGATCACATTCTGTCCTGACTGGGGTCCTAGCCCTCCCTTATGCACCCACAGAGGGGCTGGAGGGACCCCGTGCCCAGAGCTGCCAGCAGCTGACCCACCAGCCTTTCAGGGTGAGCATGGCTCTGGAGCATCCTTGGCCCTGGGGTCAGTGTCTGTGGCCAGCAGCCCACCTCCCCACCCTGGTATCTGAGCCCCCAGTAGTTCTGGGTGCAGTGGGTGCTTGGGTGGGCTATGGGGGCAATGGGCACAAGGTACTGGCATGTGCTTCATCCCACCAGCCCCATGGTGTCTTGTGAACCACCAGAGGCTTTGCCCTCTGCCAGACTCCTGTCCACAGCTGCGATACACCCCTGCCAGACCCCTGCCAGGCCCCTGCCCAGACCCCTGCCAGACCCATGCCAGCTTTCTGCCAGACCCATGCCGGACCCATGCTGGTCCCCTGCCAGACCTCTGCCCCTCACAGCTGCTTCACACCAGACCCCAGCTACCCTGCAATGTGCAGGCAGCCAGGCAGGGACATGTGGAACCCCCCTCTGCCTTCCCACCCTGCCAGAGACACCACAAGACCAGGAAAGAGAGGACAACCCAAAATCGGGGTAGGGGGAGGAGAGGGAGAGCCCGAGGTGGATGGCAAAATCAGTTAAAATAGGTCAGGGATCTGCTCTGCTGAAGAAGGTTTCACTTCCTAGCAAGCAACCACCGGCACTGGGGGGGAACCCATTTCAAACCCATCACCCAGAGCCCACCGGAGAGGACTCGGGGTGGTCTTGGAGTGACAGCACTGTCACGAGCCTCTGGCATCCCATCTACAACTCGGGGCCACCACCACCACCTCCAACCCTCCGGCACCAACCCACTGACGCCAACCTCCCACCTCACCGGCAGCTGGCTCAGCCCCAAAAATGCCATCGTGAGCATACCTTTGGGACGTGGGGACACTGGCGGAGCAGGGCTGGCTGCCTCTCCCCGGGGCTGGCTCTGCACATCGGCAGGAAGGTCACGGCAGATGGGGAGGAGGGGGGTAAAGATCAGCACGGAGATTAGGGAGGCATTTTTAGCCAACCAATCGCTGTCCCAGCGGAATGACTCCTTGGCTGCACAAGGTGACAACACGACTGTGAAGACTGGTGGGAATAAACCAAGCTAGCAGCCCTGCGTGGCCCAGCCAACGATGGTGGTGGTGGTCCACAGCCTCCTTGTGCTCCTCCGGCAGCTTCGCTTCTCTCNTCCCCTTCCCTCCTCCCAACTCTCCCCATCCATAGGGATCAGGGGGTGCCATGTAGCAAACTCACCCCTGTACCCAGGGTGTTTGTGGGGCACAGTGGGGACTATGCCCTTTCCTCCCTGGGATGGTCAAGCCTCCAAACACCAGGAGCAGCCCTGGGCTGTGGGGGAACATAGCACAGGGTGGCCCTAAAGGGACATGGCTCTGATCTTCCCATTGCACCCTGCCTGGAACCATCACATCCTTCCCTGGACCAAGAGCCTGGCTGTGGGCAGGGGAGACTGCAGGTGTCCCCCATCTCCTGGACAGGCATTTTGGGGTGCAAATAAGACTTTGTGTGCCTCCAGCCAGCCCTAAGCCCTTTGCTCAGGCATGTGACCCAGTGGGGAGCAGCTTGGACCCAGCCAGGGCTTTATGGCCTGGCTCCAAAGGGCACTCATGGGGGAACGCTGGCACAGCACTGGCTACTGGTGGCCACCGGTGGCCACTGTCTTCTTGCTAATCTCTGGTGCCCAAAGACAAGGAGCGAGAGCCCCCTCAAATAAAAAGCCAGCAGTGCCTGGCACAGAGCAGCTGCCTAGGGAGGGAGAAAGAAAGCCATGACTGGGGGAGCTGGGGGGTTCTGCACCCTGGTTCCTTGCTGTGTGGGATCAGAAGGTGTCCCATGGCTGGGGACAGCCTGGCCAGAGCTCCAGAGTGTGGGCATGTCACTCGTGTCCCACCATGGGCACAAGGCTGGGCTCGGTGCCCACCTACAGAGCTGCTCTCCCTCCAAAATGGGATTAAGCACTGATGTCAGTCCCCAGGGCTGTGCTGGGGTAGGGACATGGAGGGGTGACACGAGAGGGGACACGAAGGGGGTGACATGAGTGGGATGTGGAGGAGGTGACACAAGTGGAGACATGAAGGGAGTGACACGAATGTGGATACAGAGGGGATGTCACGAGTGGGGACGTTGAGGAGGTGACACGAGTGGGAACATGGACAGGGTGGCACAAATGGGGGCTTGGAAGAGGTGTCATTAGCGTGGCCGTGGAGTGGGTGACATGAGTGGGGACACGGAGAAGGTGACACCAGTGGGGACAGACAAGGGGTGACACGAGTGAGGACGTCTAGGGAGATGTATGTGGTGGCGATCTGGAGGGGTCAGCACTGGTGTGGGACGCGGAGGGGGAGTCGGGGTCCGGAGCCGCTGCTGACCACACGGCGGTGACGGCCATCAGGCACCGCAATGGGCACCCCCACGGCCGTGCCGGAAGGGCCCTTGGCGCTTCGTTCAGGCTGAGCCGAGGCCACCCGCGCCGCCGGGGGACCTTCGGGAGGCCGGAAGTGGCCGCGCCGCGCAGGCGTCCTCCTTTCCGCTCTTGGGCCTGCTGCTGCCGCCACGGTGAGGGCGCGCTCCGGGCTCGTATCTGCCTTCATCGGCGCCATCCCGGCGCAGCGGTGTGCGGCCGTTGTTGGGCGGCGGTGGGGATTCGCGACTCGGCTCCCCGCGGCGGGATTTCCGCGATGGCGAGGATCAAGAACTGGGTTGGCGGGGCGGGAGGGAACGGGGGGCGCTAGGCCGCGGAGAGGTCCCGTTACCGGCGAGACCAGGCCTCGGTTTGGAGGGGCCTGGGCTGGGATGTCTGTACAGGCTGCAGGGATGATCCGCGGCGGGAGTCTCGTTAAGGCACCGACGTTTTCCACCCCGAGAGGCTCTCGTGGTGGAGGTCTTCGACCAACCGCGGGCTCTGCCCGGCACTGGGCTTCGTCTGGCGAGATCCCTTCCAATCCCTCCCTCGTGTTGGGATTTACTCCTTAGTGCTTATGTCTTGCTTAGATGTTGATGCCCAAGAAGAACCGAATTGCCATCTACGAACTCCTTTTTAAGGAGGGAGTGATGGTGGCCAAGAAAGATGTGCACATGCCGAAGCACCCTGAGCTTGTCGACAAGAATGTGCCCAACCTTCACGTCATGAAAGCCATGCAGGTACGGAGCAAGGGCAGTCTGGGATCCAGGCACGTGAGGTTGTTGTGTACCTGTGAATAGACATTGTCGGTTATTATCATATGATCCCAACATGGTGGGGTTAGAAGGGACCTCTGGGGATCACCCAGTCCAACCCCGTGCCCCAGCGGGGGCCCCCACAGCAGCTTGCCTACGATCACCTCCAGCTGCCTTGGGAATCTCTCCACACAAGGAGACTCCACAACCTCTCTGGGCAGCCTGGGCCAGGGCTCTGCCATTCTCACACCACACAAGTTTCTCCTCTTGTTCAGATGGAACTTCCTGGGTCCCAGCTGTGTTTTTGGAGCTCTGTGTTGTGTTTTCTCACAGAATGGGAAATAGGCTTTAATTTGATCTTGTGCATGTGAACCTTTATCTCTTCCTAAATCTTTATTCCCCGCATACTCTTGACACAAAACTCTCGTGTCCATACAAACATCTGGTGAGGGCGTTGATGGGAGATGTTGAGTGATGCTGAGGATCACACATGAAGTAACTGAGGATTCTCCCTCTAGTCCCTGAAATCCCGTGGGTATGTGAAAGAGCAGTTTGCCTGGAGGCATTTCTACTGGTATCTGACCAACGAGGGCATCCAGTACCTGCGTGATTACCTTCACCTCCCCCCAGAGATCGTCCCAGCAACCCTGCGCCGGAGCCGCCCTGAGACTGGTAGACCACGGCCCAAAGGTGAGCCAGAGGTGGTTGGGAGGAGGCTGAGGAGACAGCAGGAGGGAGCAGGGAATGAGATAAGTGTGTTAGAGAGTGGAGGGGGGTAGGTAGTCGGCTGAATGTCAGCTTCCAGTGCAGACTGGTGTGAGCTGCTGTGGTTTTTGGGTGTAGAAGCATGAGTATGTCGAGGAAGCATGTACAGGTTCTGCTGCTTTTGTATTTGGCACTAGTCTGATGGCCCCTGGCCTGCTGAAAAGTTGGGAGAGGGCTAAAGAAACTTGTGAGACTGATGGCATGTAGGACTGGGCCTTGTCTGGTAACACAGTGACTGGGATTACTGGGAGCAGACCTGCTGAAACTTCAGAGGGTGGATCAAGGTACCCAAACAGGGCTGAGATGGGATGTTTCCAGCTGCTGGGGCTTTTCAAAACCTCTTGTCTTCTGGGAAGAGCTTGTAGCAGTGCCTCAAATCCCCTGGTCTGTACCATGGCAAGTTGAGTCGTGCAGGGATGGAGAACCTTGTCTCTGGCTGAATTATCCTTAGAAGAGCTGCCTGGGAGGCTCCTGTGTAAAGATTGGGTGCCCTAGGATAGGATTGCAAAGATAGTGAAGAGACTTGCATGTGAGTGGAGTGTGCAGGTGGGAGATAGGGTGAGAGAAAGTAAAACAAGGAAAAGCTGAGAGCCCTGGGGCTGGTCAGCCTTGCAAAGAGCAACCCCAGAGGGGAGCTGCTCAATGCTGAGCAAGAGCTCAAGGCTGGGGGTAAGAGGCTGGGGCCAGACTCTGCTCAGTGGTGCCCAGGGACAGCCCAAGGGGCACTGGGCACCAACTGGAAGCCAGGAGGTTCCAGCTGAGCAGGAGGAGAAAGTTGTTTGTTGTGAGGGTGTTGGAGCCCTGGCCCAGGCTGCCCAGAGAGGCTGTGGAGTCTCCTTGTGTGGAGAGATTGCCAAGGCAGCTGGAGGTGACCCTGGGCAAGCTGCTGTGGGTGCCCCTGCTGGAGCAGGGGGGTTGGACTGGGTGATCCCCAAAGGTTCCTTCCAACCCCCACCATGCTGGGATGCTGTGAAAGTTAAGCCCAGGTGCTGGATGTGCTTCTGAGGGGAGTTCAGCTGTGGTACCTGCAGTCAGGTTGGACACCCAGTGTTCTGCCTTTCTCACACACTCTTCACCAGCTGTTGGGCAGGTCACCTTGTTAAAGCTGCTATCAGTTTTAAAGATTTACAGCAAATAACACGTGCTATGTTTGGGTTGTAGTGTTGTGGGTGTTTTTCTTGGTGGGTTTTCATGTCTCAAAGTGATGGAGTAGTCAGTCATGCAAACATGCTGCTGGTGCAGACTTCCTCAGCTGTCCACAGCTGTGTCTGCACAGGCACCTCCTCACAGCATAGGTTGTAGATTCACCTGCAGATAGGTGAAATGTATTTCCAGTTGCAAGTAGCAGTATCAAACCCTGAAGTTTGGGTTACAAACCTGCCTTTCTCATCTGTACTAGAAAGCCTGGGGAAGACTGAGAGGGGATCTTGTCAGTACTTAATGGGTGTGTGTCAGGAGCATAGGGCCAGGGTTTTTCAGTGGTGTCCAGTCACAGGACAAGAGGGAACAGGTACAAGCTGGAGTGTAGGAAGTGTCATGTAAACATAAGGAGGAGCTTCTTTACATTAAGAGTGGTGGAGCACTGGACCAGGCTGCCTGGGGAGGTGGTAGAGTCTCTGTGGACATTCCAAACCCATCTAGATACCATCCTGTGCAGTTTTCTCTAGGTGACCCTGCTCTGCCAGGAGGGTTGGACTAGATGATCTCCAGGGGGTCCCTTCCAACCCCTAACGTTCTGGGATAGGAGGCAGAAGCTACACTTTTTCCTTGCTGGTGCCTGGTATTGGCCTGTAACTGGCTTATGAACCATTTTGAGATCCTTTGTGGTGAGCAAAGTCAATTAGTAGTGCAGTATCAATAAACTTGAGGTCAATGTGCTGAAGCTTCTGTGCCTGTTGGTTCAGTTCTGGAAAGGTTACTGTGCTGCAAGGTAGTAATTCAGAACAGGAGGGATGGTTTCATTGCTGGCATGCATTTAGAAATGCTCTGCAAAATCCAGTGGTAGAGAAGAACACCACACTGCAGAACACAGGTTGTAAGGTTGCCTGGAATGTCTTTGAGGAGATAAAAACTGGAAACCTAGAGAAAGGAGAAAGTTACTGCAGCAGCAGTTGGCAGAACAGCATTGCCAGGTCTCTGGGGGCAAGCAGTGTTCTCCCTCAAGGTCTCACTGCCTTGTGTGGAGCTGCCTCTTGTGTTTAGCAAGAATAACATGGCAGGATGTTCATCCTGCCCTTAAAGCAGGACTTGGGCTGTGAAAGAGGAGCCCTGCATGCCATAGCTGTCTCTGCTCCTGCTTCTGAGCTCTGTATTGTGTCCTGTCCCCAAGGACTGGGCACTGTGCTGGGGATGGAGGCTGTGGGCATGCAGCTGAGGTCTTCACCTTCCTTTTTCAGCCTGACAAAACTGTGGATCATCTGCTTCAAAGGGAAGAATTGCATTGAAAGTAGGAAGATGATGGCTTCTTTGATCTCTGGGGAGCTTTGGACGTTCCCAAATTGATTCTTTTAGATGCTGTGTTTATCCAGTGAGCTAAGGAAACTGTAGCTAGTGAGAGGGTGGAGCTTACAGTTCCTGGCTAACATTTGCTCAGGGTTCCTGCAGTGAGGAAACTTCACTTGCAGCATCTCAGCCCTTTTCATTGCAGGGCCAGTGACCTCATTCAGACTGTATCTTGGCAGGGTTAGCTGGTAGGGCTGCACAAACTGCCTCTTTCTGTGCTGTTTAGCTGTGGATTACCTGCCTGAGGCTGCAGCAGACTGGGAGTCTCGGGGGTATGTGTGGATGGTGGTGCAGAGTCGAAGCTTACAGGTCTTGCTTGACCTCTTGGGGTCTTTTCTGGCACTTATGTGCAGTGCTATTGACTTTCTCAAGGAGGGCTTGGGACAAAAGCTGGATCAGTTAAGTCTAAAACAAGTTGTAGACTATTGTGTATTTGACATTTGCAATTTGTGACTGTTACAGATGTTCCTGAACTGTTAGAAATTAAGGGTGGACAGGTCTGAAGTTTAAAAACAAATAACTGAGCTCCCCAGTTCAAGAGAGACAGGGAACTACTGGAGAGTGTCCAGCAGAGGCTTCAAAGGTGCTGAGGGGGCTGGAGCTCCTCTGGGAGGAGGAGAGGCAGAGAGCCCTGGGGCTGCTTAGCCTGGAGAAGAGCAGCACCACAGGGGAGCTGCTCGATGCTGAGCAAGAGCTGAAGGTTCCAGCTGAGCAGGAGGAGAAAGTGTTTGTTGTGAGGGTGTTGGAGCCCTGGCCCAGGCTGCCCAGAGAGGCTGTGGAGTCTCCTTGTGTGGAGAGATTGCCAAGGCAGCTTGAGGTGACGCTGGGCAAGGTGCTGTCGGTGCCCCTGCTGGAGCAGGGGGGTTGGACTGGATGATCCCCAGAGGCCCCTTCCAGCCCTCACCATGCTGGGATTCTTTGTCTGACCTGGGTAAGCAGTGTATCTGAAGTGCTGTTCTCACTTGCAGGCCTGGAAGGGGAGCGTCCTGCCCGCCTGACTCGGGGAGAGGCTGACAGGGACACGTACAGGCGCAGTGCTGTTCCACGTGAGTGTCCCTCGGTTGCTCTGTGAATATCAGGCTGACCTTGCTCTCTGTGCAGCTTCTCTCTTCGGGAGAACTTTTCACTATTGGCCCCCTTTCAGGAAGAAAAAGGAGGCCTGCACTTGGGGAGGAATAACCCTATGGACCAGGACAGGTTAGGGCTTGACCTGCTGGAAAGCAGCTCTGTAGAGAAGGACCTCAGAGTGCTGGGGGACAAGTTGCCCATGAGCCAGCAATGTGCCCTGTGGCCAAGAAGGCCAGTGGTCTCCTGGGGTGCATTCAGAAGAGTTAACCAGCAGGTCAAGGGAGGTTCTCCTCCCTCTTTCCAGTGCCCTAGTGAGGCCACATCTGAAGTTCTGGGCTCCTCAGTTTGAGGGACAAGGAACTGCTGGAAAGAGTACAGCAGAGGCTAGGAAGATGCTGAAGGGCTGGAGCATCTCTGGCAGGAGGAAAGGCTGAGAGCCCTGGGGCTGCTTAGCCTGGAGGAGATGCTTTAGCCAGGGGGGTTGAACTAGGTGTGATCCCTGGAAGTCCTTTCCAATTCCCCCCTCCACCATGCTGGGACTCTGGGACTCATTTTTACAGTGATTCTGTAAAAATTGGACTCTTGGTGTAGTAGACATTTGCACAACAGAGTTCACCTGTCCCTGCTGATGGATAGTAGGCTTTTCTTGAGTTTTGTCAAGCTGGTCCATGGGATTTTCTCTGAACTGGGCTCAGTAACTCTTAGCAGTCTCAAATGCAGCTATTTTACTTTGCTGTATTTTGTCTCAGTTTCAGTTGTCTTTGCAAAGCTTTGGTTCCAGGCAGGAGTGCTGTACTGGGAAGTGGGTTCTTGGTTTAATGACTCATTCATCTCTCTCCAGCTGGTGCTGACAAGAAGGCTGAGGCTGGTGCTGGAGCAGCCACTGAATTCCAGTTTGTGAGTATCTACCTCCATTTGAGATATGCTTCCTTTGTTGAGGCTTTGATGAGGAGAATCTTGTCTAGGGTCATATCTGCATGCTTTGTAGTGTGGTGCTTCTGAGGGATGCCAGCTGGGGTGAGGTGTTTGGCTCTGGTGGTGTAGGAGAGGCTGGCAACTGTTACCCTTAATGCCCAGCTGCTGCTGCATTCCTGCTGGGGAGATGAGGTGGTAGCCTTCCTGCTGTGACAGGAAGCCAGTGACACTTCTGCAAAGTAAGCTGAGCTCTAGAGGAACTAGAGTTTCAGACATGATCCACAGAACTGACTAGGATGGGTTGATTCTCATCCGATTTACCTGTGTCAGGTCACTAGTCTCAGATTAGTTAGGCTGTGCTTGGAGCAGGGGGTGCTTACCAAAGCTGAGGAAAGACTGCTCACTCTTTCCTGATGGTGGTTTCTGCTGCTGTGTGTGTTTGCCACTGTCACTTGTTTGCTATGGTGACTTCTAATGCTCTTCCTTTTCTGTTGCAGAGAGGTGGATTTGGTCGTGGACGTGGTCAGCCTCCTCAGTAGAACTTCCTGCTGATGTTTTGTGTATAATAAAATGGGTGAAAATGCCACCTGGGTTACATCACTGTGTCTTAAGTGCCTAAATCTAGAGCTTACATGGCAGAGAAATGACTCCAGTCTTTGGCATGTGGAAGAACACCAGTGGAGTAAGTTGTGATTAGCAGGCAGGTCATAGAGAAGGAACTCTGTGGGTTGGGTGGTTACTGATGTAGGGGTTTGCTAGTGTTTAGAGGTGATTCTTACAGGAGAATGAGGAGCCTTGGCTCATGGCAGCACAGAAGTACTGCAGGCAGTGCTCTACCCAGAGAGACACTCATTTCTAGTCATTCCCAGTGGTGCAGGAAAGCTGAGCTAAGAGATGATTCTGGGTTGCAGAAAGAAAATTCAGCTGTGTCAGCCTGAGGCTCTCTGGGAATTGGCCACAGGCACTGCAGGCAGGTGAGCATTTCCTCTGTCCCAGTTCTGGAATCACTGGGTTAATTAACCATGTCTTAAGAAGGGTGAGGTGTTTGTGGAAGCACCTGCTGCCTGGAGCTGAGCAGAGCTGGGCCAGAGGCACAGGCCAGAGGCACAGGCCAGGGTGCCCTGCAGTGTGCAGGCTACCAGTAGATGTCACTCGCCAACTAATGATGGGATGGTGCTGACAGGGAGTGGGTTTCTCTAGCCTCCTAGATGGTGTCTTGGTGGGGACAGAAGTGTCAGACGCTGACCACGGGGGAGGAGTTCAGTCCTAGTTTGGGGGGAGGGAAATAATGGGCATGGAATGATTATTTTTGTTCTTTCTGGGAGAGTTGGCACTGTAGGGAGAGACTAGATGGTTTAGATCTTTGTTTTAAGTGATCCATCCTCTTCCCTTGAAGTTTGTAGGTTATGATTTAGCTAAACCTCATCCAGACTAACCTGCTGGCTCCCAGGTGACTGGATTTAGCCAGAATGCACTTTATAGCCTAGCTTTTGATGGGAATGTGCATTAAAGAGGCTTTTTGGGTTTGTTTTTTTCAACTTTGCTAATGAGCTTCTGGCTTGTCCAGGTCTACTGGAGCTTTTTATTGCTATTTCTGCTGCTTTTATCCCACAGGTAATGTTTTACACTGGCTACTTTGCCTTTGTAGTTGTGGTTCTGTTTGGGAAGCAGTGTTGTGTTCAAAATGCATAGCTTCATGCAAAATTAAGCAGCTTTTTCAGATCACTTGGAATGTTTCAGCATGTGGCAGTTGGTATGAAATGCTAAATACTGTCTTCTAAAAGAATACTTGACTCCTTACAGGGAATATCCAAATGAGTGAGTAAAAAGGGCTTTTTGTTTGGGGTGAAGAACCCCAGTCTAGGTAGACTAGAGGAAGACACTAGGGAAATAATTGACTCCACATTTTTAATCTATCAGTCTCCTAATCCACGTGGGACAGGATTCCACCCTTGTCCTCTTAAAGCCTTCATCACCTGAGTTGATGGACAGTGGTGTGAGAGGCCTGGCTGTTGGTGGTGTCTCCTTTCAGGATGTGCCTCCCCTGGGTGGTCCCTTGCGGGATCCATACCTGGAAAAGAGCCTTTTATTTAGCAAAAATGGAGCATCCTAAGATGATAAAGGCTTCTTTGTTTACCTTCCATTTTCAACAGTACTGCTGTGGAATAGTAACCGGGTTGCTGAGCCCAAACCAGTGCTGGGGCAAAGACAACTTGACCCTTTGCCAGGGTTTTCCTCCTGGAGGGGGGGGAACACAAAATTGGGGGCTGCTGACCCTGTGTGGGGCTTGAGTGTGCAACAGCACCCCTCTACCTGCAACCAATGAGCCAAGCCCTGGGTGAGGGCAGAGCGTGGGTGTCCTCGCAGTGGGTGATGCTGCTGTCAGCCACTCCTGGGGTGCAAGTTTGGGCCTTACAGGTGAAATCGAGCCCTTAGTCTGCGGCCTGAAAATGTCTGTAGGGAGCAGAGAGTGTGTGCAGTAATGGGGCGGGGGCCCTGCAGGTGTCCCCCTCCGAGGCAGCTCAGTGCTGCTTTCCCTCCAGCTGGTGCCACCCGCTTGCAGAGGACGCCCCAGGCCGGCCCCAGTGTCCCCCACCCTTTGTTCCTCTCCGTCCGCGGGGTACAAAAGAACCCCCCGCGACCGCTCTCCGCCATTGGCGTAACCCGCGGCCCCCCCTCCGCCTTGCGCAAGACCGGCATTCCTCTACGCTCTTTGCGTAGAGCTGCTGTCAAAGCGGAGCCATGTGCGCGGCGGGCTCTTGGGGCTGGTTTTGCCCCCGTGCTTTTTGCGTAACTGTCAGGGCGCCCCAGCGCGCAGCTGCCCGGCAGCTTACGAACAGTCTTATTCTCGAAGGGGGCGTACGCCGCGCCGCTGGCGCAGAGGGTTCGCGGTGACTCGGAGGCGTGGTGGTGCCGTCTGCGCGGGGGGAGTGATTCTGGAAGCCGGGTTGCGCCGCTTGCGTAGCGGGAGCACCGTGAAGCGGTAGGGGGCAGCCGCCGCTTCCTCCGTCCGACGGCTTTACGCCTTTTGCGTAGCGTGCCCCAAGATGGCGTCGCGGTCGTCGGCGGCGGCGGTGGCCGGAGCTCTGGCAGCGGCGGTGGAGCGGCTGGAAGTGAAGGGAGGGATGAGGCGGGCGAAAGGCGGCAGCGCGTAGCGGGTGGCTCCCGGCCTGCGGGAGACAGAGCGAGACCGAGAAAGAGGACTGTTGCGGGGAGGCGGCTCCTTCCCACTCNCCCTCCCCTTCCCTTCCCCTTCCCCAGCCGCCCCCTCGGAGCGGAGGATGATGAAGCTCAAGTCCAACCAGACGCGCACCTACGACGGGGACGGCTACAAGAAGCGGGCGGCCTGCCTCTGCTTCCGCAGCGAGAGCGAGGAGGAGGTGAGGGCCGGGGGCAGTGTTGTCACTCCACCGGGGGCAGGGCTGTCACCCACCCCCAGGGCCATGGGTGTCCCCCCGGGGGCGGGAGTGGGGGTGAAGCAGGGCCACCCCTCTGCCGCGCCCGGAGCCTCCCCGGTGTGACTTGGTTGTAGCGGGATTTTTTTTTTTGGTTGGTTGGTTGGTTGTTGGGTTTTTTTTCCTTCCCTCCTAGGTGTAATTAAGCGTCGCTGGGAAAGTTGATGTTTCTCCATCTGCTTTACTTCTCTTATTTCTCGCTGCTAAACATGAGAAGAATGGCCAAGATGAAGGAAGGGTTGTGTGTGGTGGGGTGGTGGAACAGGCTGTAAGGAGTGTGGTGGCATGGGATGGGGCTTGGCAGTGGAGTGGACCGACCACGCTGGCAGAACTTCAGTCCAGCACATCACATGAGATGGGAGAGGAAACCTGACCTTGGATTTATAAAAAGAAACTGGGATAAAAGGGGACTGATGGAGTGCCAGAAGTTGCTGTCCAAAGGGGCTTGGGAGGAAGTGGGAATTAAAGGTAGATTGGGAGTTTAAGAAGGGCTGTGCTGCTATGTGGTGCTTGTCTATGAAGTTAAAAAGAGAAACTTTACTCAGATGTGCAGTTTTTCATTATTCTTTTCTAAAATCTTTTGGGTTCTCGGGACAAGCTAGGCTGCAGGTCTCTTTTTGCTTCTTCTGGAGTCAGGCATACTTCATTTCGTTTACTGGTTCCTGAGTGGCTGTGCTAAAGTCTTTGTTCTCCCGATTATCATATTTGTAGCTACAGGAAATGGGAAGGGAATGCAGACAGTTCACTGGAGGAAAGTAAATTAGCATAGCGTTCAGTTATTATTGAACATGGTGAAGGAGGCTTGACAAAGCCTTTGTAGCTGTGCTGTCATGGTGAAGAGTGTCAGCATTTCAAGCAGAAATGGTCTGAAGTGAAAACTGTGTTTTGGTGAAGTGTTCATCCTAGCTGGTCCTTCCCACTTGACTTTGAGGAGATTTATGATACTTTGTGTGAAAAAGAGCATAGTGGTCTTGTGTAATGGCTCTGGGGTTAGTCACCATGGGTGGCTGAAGGCATCTGAGTTTCCTGATGTGATTTTACACAATGTGTGAGGCAAGTGTGGCAATTCTTCTCAAGAGGTAGATGCTTGGCCAGGTTTGATTACAGTATGCTTGAAGAGATGAGTGTCATTTTAACAGCCACCTTTTGACAGGTTGTTAAGTCTTTAGTTGATAACCTCTCAGTTCATGGTGCCCCATGGGCTTCAGCTGGCCCCGTGGTGGTGGCCTCTTACATCTTCTGGCCAGTGGGAACTGCTGTCCAGAGCTCTTCTGGTGTTGGTGACACAAAGGTTTGTTACCATGGCAGTTTCACAGTCCTGACCCAAGGTGGTTGAAGAAGGAAACATAAACTCATTCTAGAGGCATGCTAACCTGTGACCAGTTTCTTCACCAGTGTAGATTAAACTGCTTAGGTTTGTGGAAGGTTGAGCTTTAAAGCCATTTCCATGTCAAAGTTGTGTCTGTGCTGTTTGTTTGCAGCAACTTTGCAGTGGATTGAGAATCTCATTTCAGGTAAACTGCTACCATTTCAGGCTGTACTTTCCAGGTAAGACCTAGAGTAGAAAAATCTGGGCTTGCTTTCAAAAGCAGCAAGCAGTTGAGGTGGCATCTGCCTGTGCTAATTGTGCCTTGTCATTTCCATGGGGCTGCTGGAAAACTTTGGGTGTATCAGGGCAGTGTTGATTCTCACATTGTTTCCTCCCTGTTAACACTTGGCCTTGTCTGATCTCCCCAGGAAAATCAGATGGTGTGTTATCCTGTTCTGTGACACCTTCAGGAGCACTAATTACTCTCTAATGATGCAGCCTGGGATGTGCAGTGGTTTCCTCCAGCCTCTGCCTGGGTGTGATTTTTATTGGTGTAAGCAAGCCCCAGAAATAGCGAAGCAATGAATGACAGTTTTGTCATCCTTTGGGTTGGTCTCCTGAGGACATCAGGGAGCCTTTCAAACACCATCTTTATTGATGGTGGCCAGGTATTGAATGCAGAGCTGAAACTGCATCCTGTGTTCTCACCTCCTGCAGCAGCAGCTGCTCCTAAAGTGGATGGACTTGAGCAACACAGGCATTTGGGGAAGTTGTTCTCAAGTCACATATTCCTAACCACATACACCCCAGCATGGGCTCCTTCCACACACACTGCTTTCATCTTAGTCCCAAGATGTTTAATTACATTTGTATTGATGATTGAAATCAGCCAGCAGGAAACCTTGATTTTTATTAGTTTCTCTTTCTAATTATTTTTTTTTAGGTTCCCATTTGTTGGCATTTATTGGAACTGGGAGAGGTCTTTGTCCAGTCTGGTTGCTGCTTGCTAAGAGGTGTTAATCTGTACACATTTAATTGTGTACAGTTTAACATGTCTGGGAATGATTGCTTGTTTTTCTTTCTCTCTTGGAGAAGCCTTTTTTTTGTGCTCCTGCTGTATTTTATTATTGATTACTTCTATTTAAATGGAAATTGAGATCTATCTAAAAGGCCTTTCCAGGGAGAGGGAAAAGTCCAGAACCAAAATACCTTAGTTAAAGAGGAATTAAAAGCTTACTGTTTAAAAAGAAAAAGCATGTTTTGATAAATAATTTAAACTTGCTGGATTAAAGTCTTGGTGATTTTGGTTTGGGTTTGTTTTTTTTTTCCCCTGTGGTTGGCTGTTTCTGCTTATTTTCTTTTAAGCACTTAAGAAATCATAGATCTTGGCTACTTGCATTTCTTCTTGATTTCCTGCTAGGAATATGAAAAGGGAGAACCCCCCAGGTTTTTTTCCCCTTTTTGAATTCCTCATTAGTTACTGAATTAAACAATTTTGTCAATGAGCAAGAAGCAATACAGAAAAATTCTCTTTACACTTACAGAGCAGACTACTTGGGTTTTCTCCTTTGGTGTTTACCCCCTGACTCCTTCCTTCATTGATTGCATTTTCTTCCAGCTCTTAGCACTCAGTGGAGATTGCTAAACCAGCATGTCCTTGGTTAGGCATTCCAATGGCAAATAAAAAGTCTTAACATAATAATACTTTGTCTGGGGTTGGGGTTTTTTGGGGGTTTTGGGGTTTGTTTTTTTTTTGTTAGTTTTGAAGTGATTTATTTTTTCCTTCTGCTGCCTGAGGTTGCACATTTTCTCTGTGTTACATTTGGAAGCTGCTGCTTTTGGACATGAAAGAAGCTGAGGAAGGTTTTTGGAAGCCCAAGCCTTGGCTGAAAAGATGTCTTTGTTATATATTCCTTTAAAAAGCAGGAGAGGGAGAATTCAGTTAAACATCAATCTCCAATGGAGCAAGAAATAACATTTCTTAATTGGACTGTGTGGAGAAAACTCTGTGTTGTTTCATAAACAGTGAGGCAGTGCAGAGTGAGGTCTTTTGGGGCAGAAAGGGGAATGGACAGGATTAATTCAAAGAGTGGGAACAGACTTCAAAGGACCTTTTGGCAACTGAACACCAGGCCTCTGCTATTTTCATCTTTTCAGATGGAGGAAGCTCCCTTGATACTTGCTGCTTCTGCAGAAGTGGGCAAGGAGAATGTGTAGCTGAGGGGATCCCAGGGCTTGTGTTATCTCTGCAATCCCTCATTTTCCTGCATGGGACTGATGGCAGTGCCTCTCAGGTTTGCTCTGCTGCTGTGATTTTTAAATAGCAGGAGTATTTTTTGGGGTAGGCCAGCTGTTTGAGTGAGGAAATGTTCCAGAAAATGTCACTACTGCCTTACTATGAAGAAGCAGATGGCAGCCTGCTCAGTGGCAGCATCTCTGGGTTATATTTTGAGAGAAAGAAAGAGGAACAGTTTGGCTTTAAGTCCTCACACTGCTGTAGCTACAGGTTTAAGCATGCCTGCATTGTGTCTGCTGAAAGCACAAGCTGCTCAGGAACAACTGGTAGTTTTAAAGACTTTTTGGAGGAAATGCTTCAGCAAGAATAGGATCTGGGATCCCTTGGCTTCTCTCAATTGTGAGTGGAGTCTAAATGGAGAGGAGAAAACAGAACTTTCACACAGCTTCTGGTAAGCTCCCTGGCTCTGCCCCTTGCTGAGCATGCCAAGGCAGTACAGGCACCAGCAGCCACATTTTGGTAGCCCCACAAGGGCCTCGGGTGGGGAAAGTCATTTGAATGCAAACTAAGCTTTTCTTCTTGCTTTTCCTGGGTCAGTTTTAAACCAGGCTATGAGGTAATAGAGCAGTTCTCAGCTTCTAACTGTAGAGCAGGTTGATGATCACACAGAGTTCCTGGGCCATCCTTAGATACTCAGAGCTAAAACCACTGGGAGTGCTTCATTGTTGGGATGTAAAGGGAGCTCAGCATCACATGGTCTTTGTGCTTTCCTTGGAATATAGCCTCAGAACCTCATTCTGATGGCTCAGCTTGGCTTTGGACATTCCCTTCAGCTCCATAAAAGGGTTGTGGTTGAAACCAAATGAAGTTCTCCTGCTCTGGTCCTAGCACATTACCACAGCTCAAGTAGGATACAGGCCAGTTGAGGCATTGTTCTCTCACTTGTGCTTCTGTCTCTCTCAGCTGTGCTTGAACCTAGTTTTCTCCAAGAACAAGAGCATAAACCTTGGCAAAACCTGGCTTTCATCTTAAGAGGTGTGCAGCTTTTTCAGGAAGGCAGCTTTCAGAAACACTTGTACAAGTGATTCCATGGTCTCTTGTGCTCTCCCAAACTACAGAAGGATGAAAGTTGTTCAGTTTTCACTGAATGTCCTGGAAGCTCTGTAGGCTCTTCTGAAACTGAAGAATTGAGTCAGGTTTGTCCATCTGCAACTCAAAATAAAGTGATGAATGTAGAAAGAGGAGAGTATTCCACCCCTAGGTTTGCTGAGAAGGACCCAACAGCAGTGGCCACAGTCTCTTTTCCTCTGTGTAATGCTCCTCTGAAATCCCTTTCACCTCAGGCTCATTTATTGCCTGGCCAGAGGCTGTAGCTGGGTTTCCTCCCTTTCTCTCCACACCCTTTTTGTCCTTTCCCCCCCTTTTTTTAAACCTCCTGATCAGTTCCCTCACTTGGTTGATCTCAGAACTCTTCAGACAAGCTGCTGAAGCATGGAGGCAGGTTCAAGCAGTTGAGGGATGTACCTAGCCTGACTGCTGCTAGAGGACCTCATCTTTCCATGAATGGTCTCTCAAGCTGTGGAAAAAACAACTCTTGCCCTTCTCAAAGGAAAAAGATCATGTGCTTGGGTTTTATCATCATTCTTTTGAAATAAAGAAAATGATCCTGGTTTGCATATCTCTGTGGTGAGGTCACCCAGAAGAGTTGAACAGGATCAAATGAAACACTCAGTTCTACCTTATGAGTAGTAAAGTAATAAAATAATAAAAATATTACTAGTGAAACTATAAATATTCTATTCAGCATCTGACTAGATGGTTGGAAGGGACCTCTGGAGATCACCTAGTCCAACCCCCCTGCTAAAGCAGGGTCACCAGAGCAGGTTGCCCAGGTTCATGTCCAGATGAATCTCTCCCCAGAAGGAGACCACAACCTCTCTGAGCAAGCTTCAATAGCTCCATCACCCTCCCAGAAAGTTCTCCCTGAGTTTGATTGTTATTTTCACTTGCATTGATCTGGGTGGTTACTTTTCCTTGGGTAAATAACATCCCTTGATGGCTATGTGTACAATTAACTACTTCTATTTGAAAAGCTTCTGGAGGCATTTGGTGGCTGTGGGGTTTTTGGGAGCCTGGTTTTCTGAGCAGGACTTGTTAATCAAAATAGGAAGTGGATGCATTTGCAACTGCTGCCATCCAGAGTCATTTGCTCTGTCTAAAAGGCCAAAATACTGCCTTCATGACCTCATTTAAAAAGGCAGTTTACAAGCTAGCATTCCTTCTGCCAAAAGTCCACCTGGACAAGTAGTTTAAGTACTGAGTGGTCAACAAACTGGTTTTGACAGGCAGAAGTAGGTTATCAGTTTGGGGTCTTTCCCTGGGAGTGCCTCCTTATCAGCACTTGACTTCTGAAGCTGGTGGCTGCTGGTTCAGGCATTGCAGCTGTTTGCTCTGGCCTGGCCCTGCTGTGAAAAGCCTGTGCAGATAATTGGTGTGGTTATCTGAAACAGAGTTTTGATGGAGGGAGAAGATTCCTGGTTGTGGTGTTCTTTACTGAGTGAACAGTTGCTCTGAAGCCCCAAGAAAATGCTGCTGGCAGTAAGGTGACCCTTGGTGATTTGAAGGCAGAGCAGCAGTGCAGTGTGTGATGATTTATTAGTGTTATTCTAAGAAGTAACCTAAAAACCAACAGGATTGCCTTAGTTTTTTCCTCTGTGGTTCTAGTACTGTAGGTGTGATCCAGATGCTTGAAATGACTTGAACTTCTTCCAGTTCACCTCCTAGTCCTTTTGCAAGGCTTGTGCTTTACTTTGGTCAAGCTCTGTACTGTGAACACTTTCCCCTTCTAGCTTTCTGCCACTAATTTCCTGCTTCCAATTTGCAGTTGCCAGGTTGCAGGTGAAATCATGTTGAGCTGCAGAGCAAGGTGCATTTGTGAGTGTGTGGAAATAACCCTTGTCTAAGGAAGTGTCTACTGCTGAGGAGCTGGAAGGCTCCTGCTAGGACATGCTGTTATGGTCAGGAGAGGGTCTTTCTGGAGCTGGCTGTTGAAGTTGTGTGTGTTCTTGTTTTAGCTGAAGACACTGTCATGTTTAAAGCCTTGTAGCCTTGCTGACCACAGCCTGTACTTGGTACTACTAGGTGCTAACTTCATCATGTGCCCTGAAGAGCAAGAGGGTGGGAAAAGTCCTCCTGGGAGCCTTGCTGTGTGTTCAGGCCATCCTGCCTTAGTAGTTTGGCAGAAATGCATGTTTTGTGGTAGTGTAATTGAGGCTGTGTCTCTGCTGCTTCAAGCAGTTTAGTTTTTGCATGGCTTTGCTAACTACAGTGTCTCTTATCCCCTCCTGCTCCTCTTGAACTCCATTTGACAGCATATGCTCTTCTTGCTGTTCAGAGGTGGCTTGATGTGGTTCAATGGAGATCCAAGTTGTGTCAGATAGGAAAGCATTAAGCACAGTAACAAGAATATATTAGGATTGGGAGAACATTTGTTAACTTAGAATAAAGGAGAAAAGATCTTTCTTATGTTGGAGACAGAGCTGCAGCAGCTCCAATACCCTGCCTGGTCATAGGGCAGACTGGAGAGTGGCTAGCACAGGGAAACTCCAAATTCCTGGCTACAGAGACTCTGGTTAAATTGAAACTTTGAAACCAAGGCAGATTGTACAGACTCAGATCACTGAAGTCAGCCATCTTCTCCACCAGCCTCACCACAGCATGGGAGAAGACCTGAGGTTTTCTTGCAGTCTGTGTGCTGATCAATAATGCTAAAGTGTGAAATGATTTTAAATGTCAGGAGGTTTGTGCTTTAGCTGCTATGCAAAAGATAGGGTTTTGTGGCTTCATGTTAATAGAAAGCATGAAAGAATGTGCCAAGGCTGTTTCAGTAGCCAGTAGCTATAGATTGGCTTCTGGCAGCAGAATGTTGGCTTGGCCAAAACCTCCTGTATTTAACATCTTGTCTGCTGTTTCTTGTTAAGTCTGCCAGCTTGATAGTGCTACCCACACGTGGCAACCTAAGGAGAGTCTTTTCCTGGAAGCCTGCAAGGTTCACAGCTCATTTTCTACTAATGTTGTAGCCCAGCTTCTATTAATGCTGCAGCCTTTTTGTCTTTGCTGGAGTGCTTCTGTGGAGTCTCTCTCAAGGAATCCTGTTCCTCACTCTGTAGATACTCTTGTTTTATTTATGGCTGCTGGTGGTGATTGTTGAAATCCACCACAGCATGAAAGAACCTGGGAATCCCTCAATCTCTCTTCTATTAACTGGGGATTTATTCTCTGGCTTACTTTGGTTGCCTAGTTTGTGCTTTACAGAGTAAAGCATCAGTATTTCTGGAGGGGGAGAAGAGGGGAAAAAAAAAGAACCAGCAAACCCTGAGGTGAACACAAACAGATTTGTATGTAATTAGGTTGTTGTAAGGTCAGTGGTGTGTAGCAGGGACTCCCAGAGTTCTCTCTTTTCCCCTTTTCCCATGGAGCTCCTAGTTCCACGTGTGCTGGTCCAGCCCTAGATATCTTGGCATGTTTCCTGTCTCCTTGGGGGGAAGTTTGGGAGGCTGCTCTAGGTTTGTTTGGGTTTTTTTGTTTGCATACTGCTTTGAAAGTTGCTTACCAGGAGGGCTGCAATCTAGCACTGTTTAGGAGCCCCTGCTGTAGGCTTCAAACTTTGCTTATTTTTCTAACCTTTCTCTTCTGTCAGTGATTGTGTGTGAGAACTACTTCAGGGCTACCTCATGTGTTGCCAGAGAGGCTTGTGTTGCTCATTTCCCTGCTTTGAAAATGACATAATTGTCTTTCAAGTCCTGGAAAATGGAACTTGCCCTTGTGATGTGATACTTGCAAATGCTTCTCCAAAAAGAACTGCAAGACTTGGCTCCAGCATCTGCCCCCCAAATCCCTAGGAGGCCAGGAGTCTCAGTGGCCATCTGAGACACCATTGCCTGGCAAGAACAGAATGGAAGTGTTCACCTTCTTCTTTGTTTTCACCTGCAATAAGTAGGTTTTGGTATATTTTAATGTCTGCTTTGATGAAAGTGTCTTTTTTGGTATATATTCAAAGGAATAGGTTTCTGGTATAAAGAAATTTAGGAGTAAAAATGTAGGTATCAAGGACATACAAGGTGGTGCTTTAACAACCTCTTTAGTTGGTAAATTTGGATGTACTGGAAAATGTTCAGTCTAATGGAGCAGTTGAGTGACATTTTGTGTCATGTTATGTTGTAAAATGAATCTATAGTTGCTGTTCTCTGTCTTGGCTTTTTGATGTGAATTAGCCTTATGTTCTGAGGCTTAGAAAATAATTCTGACCTTGTTGTGACAGAAATACAAATTATTCCATTTTTCTTCTGCAACCTGCTCAGCTGGTATCTTCACTTCCCCAGGTATTTGATGTTCACCCCTCCAGCTATCAGGGGAAAAGCTTTCTGCAGGGAAATGCATCTCTCTTATCTGGGGAGCAGCATTCAGGCTGTTCCACCCAGATGTGAATGGTTTTTCAGAGAGAGCAGAGCTCATTTTAGTGGCTTTGGGGCAGTTTGTTAAATACTGGAATGATGTTGCTTTGTGAAAATATCCCTTGTGGGAAGATCAGGTTTGTGACCACCTGAGGAACCTGAACATACAGATCTGTAGGACCTGATGAGGTGAATCCAGAGGCCTGAGGGAGGCTGGAGCCTCTCTGCTGTGAGGTCAGGCTGGGAGAGTTGGAGTTGTTCAGCCTAGAGAAGAGAAGGCTCCAGGGAGATCTTCTTGCAGCCTTCCAGCACTTAAAGGGTTTATCAGAAAGTTGTGGACAGACTTTTTAGCAGGGCCTGCTGTGACAGGACAAGGGCTGATGGTTTGAAACTAAAAGAGGTGAGATTTAGGCTAGATAGAAGAAAGAAATTGCTTACACTGAGGGTAGTGAGACACTGGCCCAGGTTGCCCAGAGAGGTGGTAGCTGCCCCATCCCTGGAACCATCCCAGGTCAGGTTGGACCTTGGGGCTCTGAGCAACCTGCTCTAGTTAAGATATCCTTGCACCCCTGCAGGAGGGTTGGACTAGATGACCTTTAAAAGTCCCTTCCCACCCAAAGAAGTCAATGATTGTGTGATTTGGATTATAACAGTCTCTTTACTGGATACCTTTGGGTGTGTGGCACCTGTTGGGACACAGGACTTTGTGAGATGTGTGGTTGTTTCAAACACAGCAGTGTCTCACCCTTGGGTTGAACCAGGCCCCTTTGTCTTGGGAGAGCTCATTGGTAGCAATATCCTGTTTAAAGTTGTTTTAAAAGAATGACCTTGTAGGACATGTTTCCTGCTCTCTCTTGATGGGATTTCCTTTTGATTAAACAGGAAATAGTCTGATTACATAAAAGTGTGAGAATGACAGGTTTTGCTTTCCCAGCCAGGGTTGTTCATCTTAATTCTATTCAGAAAATGCTCAACTCCCAGAGCAGCTGTAGTTAATTTACTTTGCCTAAAGCTGTTGTTTACACCTAGGAGTTCCTACTAGTGTGTTGCTGCAGCATTGTCTTGGTCTGAGCAGTGCAGCAGGTTTTCCTGTAGCAGTCTGTGTTCAGGAATTACTTAGCAGCTACATTTTCTCACAAGTGGAAGGTGGCAGGAGTTCAGTGGCATGAAGTGTGCTCTCTTGAGTTCCAGGGATCTCTTTCTGCAGATTTACTCTTTTTTTTAATTTGAGCTGGAACTCTGAACTGAACTCAGAAGTGGCCATGGTGAGGCCCCAGCTGCAGGGCTGTGTTCAGTTCTGGGCTCCCAGTACAAGAGAGACATGGAGCTCCTGGAGTGAGCCCACTGGAGAGCTACAAAGATGATTAGGGGCTGAAGCATCTCCTTTCTGAAGAAAGGCTGAGGGAGCAGAACTTGTTCAGCCTGGAGAAGAGGAGGCTGAGAGGGAACCTGATCAATGGGTAGAAGTACCTGAAGGGAGGGTGTTAAGAGGATATGGGGGCAGACTCTGCTCAGTGGTGCCCAGGGACAGCCCAAGGGGCACTGGGCACAAACTGCAACCCAGGAGGTTCCAGCTGAGCAGGAGGAGAAAGTTGTTTGTTGTGAGGGTGTTGGAGCCCTGGCCCAGGCTGCCCAGAGAGGCTGTGGAGTCTCCTTGTGTGGAGAGATTGCCAAGGCAGCTGGGGGTGACCCTGCTGGAGCAGGGGGCTTGGGCTGGATGATCCCCAGAGGTCCCTTCCAACCTTAACCATTCTGGGATTCTGTTGATGCTTCCTTACCTGGCAAGCAATGTAGGCTTGAAACATCCATTACTTTTCTTTTAACTTTATCCTCAGAATCACCTGCTGAGCTGAAGTTAGGAATTCCTGTCCCTGCTCTTCTGTGTGCACTACTGGTAATGAGTCAGGATGGAGTAGAAGTTCTGTAATCTGCTAAGAAAAGGCACCATGGTAAGAGGGCTGAGACCAGTGGAGTGAATTGTGTGCTGAGCTTGGCACAGCAAAGCAGAGGTGGCTGCTGGTGGTGACCTTGGGTCCCAGCCCTTGGGACCCAGCTGCTGTCCCAAGGATGGAGTTTCCATTCCCTGTTGAGATATGGCTTACTGGTTCTATTGTACATGGGGTGAATGTCTGGGAGAAAGGAGTTCTATCATCTTCTTGAAGAAGCCCAACCACCTGCCAAGTGTCCCAGAATCCCAGCAGGGTGGGCACTGGAAGAGGGACCTCTGGGGATCATCTAGTAATTGCTGTTCTGTTGCAAGTGAAGCCAGGAGCCAGGTCAGGTAGTAAGCACCTCCATGAGGAAACTGCAGAATTCAGGTAGCCCATTCAGCTTAATTTGTTTCTGGTAATTCAATAGGCAGGTTGGGGAGTGCTCTGAGACTTAAATGGGCTTGTTTGGTAAGTGATACTTCTCCATGCATTGCAGGATTGAGCTGTGGGTTCTGGCTGAAACAGAAAGAGGAGGCTTTCAGACATTATTATTGATGGGATCCACAGAAAATTGCTGATTAGAGAAGTGCTGACACTTGAGAACCCAGAGTTTAGTTCCAGACTTAGGAAAGGTTAGACCAGCAGTTGTCAAAATGTTTGTTGTGACCTCTCTGCAGTTTCTACCTTCAGCATTGCAGCTCCTGGTTTGAGAGCTGTGGTGTGGACCCCTAGGACTGACCCTTATCTCCTCCCCCCAGTATGTTCTACTCTGTTGGCTCTGCTGGGTGCTGAGCCAGCATGGTCTGGGTGGCCCTGGAAAAGACAAAATCACTTTGCAGGGTGGTCAGGTTGGCAGATGAGAATTTCCAGAAGACAAAAAGACCTGGAAAAGCCTGGAAATGTTAACACTTGGTTTTGTTCCAGGAGTTTCATTTTGAATTCTGTAGGTAGGTTTCCTCTTGGGAATTAGTGTAAATCTTTTCCTATCCCCTTGGTAAATCAACATTTACACAGTAAAGCCTGGGATTTTAGTGTCTAGCAGAGTCTAACTCCAAAATGTCTGATTGAAACAGTTGCAGCTGGCCTGGAACCTAATTGGACTGGTATGTTGGAAAGTTTCTGGAGCAAGTTGCTTTGGCTCTGAGCTTTGTGCCAGTGAAATGATGAAGTATAGCACGATGATTGTAATGAACAAGCTTTGTTGAGAGAGCTGAAAAACAGCATTAGTTTTGTTTTGAGTTTCCATCTCTGCTCATGGATGTATTGCAAATAGATTTAATAAGCACAGTGTCTCTATATTCTTTGGGAAAGTTTTGTAGCCCTTTGACATTGTTAGTTAGCTTTTTCTGTTCCCACAAAAGGAGCAAACAAAAACTGAACTTGGTACTGAGCAGAATTACACTGGGATAAAATCATGTTTCAAGGAAGACTGCCCCAGAGCATGCTGATGAAAAATGACTCCTGGGAAAATGCATGAACATGGTTGAACCATTTTCCTGATTCAAAAACTTCTGTCTTTCTCCAGAGCCTTTTCCTAGGGTTTTTAAGTGGTTTAATGTAGGCTTATATTTTGTTCATATCTGACTGAACATCATCATTTAAACCAGCAGTAACCAAGGGTGTGGCTCCAAGGCTGAACTCTTTGGTGCCAAAGAAGAGGCAGACAGGGAAGTTGAAAATCTCTGTTAAAACAATGGCATGTAAATATTTTAGTGGGCAGTTACCTGACTTCTCTGTGGTGTTAGTGTAACTGCAGAGGCAGAGAAGGCCAAAGGTACCAATAAAGTTAAGCCAAGCTGCTTCTGCAAAGGGTGAAGGTGCTGAGCAGCTTTACATAGTTGCATGGTGTGGATCCCAAGCTCTCAAGACTACACAGTGACTTTGGGTACTGCAGTGAACTCTTCCCCTGTAAGTATTGTAGTGCTGTGACACATAGCAAATCCCTGGGGTGGTATGCAGAGGCATCATTTGTTCTGTGACATGTTGGAGCAGTGTGAAGGTAATGGCTGAAATGATTTGGAGTGTTAGAGTGCCTTGGTGTCACTGGTAGTGTGGTCTGCATAGCTCTGTGAACAGGCTGAAGCAAATGGCCTGGAAAAAATGGAGTATTTTCAGGGCCTGATTTTGGATTGCTCATGTCTGGAGGTGTGACACGTGCAAAGACAACTTCTCTTCAGGTAGGCTCTGAAAAGGAGTGTTGGTTGCCTTGAGTTTTGACAGCAGCTGCTCTTTACTCCCCACAGGTGCTGCTGGTGAGCAGTAGTCGTCATCCTGACCGATGGATTGTCCCTGGAGGGGGCATGGAGCCCGAGGAGGAGCCCAGTGTGGCTGCTGTGAGAGAAGTCTGTGAAGAGGTCAGTGTTTGACACCAATGGGAGCTCCTGGAACTTCACTCTTGGTTGTTAGCCAAGGTTCTGTCAATTTTTCATTGCTCTTGCTTGTTTTCCTGAAGGTGCAGAGGGCTATAGGGTCCCTGGTGATACCCACGTTGTACCTGGGGGGTGGGAAATGGAATCTCAACTCAAGCTAACATAGGCATGTAATTAAGGCCCTCAGGCAGAATGAACTTCTCACTGAAACCAGGTAAAATTAAGCTGTAGTCATTGCAGTACATCCAATAATACTCTGCATTTTGTTTTCTCTGTCTGAGGAACAGTTTCTTAAGAGAACTTCAGAAACCAGCTGTGCTTTTGTAGAGTGATCAGGTACTTTAGCAGAGAGTAGAAAAAAAAGACCTTAGGAGCCACTGAAGCCACTCCAAATACAGGGACCTGAGTATGGTTTGAACTGGTAGATATTTTGAGTTTTCTGTGAATAAGAGAAGTTGATCCTAAGAGTTAGAGGTGACAATTGCTAGTGTGTTCTTTTACTTGAAGCTGTTTCACAAAGGGCATCAAACATAGATTGATCTGCATGGAGAAGGCATCTTTTTCTCTTAAAGCTGGGAGCACAGATTTTTATTCATGAGGAATTTAAAGACAGCAAATGGCAGTTTACTTCACTGTATGTAAAGCAGATCTTAGAGTTTGCTTCTGGATATGATGAAATGGGAGAGATGCTTGGGTTCAGAAACGATTAACTGATTACATAGGGGTGACCAAGTAGCTTCACAGTTATATAAGGCAGGATTAAAAATGCTTTCAAGAGGGTTATAAATGTTTGTGCTGCAGAACAGAAATCAAGAGCTAATTGAGGGGACTTGGGAGGAAGCTTCTCCAGTAGTTGCTTTATTCAGTTGTCTGGTATGGGAAGGTTTCTCTCTGAGGTATTCAGAAGTACCTGCTGCTGGCTAAGAAAATAGTGACTGGCTGAGCCTTTGGACTGATCTCATGTGGCAGTTCCTGAGGTGTGTGTTTCTCTTGGGATGTTTTAATAATCTGGAATTTGATCAGAAAGGGTATGGAAGATTTTACAGTGAAAGTTCAGGTTTAAGTCCCCTTAGGTCCCTCTAGTACTGGGAATTGCTGCTTGCAAAACGTTGTTTCCAGCTTGTGATACAGCTCCTGCTTTTTTAGTAGCTGGGTGATCTTTCAAACACATTACAAGCCCAAGTGAGTTTAACCAGAACAATAGCAATATTTTTAGCTGCAGACTCTCCTTTCCAACCCAATTGTTATTAATAATGAAGTGATTTGATCCAGAAGTCAAGGGTTCATTCAGGAGATGCATGGCTTTGCCTTTCAAATCCTTAAAAATAAATGGTGTATGGACCCTCCTTTCCTCAGGCAGCACAGAGCCCTGGAAGAGTCTCTCTCTTTCCATGACAGCTCAGTGGCTGAAAAGGAAGCCTTGGCAGGGGCTCAGTCTGCAGCAAAGAAACTGGTTTGGGCTGGCTGAGATAATCCCCTCTCGCTCAGCTGGTGTTCCCTCGCTCACGTGGACCTGTGCCCAATGAGAATGTAATTCAAACTGTGGCAGCCTGGCAGGCTTGAGTCATTCCCAGCAAAGCAACTCTCTGCTCCACAAGCAGTAAACAGCCAGAGCTCCAAACAGGGCAAGATTACCCCAAGAACTGACCTCCACACCACCTAGTTGTGTGAGAGGTGAAGAATGCAGGGTGGGAATCCCAAATGCAGCTCTCAGAGGCTGTTAGGATAAAGGTTTTGCTGGAAGGCATCTGTGGAAGAGCAGCCTGTCATGTGGATAAAGGACCTGACTGGCTGACAGGGGTGGGAAATGCAGGAGAGCTTCTAGGTGTGCAAGACCTTCCTCAGCTGGGTTTGTCTTCTAGTACACTGCTTAGGATCCACACACAAAATGATGATGAGCATCAAGTGTCTGAAGCTCAGTGAGCTGTTCACTGCACAGTATTGCTGGGGAATATGTGTGTGGGGGGAAGGGAATGCTTGTTAGCCCAGAATCCAGTATGGAGGGGATTGAAAAGGACCTCTGGGGATATGCAGTCCAACCCCCCTGCTCCAGCAGGGGCACCCACAGCAGCTTGCCCAGGGTCACCTCCAGCTGCCTTGGGAATCTCTCCACACAAGGAGACTCCACAGACTCTCTGCAAAGCCTGGGCCAGGGATCTGCCACCCTCATAGTAAAGAAGCTTTGTCTTCTGCTCAGGTGGAACCTTCTGGGTTGCAGTTTGTGCCCAGTGCCCCTTGGGCTGTCCCTGGGCACCACTGAGCAGTGTTTGGCCCCAACCTCTTGCCCCCAGCCTTGAGCTGTTGCTCAGCATTGAGCAGCTCCCCTCTGGGGCTGCTCTCCTCCAGCCTAAGCAGCCTCAGAGCTCTCAGCTTTCTCTCCTGCCAGAGATGCTCCAGTGCCCTCAGCATCTTGTGAGCCTTTGCTGGACTCTCTCCAGTAGTTCTTGTCTCACTCTCTGATACTCAGCTGTAAAGGACTGGTGCACCCAGTTTGCCAGCCTGTGCTGCTGATTTGGCAGAGGAGGTGTTTTAGGAGGTGGCTGGGCAACTGGTGTGCGTGCTGGCTGGTAATCCTTGTTCATCCTTCCATGTCATTCTAGGCTTTTTCAGGTAGGTTGGAGCTGAGGCTAGTTTCTGACTAGGTTTGGTGTCTTTGCTGCTCTCCTGGGACAGGCATGTCTGTCACTTGCAAGGAGACAAGGTTAGCCTGAGCAAGTAGAGTCTCCTGCTTGTGTTGGGAGAGGGAAAACCCAGTTTCTTCTGTGTTGGGGAAAGTAATTTTTCTCCTAAAAGCAGGTGGTTTGCATGCTGGGTGAAGCTGTGGAAGGAATTTGGAGGCTTTCTTTCCCTGACTGTGGTCTGCCTTCTCCAGTTTAATAAGAGACAGTTGGAGGAGCTGTAAGGACTCATTACCCTTTCAGTTGCTTGTGGTCTTTAAAGATGACAATAGGCTGGTTTTTCTCAATTCATTCTTTTTTGCATGGTATGCATTTTCTTTTTACAATGTGCTTCCCCAAACTCAGGCTTTTGAACTTCTGCATTCCATGTTTTAATTTACTGTGTGTGTGTTTGAGTTTATCCATCTTGTGTTGCTGGAATAATTGTTACATAAAGAAATCTGACTCTTCCCTCTTTCTGATTTTTCAAGGCTTTAGAAAACTGGTTTGAAAATGAAATGTTGGTTCTGAGGGAAGCCTGTGATTCCTCTGCCCCACTTTAAGTCCTTGGCCTACTTGGAGCTAGCCCTATCTGTATTAATCTGTACCAGCAGCACTATTAAAGTGGACAGGTAGCAACACTTGTCATGCTTGCTGTTGTCTGGATAAAATCTGAAGTGACTGGAGTTCTTGGGCACTGTTTGGAGGCAGAGCAGCAGTAGACAAGCACCCAAGCTCTGAGGGAGAGCAGCCTTTTCAGACTAGACCCACTCATTTCTGACAGATGGGTGAATGCAGGATGGAGTCTGTCTTACCCAGTTGTTAGCCCCAGGTATGTTCTCAGCTTCTCCTAGGAAAGAGGTGTGCTCTTTTCACTCAACAGTCCCAGTGTGGTACATTTTTTGCTTCTCTTGCAATGTTTTGCTGTTGCATTCTCTCCAAAAGTTAATTTTATGTTAGGAATAAGAGGTTTTTGTGGATGTGAGCAAGTGGTGAAGAGCATGTTTTAGAAACAGATACCTTAACTTCTTAGGGAGTGACTTTGAAAAAGAGCCTTCCCACTCCTCTGTCAAACCCCAAGGCACTTCATGTTGCACTGAGAGCATCTTTCACATCCTGACCTTTAACTGCTTAGTGAATGTCAAGTTCTGTGAAATGGAGTGTTAGTCTCTCTTTCTTCATCAGAATCAAAAGGCAGATGAATTGTCTTTGATCTGGGATCAAACTGGCAATTGATGCCAATATCAGCAATAGTCCATCATGACAGTGCTTTGATCTGTTGCTAGGCCTCTTTTCTCTTGCTTTTTCCCCTCTAAAACATGCTTTAGAAAGAATCTTTGCTGTTTCATGTATTTGCTTAGTGATTTGGAAGATGAATATTGATATTTTTTAGCACTGCAATAGGAACTTTTGGGGGCTTTAAATATTGCAAGGGCTGTGGCTGCATGTCTGAGATGACAGTGTTGGATGCTTCCTAGAGTTGGGAATATTCAGAGCAAAATGTGTGGACCAAGTTGACAAGTTAATCTCTGTCACCCTGGGGCTCAAACCTCATCCAAATGAGTGCAGTGTCTTCAAGTCCTTTGCTCTGTCAGGATGTTTCATTTCTGTTTCACAGATGTAAAAGCATAGACTGGTTGTAATGCAGTAAAGGATGAGATGAATAGGCACAACCTGCCCTGAGACAAGGCAGAGACAGCAGGAAAATTTGCCTAGCAGGTCTGTAATTGCTGTCTTTAAAACTTGTCCAAGCTAGCAGTCTTCCTGGGTGTGATTTACTACCTTCAGGACTGCAAAGAGAGGAGTGTTTCACCACAGTCCTTGCCCAGCAGTGAGCTGTAGTAGTTGCAGGCTTTGAGCCGAATAGAGCAAAGTAAAATAGCTGAAATTCCAACCCACATTTTCCTTAGCTCAGATGGAAGGAAATAAAAGCTGTCCTCAGGAACAGATGGTGTTGCTGCAGGCTGCTTTTTGCATCTGACCCCAACTTATTTTCAGCTTTGAAACCTGAACCTGCTGTTCTTGGATGTCTTCAGTCATTTTTCTTGATTGAAACAAGTTGTTCCATAAGCAGCAGAACTAGGAAAGCTTCATTTCCTCCAGATTCTTGCTCCATGCCCTGGAGGCCTAGCCCCCATCCCCCTGGGCACACAGCAGCAGTTTGAAGTCCTGTGCAGGCTTGGGGCAGTGGCTGCTGCTGTGACATTGCTGCACTCCTACCAGATCTGTTTTTTTTCCTCGAGTGAGGACTCCCTTGGACCTTAGAAACTGGGCTGGATCTGCAGAGCAGTGAAAAGGAATCTCATTTTGCAAGCTCTGTCTGTCCTCTTTCCTACCCCAGAGTGCTTCTTGGTGGGGAATACTGTTGTTTGATTGATATGCTTTATTTTCAGATGGAACAGTTGGTGCTGGTGCTGTGCTGTCCTGCCCCTTGGTGATGGATTTAATGGTGTCCTCCTGGGACACGTGTATTTTGAGGGTTGCAGCCCAGGCTCCATGTGCAGCAATTCCAGTGCTTGCTGGAGGAATGTGTGCCCAAATAAATGGTGCTGTCTCTGCCAGACACTTACTGTTGTGGCCCACGAGGGTGGAGGATTCTCAGGCCATTTACTAGCAAGGAGAAAATTCCTGAGTCATCTGGTGCAAATTAAAGCTTCAATCCTGGATGAGCCTGGGTCTGCTTTTGACTTTCCAAGAAAATGCTCATTGTCCTGCAGTGAAGATGAGCTGGGGAAGGTGCTGAGGAGTTGGCCCATAGGAAAGGAAGAGAGCTGGAGTCTGACAGTTCTCTTGCTTGCTATCCAGCTTGCTTGATGAGGGATAACAGCTATAGATTATTTCCTTGGATGGCTTGGGCAGCTTTTATGTGAGAAGCTTGTGTGTGACTGTGAATTCCACTTTATTTGTTCCACACTGTACATGATTGTACAGAGACTGCCTCTCCTTTGTGTGTGTGAATTGAGTGCTTTACCAAAACTAGGTGTGTAACCCTCCAGGCAGGCTGTGCTGGGGGTCCAGGGGCTTGTGTTTAAAACCCACTGCACCCATAACATAGGATGAGAGCCTTTGGTCTCCAGGGTGTCATGGTTGTTGTGCTTTGCAGTCTTTGGTGAGGACTCTCTCTAAAATCAGCCCTGTATTTGTTTCAATCAAAATCATTAATTCATGTCACCATTTACTGCTACCTGTGGTGATTTCATACTTGAAGAAAACCTTAGAACTCTTTGAGTTGCCTGCTGATAATGTAACATGATTTCCCTGTAGCATGTGTTTGTCTTGGCATCACTTTTTATGCCTTTCTGGGTGATTAAGACCATGCAGAATGCAGGAGGAGGAGGAGGATCTTAGTTTGCAGGCAGAGCATTCTGTTTAAGCAGAACAGAAGGAAGGGCTCCTCACCTGCCTGTGTTAACCTCCAGCACAGTTTTAGAGCTGGGGATAAATGGCTTGGGAGGTTGGTTGTGCAGTATTCATGCTTAGTTTCCAGGCTGGCTGGTTGCCTAGAGATTAAATTTGTTTCTAGTCAGTCTTGAGAGTTCACTAAACCATCACAACAACATCCCTGGCTTTTGATTCAGTGCTTTGCAGGGAGAGCAGAAGCTCAATAGCCTTCAAGTGAAGAAAATGGGCCTTAGGCAGTTACTCACCTGAAACATTTGCTTCCACTTCACCTTTTGATCTATTTCTGCATGTATTGTGAAGGTGGAAGCCTCCTGTTCCTCTTTGTGGTGTTGTTGGCTGATGGAGATGGCTGCTTATCTAAAAAGCAAACCCCACTGTTTGAGGCTGCTGAAAGAGTTCTTGGAATGAAATTCATTTGAAGCATTTGCCTTCCACTTTGTTTCTTAGAGAGATGAGTCCAGGTTAGCAGCAGTGGTTTTGCAGATGAGGTAAAATCACTCAGCCACAAAGGTCAAGCCCAGTTATCTCTCCTGGCCACACTGGTGTGCTCATACAGGCATTGACCTTCATGGAATTGCTATTTGACTCCAGAAATAGCCTTGTGCTTGAGAGTTGCCCACCTATGGGCTGAGCAGAGTGGCAGAAATACTGATGAGACAAGAAATTTTGTATCCAAAACCAACAGAAGAGGTTGAGATGAAAAGCCCCTTCCTAGAAACAGAGGTCAGGGAGCATGTGTCTATCAATGCTTGGAGGAGGGGGAGCTACAAATCCTGTTCTCTTGGGGCAGTTCTACCATCAGCTGTCACTAGAAGCAAGAGTGAGGTTGCTCTGGCTGTACTGAGTGGTGTCTGTGTGTGTTCATGTAATAGACTGGGAACTTCAGCAGTAAACTCTTTTCATTAATGAAAATTCTTCTTTTCTAAAAGCCTGTGACTGTCCAGCAGCTGGTTAGTAGCTGATTAAGCCAGGGAATGATGTGTACCAGCTGCTCAGGACAGAGAAGTTGTCTCACTGTTAAATATTTAGGATGTAGTTGCCCTCATCCAGACATCTATGAAAAAAGAAAAAGCCTGACATAATCAGCTCTCCAGATCTTGTCTGCAAGAGCAGAGGCACAAGTCTCCTGAACTGCTTTAGGATGTGTTCCAGCTGCCAGAGACAGCAGCCCAATTTACCTTCCAGTCCTGGCTGGGTGGTGTGCCAGCTTGTGTGTGGTGTTCCAGACCCATTCAGTCATGCAGCAAGATCTCATCTTGTCTGTAGCACTTGAGTCCCAGCCATTTACAGTTGTAAAAAAGAAGGGAATGTAAATCACTTGGGGGAGAGAGGGGGGAAGGAGGGAGAGGAGTGGGATGGCATTTTGTATGCATGCATGATGCAACAGCAGAGAGCAGAGGCGAGGAGCAGCACTGGGAGAAAGTGGCTGAGCCACAGTGCTGAGTGGATGTATGAAAAGTGACAGCAAATGAGATGAAGTGGAGAGATCCTCCAGTAGCATTCAAAGAGAAGACAGAACTGTGGCTTAGATCTTCTCTTGATTTGTGTCTGTGCTTGATTCCAAAGTCTTCTTTCAACATGCATCTACACTTGGGGTGATATCAGAAGTAGTCTTGCTGTTGCAGAGACCACATTACAAGGTTGGAAATACTTTGTGTTTGTATTAGCTTGCTTCAAAGATACACAGGGCACCCCTGGAATACCTAGCAGCTGGTGGGGTAAATGGATGTGTTACACATGCTTGAGAGAGAGGTTCTTAAACTGTATTTTGAAGGGGTAAAACTGCTCAGCTTCAAAGCCAGTTTGATCTGTGCTTAGGCTAGAGTAACCTCTAAAGGAGATGCTGGCTGTTCAGGGTGTATTGGTGGGTAGTTGGTAACTCATCAAATCATTGTTTCCTCTCCAGATTGAATGCAAAATTGTTTGCATAGAAGGAGAAGAAAAAATTCCAGGGAGTACCTGCAGGGTTAGGGCTTGTGCTACATCTCTGTCATATTTCATGTGAGCAAGTTTTCAGATTACTTAATTTTAATACAATTTACTTAATGCAGTTTAAATATTGCATCCTTTGCTGCTTCTTCTAAAGGAACTGCTCCTGCATAACACCTAAGGCAATATATACTGGCCTGTTCTTAAAGCATGTTTTTTCTCTTTGACCTTTCCATAGGCTGGAGTGAAAGGGACATTAGGAAGACTAGTGGGAATTTTTGAGGTAAGTTTCAGACCTGGAAGCTGTCAAATTTTAATGCAAGAAGTTGTCTTGGAGTAAAAACCACTTCCTAGTTGGTTGTGAAGTAAACTAGATAACCTGTTTGAGGAATGCCTGCTGACCATTGCAGTGATGTGATCTGCAGTTCCCACCTCAGTTGAAACCATGAGTGATAAGCCAGTGCAACAGTGAATATTCTCAGTGCTTTCACATCTTTCTTGGTGCTAAAAAGGCAAGCCACAAGCTGGGGAGCAGTGACTCTGCTTTGTCACCTGCCATCACCTGTGACCAAACTGGCCTCTGCAGCCTGGTGAAGCATGTGTGATAACACCTCATGAATGCTAGTGAGATGCATGGGCAGCAGGTACCAGGCACAGGTCTCTTGGAGTTGCTTTTTCACCAACTCTTTCAGAGTTCTGTGAAATAGATACAAATCTTTCCTGGGTTCCTTTTGGGTTTGTTTGGTTTTTTCTCCAGCTAAGGAACAGATTTGTAAGTGTATCCCAGAATCCCAGCGTGGTGGGGGTTGGAAAGGGTCTCTGGGGATCATCTAGTCCAAGCCCCTTGCTAAAACAGGGTCACCTAGAGCAGGTTGCCCTGGATCATGTTGCCCCCACCCTGTAGCTCTTGGTCAGCATTGAGCAGCTCCCCTCTGGGGCTGCTCTTCTCCAGGCTAAGCAGCCCCAGGGCTCTCAGCCTTTCCCCTTTCCAGAGCTGCTCCAGTGCCCTCAGCATCTTCCTAGCCTCTGCTGGCCTCTCTCCAGTAGTTCCTTGTCTCTCTTGAACCAGGGAGCCCAGAACTGGACCTGGTATACCAGCTGTGACCTCACTAATGCAGAGTAGAGAGAGAGAAGAACCTCCTTCAACCTGCTGGTCCCATTCTTCTTCATGCACCCCAGGAGACCACTGGCCTTCTTGGCTCCAAGAGCACCCTCCCATCCACCAAAGGCTGCCTTACAGATCAGGAACTAGACTTTTTGGCTGCAATCCCTATTCATACTTCCAGACCTCTTATTTAAAAGGCAACAATTCCTAAGAGCTACAAGTGAGCTGTAATGTCTGAGAAACTGCAGGGAAGGTACCACAGCATGCTAATAGTGTGGCAGGTCCCAACTTCTAGTCCCCATGTGCTGCCTCTTCTCCTGGGGTAGCTGTGTCCTTACCCTGTTCCCTTGGCCTTTCAGAACCGGGACAGGAAGCACAGGACATATGTTTACGTACTCATTGTCACAGAAGTGTTGGAAGACTGGGAGGACTCTGTCAATATTGGTAAGTTCTTTGTGCTTTCCAGCCCTAACTCCTTTGAATCAGACTGAACAGCTTGGCATCCCTCTGGGAGCTGGAGTTCTTGGGAGAGGGGTTGGGAGAAGTTGCAGGAGCATGTCTTTTGGTTGCTTAGGGAAAGAAAACAGCTGGTCAGTTGATGTTTTTGGAACCTTTGTGGCCCAGGAGAAGTCCATTCAGCTGTGCA
The DNA here is from genome assembly GCA_013399015.1 of Galbula dea. Lineage (NCBI taxonomy): Eukaryota > Metazoa > Chordata > Aves > Piciformes > Galbulidae > Galbula > Galbula dea. The sequence goes on from VWZX01009666.1 coordinate 437,231, forward strand.
GGTCTCTCTACAGCAAGTTGGTATTTAATTCTAGCACTTTGGAGATACTTAGCAGAGAGAATGAAGAGCTGTCCTTTTATTTAAGAGTAGAAGAAAATGCCTGTGGGCAGTGTGGATTAATCATTCCCCATTATCTTTTGGTATCTTCACTTTTAAATCAGATTCCCAAATGAAAGCAAATGTCTTCTTCTGTGTGAGTTTTGTCAGTAGCACCATAGCCTGTGTAGCTTGATTTTCCTGAGGCAGAGGCTTTATAGAAAGAGTAAGAAATGAATGCTGTCCACCAAAAATCAAGGTTCACTTGCACATTGATGGGAATTTTGGATGATTGCTGGTGGGTGTCATGGTGAGTTGTCCTAAAATGAATATCTGACCTGAATGGAAATTGGAAAAATAGCAAAATAAATGGGGTGACTTTTGTTAAATTGGGAAACACAGGAGTGGTTTGTGTGGACAGTGGATGTACTGCCCTAAACAAATCCCTGTTGTTTGGAGAGAGGAGCCAGCAATGTGGTGCTGGCAGTGGGTGGCCCTCACAGAATGGTTAAGGTTGGAAGGGACCTCTAGGGATCATCCAGTCCAAGCCCCCTGCTCCAGCAGGGACACCCACAGCAGCTTGCCCAGGGTCACCTCCAGCTGCCTTGGCAATCTCTCCACACAAGGAGACCCCACAGCCTCTCTGGGCAGCCTGGGCCAGGGCTCCAACACCCTCACAACAAAGAAGGTTCTCCTCCTGCTCAGGTGGAACCTTCTGGGTTGCAGTTGGTGCCCAGTGCCCCTTGGCCTGTCCCTGGGCACCACTGAGCAGAGTCTGCCCCCATATCCTCTTGCCACTTCCCCTTTAGATACTTCTACCCATTGATCAGGTTCCCTCTCAGCCTCCTCTTCTCCAGGCTGAACAAGCTCAGCTCCCTCAGCCTTTCTTCAGAAAGGAGATGCTTCAGCCTCTAATCATCTTTGTAGCTCTCCAGTGGGCTCACTCCAGGAGCTCCATGTCTCTCTTGTACTGGGAGCCCAGAACTGAACACAGTCCTGATGACCAGCAAATCCTGAGAGAAAATATCCCAGTGTCTTCTGAACTGACACTTTGCTACACAGTGAAATCATTCCTGCAGCATTAGTGCCCATGATGATGATGGAAAGCTCCTCAGCAGTAATGTTCAAACACAGACAGGATAACACTGTTTTGTTACATCCACTGATATTTCTTTTTACCCACAGGAAGGAAAAGGGAATGGTTTAAGATAGAAGATGCCATAAAAGTTCTGCAGTATCATAAACCAGTGCAGGCCTCCTATTTTGAAACCTTGAGGCAAGGTTGTTTGGCAAACAATGGCACTCCTGTCATGACCACAACATACTCTGAGAGCTCTGTGTCTGACATCAGATGACTGAAGACGTCCCTGGGAGAGCAGTTGTGAAGAACAGACTGAAACCCCCCTGGATTTCCCTTCCCCTTCCCCTCTTTCCCATGCCTCCTCTATCCAACAAGGCATGGGCAGCAGCCTGTGGGCAGAGCAAGTGTTCAAAGAGTGCTGCAATTTAGTGCAAGGTGGGAGTTTATTTTTTTTGTTGTTTGGCTTTTTTTGGCTATGTATTTTGTAAAGTACAGTTTGTGCATGAAGTGCCCCTTCCCCTTCACACTGCTTCCATGGCCTGGCGAGCGAGGCTGCCAGTTCCACCTCTGCCTTGTGTTCTGAAGTGTCCCCCTTTGTGTCATCCCAGCCATAGCCACCTTTTTTTTTCCCCCCTTTCCTTTTGTTTTTTGTTTTGTTTTGGTTTTCATTGAAAGACTTCAACTGTGAGATCAGCTCTCTTAAGTCTTAGCCTGTACTGTAAGGTGCTGTTCAGACCTGCGTGGTGGTCGCTTGCAGCACATCTGTATAAACTTTTGTTTTTTGTAGATGGAGGAGCTAACATTTTAATTTTGTGGGTATTTTTTTTTAACCCTGATCTGCTTCTGAAGAGAAGAGTTCATCATTAATCTCTTTGCCTTTTGTTCTGGTTTTGTTAACACACACACACACACACATACACACACGTTCTGTGACGGCGCTCGTGGCTGGGCCAGTTTACTCCCCATTCAGTATCTCCTGATCTAGTGCAGTGACACTTGAAGTTGAGGGCAGAGTTTTGGTCACCTACAGATGTCCCTGCTGCTCTGTTGCTTCTCCTCCAGCTTCTGCCAATGTTTCTGCATTTACATCAAAAGGAAAGAAAAAGGAATTGGTCTCTTAACACTTGGCCAAAAATCAACCAACCTCAGAACTGCTACACTAGAAACTGAATTTCCTTGTCTGTGGTAGGAATCAGGGAGTCCAAAGTCTGACAAACTGGAGCATCCATCACCAGTGCTGCTCTGCTGATCCTGCTGCATTCTGCTGATGTCTCTTCTTGTCCACATGCCTTATACTGTGCTGAACTGGATCCTTGGAATCTGTGCTAAAGCGTTGGATTGTACTTCCTGGGTGTTACTGCACGAACCCTCCCTTGGATAACTACTTGTGGCCCTGAAAAGAAGCCCTTGGGGGGGG
>VWZX01009666.1:439800-450082 GCA_013399015.1 Galbula dea
ATCTCTTGTCCTGTGGTTCTGCAGCACTTAACAATTGCACCGTGGAGCATTCTCCCAATGGTTTAAGCTCTCCCTCTGGGACAGGTACTGCTGACTCCTGAGCAGGATTGCTAGCTGGAGAAGGTCACCGTGAATAGGATAGTTCCCCTGATGCATTGGCACACTTCACATGGTTTCTTTTGTTCTCTTGTTTTTATTGGTGTAAGTTTCATGCTGTCTTGATTTGCCAACAGTGTTGTCTAGTTGGGAAATAAAACGGGAAGGGTTGGGGCTGGGGAGGGAAGGGAGGGGGGGGGAGGTTGGGACAGGTACAAGTTTCGGGAGGGGCATTAATGAATCCCTGGCTTGGGACAAGAAGCAGTTGCTGAATTCAGTAACTTCTCCTTTGTCAGAGCATAGCCAAGATGTGAAATTAAATCTGCAGTACTCTTTTTTTTTTTCTTTTTTTCCTCCTCTTTATTTAACAAAAACCTCCTCTACTAAATGCTGACTGTTCCTGAGCTTCCTCTCTTCCCGAGGGGCCCTTCACAGGATGAAAATCTCCCCGAGATATCCATGGAGCCTGGGACGAGGGGGACTGGTATCCTTGCTGCTTTGGCAAGAAGCTGGTCAGTTGAAGATCCTATTCTGTTCCTTTCCTTGTTCTCCTTGCTTTCATCAAGGCAGAGTAGCAAGGCCAAAAGCAGTGCCAGTGGTGGCTGACATGAAAAGCCAGGCGTAAGAGAGAAAAGCTGCGAGGCATTATTCAAGCAGTAGCTTGAAACAGAGCATCTGGAATCGAGCCTAAATTACACCCAGTTCAGTTCACTTCCACTTAGAGACGAATGTACAATACTTTCCTTCCTCTCTGCTGATGGGCCTGAACCAAACTCTCCAAAGGGCTTGAATATCCTATCTGGAAGTGTACAAGACATTCAGAGGCTGCTGTTCCCTAGCAGCCATCTACTGCCTTCGACTGAGTTTTTCTCTTTACTGTACAGATTAGTAAGTTGAAAATGCTTTGCAACAAAAAAACAGCTGGTACTCCTGCAAGAGTAACTGCAGTTTTAATATCAACAGCATGCACACTTTTTTGTTTTTAAACTAAAAAAAAAGACAAAAAAAAAAAAGACATGTTTTTACAGGGCTGTTGAACTGACAATTTAGGGGTAGAATGTTGTTAATGACTTGCTAATGGCTTCTTTGTTTGGGTCAGAAAACAATAAATTGTGCCAAGAAAGTGTTTTAATGTGGCATGAATTGATGCTGTTAACACAGTGGCTGATATTATGCCTTCTTAACTGGAAAGAGCTCCTGGGGTAGAAATAATAGCCTTTGGTCAACAGATGTGGATTTCAAAGCAGGCCTTAGTCCTGTGCTACCTGAATCTCTCCCTGCACCACACCCATTCCCTCAGCATCTGAGGTTCCTCTCTAGGAGCTGATAGAGTTGCCTGCCCTAGCAGTTGGAGTGCTTTTGTCCAACAAGAGGTTAAACTGGTTTGGGACCGACAATCAAACTACCTTGACTAGTGACAAAAGAGTTGTTGGGTGGCAGGAGAGTGCTTGGGGTCTGCCAGTACAGACTGGTGCCTGCCAGAGCAGACTGGTGCCTGCCAGATTCAGCTGCTTAGGGCTGTGCTGATGAGCAACTCACTAGGATTTAGACTCAGCCTTGCAGCGTTGCTAAAACTGGTGCTATATTGAGCTAGTGTTGGAGATAGTGGGATCCTTACCTCAAACACTGTAGTGTCCAGCCTGACCCCTTAAACCAAGCATTGCCATGTGGCTCAGCTTCTTAGTCTGGCTTTCAACATAGCTTTGATCTTCCTCAGCACTGGGATAGTCATAGGGAGAGCAGGGGAACACCAGTGCTTCCTGGAGACATCCTGGCTCAAGTCAGCCTCAAGCTGCAGATGTCAGCTGCTTCTCTTGGTTCTCTGAAAGGCAGTTTGGGATAGATGCAAAGTGTGGTGATGCTGCACAGCTTCCAGCTCACAGGGGCCACTGTTGCTCCTTACCTTTGGGTGCACCTCTGAGCTCTGGGGTCTGCTGAAGAACTCCCAGTGTCCTCTGCAAACTTCTTAAGGGTAATTTCACTAATAAGATAACTTTTCCCCTTGGCTGCTTTTCATCTGTGTGCTCATGGACACCTCCCTCTTGATACATCAAGAAGCAAGTCTGCCTGCAGTGAGGAAGAGGAGGGAAAACTCCTGGCCCTTGAAGCACCCAAGTACTGGATTTCTCTATGCACTTAAGCATCACCTTAGGGTTGCAAGATGAATGATGAAGGAAGAAGGAGACCTGCTGCTCAGTGCAGAGAGGTTCTCTGAGCTGTTCCCACTCTTCAGTGTTGATTCATTCAATAACAGTCTTTTGGCATTGTCCAAATGAGAACTCCTAGGGTAACAGAGTTGTATGTCCTGCCAGCTGGATTTTGAAATGTATTTGAGACATCAGGGGAAGAAAAGGGAATTCTGCACTTACAGACACCACTGCTTAGTCTGTGATCTCTTAAACCTCAAAATACTTCCAAAAAGCTGGATCTCTGCCCCTGGAAGTGTTTGACAGCCCAGCCTGGATACCTGCTGTGGCAGGAAGATGTTAGCTGCTGGCTTAAGCTGGTGCTGGCTAGGAGATACACTGGCATTTGTTGACTCCAGCATGGGAGGAAGGAAAAGAAGTCACTCCCCAGGGTACCAGTGTCTTCAGGAACTGCTGCTTCTTCTTCCAGCAGGATTTGTCAGCTCCCACACCTCTCTGATGGCCTTCAATGATGTGTAAAGCTCAAGAGGCAGGTGGATGTCCTTCAGCAGAAGGATGCCAAGTGTATTTAAGCTTAGTGGAGCTGAAAGCAGATGTGTGGAGCTCTGGGAGGCCTCTCTCAGATGAGGTGTTGCTATGGTGGAACAGGGGTTTGGAGGCATTGCTTAAGCTGTTTAGAAATCATGTGTGGTAGAAAATGGGCAGCTCCTTTGTCTTGATGTGGTGACTGCAAGATGGGTTTTGGGTTTCCAGTTTGGCTTTGCTCCTGCTGAGCCTCTGCAAAGGCACTTTTTCAAGAGGAAGAACCTTTTTACCATTAGAAGTTAGCAGCTACCATTTTCTCTTGGGTGAATCTTCCCTGCAGTGTGTCATAGCTGTGACACGTGGCTGAGGTTGGGGTCTGGCTACCAGAGGCTGTGATGTGACACTGCCAGGCTCTGGGAGGTGCCACCTTTTCCTGAGAGATGCCTAGAGAGGAGTGGATGAAGAGGGTTTGATCTGTTCTTGCTGAAATCTGGCCTTCAGTGCTGTTAGAGAACTGCTGGTCACTTCAGCAAGATGTCTTTTGGTTTCTCCACCAAGATGGATTGGTTAATTCTAGACAAGAGTTTACTGGCTGATGTTGCAGAGCTGGGGGGAGGCTTGCACCTCCTTTTATCTTGGCACAGTGTTTCTGCCTCTTAACCAGCACTGCCTGAAGCTGTTTTGTGCTCTCTTAGGATGAGCTAGAGTTCCTCCAGCAGACCTCAGGAAGCCCTTGCTCAGAACTGCAGGGACTTGTTAGAAGTACAACTGCTTGGCATTTGCCTCTCTGGGTTTGGCATCTGCCTCTCCAGGTACATTATTTGGCAAACATTCCTTTGAGTTAATGGCTGCTTTGCATCCCAAAAACCAGATGTTCAAATTGAAAAGAATGCATTAGGCTGTGAACTGTAAAATCTTTTCAGGACTGAGGCAGTGGCAGCTGAGAGGGTGCAGGATGTGATGGCAGGCTTTCTCCCTGGCTGCTGGAGAAGCTAAATAGGACTTGCTCATTATTTTGGCCTCTCAGAATGTGGTCTGTAGCCTCTGAGTGGTTTTACAGCTGAAATATCTTGAGATGAATCTGTCAGAGAGAGTGGTGGAGTGAGGCAGGTCAGTAAGTGTAGGCTGGTTGCATCACCTGTAGCAAAAGGAGACCTCAGCAGTTGCCAGAGGTCAGCTGACTTGTGTTTAATGCTGTTAAACAGAGCTGAAGGTGTGGGCTGGGGTGACTGGTAAACTCCTGATCAAACCAGGAACCAAGCAGAAGAGGATAACAACATGGGGGGTTAATGGAGGGGCACTTCCTCATGAGGTCTTTAAAGCTGCTGTGTGGATCAGATGGGCAGAGTATATCTGACCTGTTAAAGCCCTCCCCCCATCCTGTGCTCATGTTCAGTGTGGGAAGATGCAGGGAATGCTGTTGGTCCTTGGTAGCAAAGCTGCTGTGATCTAACTGTGGTTTTACACTAAGGAGCTGTTGGATTTACAGCCAGAGCCCTCCTCAGGTGATATCCCTTGCCTTGCTTTGCTGAAGGGTGGTGGCACAGACAGGTGGTGGCACCTGCTGTCTCTTTGCACCTTCTCAAATACATCCTTTGGGATTTGGTTCCTTTTTCTTCCACTCTGGGGAGGTTTCCTTCTTAGGTTGATTTGGTTCCAGCAAGGTGGCTGTGTTCTCTAAAGGCTGTGCTGTGGAATAGCAATGCTGAGTGGTGCTGCTGGGGATGGAGCAGAGCCTTTCCCTGGGGGTTGTGGACTTCAGAGCCCCTCCACCCTGCTGCATCTCCTCCAGGGGTGGCCTTGTGTCTTGCTGCTGTGGAGGAAGGTAAGAGCTCTGGTTTGGGGGCTGGAGAGGAGCTGCAAGTTTAGCACCCCATCAGCTTTTTGAAGCAGCAAATGGACATTGTGTCACCAGCCTCCCAGGTTTTGGTTGAGCAAAAGCAGTTCAGTTTGATCTTGAACTTGCCTTAAAGCAAATACAGACTGAAAACTTCATAGGGATTGGAATCTGCTAGTGTTGCTTTTTCCCTTGTGCAGACACAAAGGATCCAGTGGCTAAAAATGTGGGTAGGGAATGTCAGGAATCCTCAGTTCCCTTCCCAGATCTAGCCTGGAACTGGGGCCTCTGCCTCAGCTTTTCCATGCAGAAAATGTGTTCCAGCACTGGTTGCTCCAGAAGAGCAAAATCCTTGAAGCTGCACAGCTGGAATGGTTGCTTCTCCCAGCTGATGATCTCCCAGCTTGAGATGTTCTTGCTCTTTCTCAGAAACACTGTTTCATCTCAAATAGATGTGGTTTGTGCTTTTCAGGCAGCCAGATGCAGTGTGTTTGTACCTGTGCAAAGCTCCCACTGAAAGCAGACAGTGATCAGGGAGTTTGTGAAGGGCAGAGTTGCATATTTAACCTTCCTGGAGTGGAAGCTGCAGCTGGTGCTGATTCTTAGGAGAGGATTGAAGTCCATCAGTCTCTTTGGCCAAACCTGCATCAAGAAATGAAGCTGTTGCAGAGGCTTCTTGGTGTGAGGAGCTTTTCTCTTCTAAAGATACTCAACAACTTTGTCTGATTCGCCAGCTGCTCTGGTCCTGCTTCCCTCCTGGCTCTGTTAATGAGAGAGCATCATCTAGTGGCTGCAGCACTGGGGGTGCCAGCTGGCCTTGCTTCTGCTGCCCACTCTGTTCTCAGCATTAGGAGCCCTAACATACAGATGATATCTCTGTGGTCCTCACTTTTCTCCATGTTAGAGGTAATTGAATGTGCTTCAGGAGGACTCAGCCTCAGTGGTGGAAGGGGGTGTGGAGATCTGGGTGGTGTTTTCCTGGGTCACCAGGTCTGTACATAACTGAGAGAGGTGGGGATGGGTGCAGAAGGACTCTTAACTGGATGGGAGGGGTATTTAGGAGATTTCCTCAAATCTCTTTTTGGTGCTAGTTGGTAGGAGGGGGTTTCTTCTTTTTGTTTTGTTTTTTTTTCTCCTTGGTTTGGGGGTTTTTTGGATGGGAAAGTGAGAATTTTGAAGTTGTACTTGAGGAATTGGCTGTAGAATTGCCTCAGAAACTAACCTTGGGTGGTCCAAGAGTGTTTGCTGAATTTCCTGTATGTCCTGTCTCCCTATTTATTAAACCAGAAGATCTGCAATGATCACTTTGCATTTTCTGCTCAGTCTTTGGATGACCTCTCTGTACCTGAGAGTCCCTGGCAGCAGCCCTGAGCTGGGACAGCAGAACCCCAGAGCCCCTGAGAGCATGGGGAGTAAACAACTAGGGGACAGCGCTCTGTGAGCAGCACAGCCTGGATGTCAGTGGGCATGAGCACACCTGCCTTGGGCTTTTCCATTCCTTATCTAACCTCCAAGATCAGAGCTGCAGGACTTTTGACTGTCTCTTCTCTCCCTGTTGGAGCTGGTACATTCAAACTCACCCTGGTGACCAAGGATAAGACTCTGATACCAAGCCAGGTACCAGCCTGCACTGACCTCTCCTGCTTGGCAGCAAGTCCTTATGGAAAATGGGTTTTTAAAACCTTGTAGATCCTTTCCTGAGTCATTCAAGTGTCCAGGCCTGGTGTTGGAGGGACAGTGGCAGCAGCAGAGCACAGTGAGTGATCTCCTGGGGTGTCCTGCTCTGCTGTCACCTGGTGTGTTGGGTTGGGATGTCTCAGAGGGAGGCTCCTGGGCTGCTGCTGCCACCCAGCTTTCACATGGAGATGTCAGTGAGTTTGGGGGAGGAGAACTGATGTAGAGAACAAACTTGCTAAGTTATTGGAATTAAAAGAAGACTGAGATATTCAGTGAATTGTAAGTAAAATGAAAGACTCCATTCTCTGTGAATTCCAGGTGGGTTTGGACTTGCAGTTCCCATAAACTGCTCTGGATTTCTTCCCTGGCTGCAGACTTCTGCTCCTCACCCCTGGGCTTTGTGTTTCTAATCTTCTGCTAAAGTTAACATGGGGGTTTTTATGCCACATCACATTGAAATGGTTTGTAAAAACACTTTACAACTGCAGGGGCACTTTGGGAATGGAGCATTTCAGCTGATGCTTTTCCTTACTGACTTGAGCTTGTTCTTACTTACTCCCCATTTGTTCAAAGTCAAATGCATTCAGTAGAAAACATGTTTGGTTTTCTTTAAGGCTCAGGTCTTGGTTTGAGCCCATGAATAATGCAGGTGCTCTCTTGCTCCTGTGTAGTCTTGGCTAGCAGGTAGAGCAGATAACTTACATCCTTTGCCCTCTTGATCTGCAGGGCTCTCTGCCTGCTCCCCACTGCTCTGGTATCGTTACAAACCCCATCCCTCTTCTCCAAGGACTCTGGGTGTGGATTGAGCCAGAAGTTCAGATGGTGTGGAGCTGCTCTGCAGCCACAGTTGGGTTCTGGTCTCCAGGGGCTTCCTCTGGCTTGAGGTGGGTGCAAGGGGGAGGTCATCACTGTCTTTGGTAAGAGTGTAGGCTGTAATCTAGTGCCAACCAATAAACACGCCAGTATTTCACACATGGCTCTGCTTGCTGCGTGGTCTCTCTTCTTCCCAGTGTACCCAGTAGGGCACCTTGGAGACTGGGCAATAACCTGTCACCAGAGGAGAAAGCCCTCCCTGAAATGGCTTGGTACCAAGAAGAGCTGGAGGAAGGTCACCAATGGGCTGGTCTGAGCAGGGAGGGCAGCCTGCCAGAAACCTGGGGTGAATTTGAAGGCATGGCACAGTCTCATTCAGCTGCTTCTGGTGCTGACCAAGAGCCTGGTGGTGTAGAAGTGGTCTTGGCTCCAAAGCTGCCCACACACCTTTCACAAAAGTCCTTACAGAGAGTCCTTCACGTTGGAAGTAGCTCCTTGCTGAGAGTACCGGCACCCACTGGGCAGATCACTGTGCCTGCCCTGTCCTGGAGGGCAGCAAGGGCTGGAGATGGTGAGAAACATTTTCAGAGGTGCCAGCATAGGTCAAGGAAAAATAATCCAGGCAGCTTTTGCCCACCTTCTTCTTCCACATACCTGCTGGGTTGGTGCTGTAGCTGTGTGTGGACACAAACTGTGCCACAGTCTGGCTGGGGCCAGGTTCAGGGATCCTAAACCCTTTGGGGGGTTGGTGCCTTCCCTGCCTGCCTGGGAAAGGTGAGCAGCAGCAGGAGATGCTCAGAGGCTGTTGGAAGGGATGCAGGGCTGGTGCCAGGGCATGCAGACAGAGCTCTTGGCAGGTTGCCTTGGGCAGGTCTCACTGTCCTCACCACTGATGGGCCAGGGCTCAGCACCTTCCACAGCCTCCACATGCTCCAGCGAGAGCTGCCACCTCCCTCTGCCCCACGCTGTGCTTCAGGAGTGCCAAGGACACCTCCTGCCCGTGGGGGTGCCCCACATGGCCCCTCACAGCTGCCCCTTACCCCAAAAGCCCCCAGTTGTCCCCAGCCCTGGGGGCTGAGCTCTGCTGGTACCCCAGTGATTCCCCAGTGACTGCGGCCGAGTGAACCAGCTTCACCCAACTGCCAGAGCTCTGGCCTGGCCCTTGCTCAGCTGGCCTGGGAGTTCCACCTCTGTTTTGGGCAGTGAACAAACTGCTGGGCAGGATCCACTAATGTGACTGTGTAAACACAGCCCTGGGAGCTCTCATCTGCAAAGTGAAGGTGTCCTGGGCTCGAGATCCATCTTTTCCCAGTGTCTCCCTTTGGGAGCTGAATGCAACTAGGCTCCTCCTGCAGCCCGTTATTGCAGCAAAGGAAAACACAGCAGCTAGTGCACCACAGCCTTGTGTTTGTGAGGGCAAAATTAATCAGTTAAGGCCTTGAGGGGTGAGGGATGAGACAGAGCCAGAGTGGGCTGTGTCCCTGTGGGGGTGGGCAGCAGTGCTTCCCCCCACTCTGGTGTTCCTGCCTGGGTGAGCAGCTGGAGGGATGCTCCGGTAGAAATCCAGCCACTTGTGCTTAGCTGCTTAAACAGGAGCTTAGCAGCTCAGCAAAGCTGTCCCCAATTATCTGCTGGAGGCTGAGCATTGGAGAAGAGGGAGCTGGTGGTGCCCCAGGAGGGTTTTGGAGCAGAAATCGCTGGTGTCGCTGTTCTAGCTCTCTGGTTGACCTCAGTCGGGAAGGTACCATGTCCCCAGGATGGGTGGTGATGCTGCCTTCAGCACCCAGCATCCTTCCCCCACTCTGGGGGTAAGTAACAGGGAGGTCTCCACGGGGATGAGCAGCTTCAACCTCAATTCCCCTCATTCTTTCCCATCCAGATGCTCTGGGCAGTAGTGGGTGGGTGAAAAAAAGCCATTCTTTTGGGATTTGGGGATACTGCAAGTGTCCAGGGCTGCCTCTAGCCCTGCAGAGGGGCTTGGAGACCCCCCCCAGTCTGCTCCCAAGGCATGCTGCTGCCCCCAGCACCCCCTAACCTCCTCGGGCTGTGCACTCCTGCTCTGCTTGCTCGCTCTCTCCAAGGAAGTTTCCCAGCTCCATCCCCCCACCCCCCTGAGCTCCACCTTTTCCAGGCTCCTCTCTTCCACCTGATTTCACTTGATTGTTGGGGGTTTCTTTTAGCTTTCAAGACGCAAAATGGGGCTCCTTGCTCCCCAGTGTCCCCCACTCCCACCTGACCCACTTAGCAGGACCATCTGGTCCCCATGAGGGCAAAGCGGATTAGCCCTGCGGCCAGGGATCAGGGCTGGGACACTGCCGCCAGCCCAGGGCTCTGCCGTGGGTGGCACCGTGACAGCCCTGCCCGGGCTCTGGAGGGATCACAGGATCAGCTCAGAATGATTTGGGTGGGAAAGGACTTTAAAAGTCATCCCGTTCCAACCCCTCCTGCCACGGACAGCTGCTAGAGCAGGTTGCTCCAAGCTCTTTCAAGCTCTTTCCAGCCTGGCCTTGGACACTTCCAGGGAGTGATCGGCTGCAGCATGAACCCCTGGCTGGAGACGAGACCCACGGCAGCCCCTGCCACAGGTGGCCCTACCTAGCCAGCCTGTGTGCCTGCACCTATGGGACCCCAGCGTCCTGCAGGGGTCTGTCGTGTCACCCTGTGCTTACACTTCCATCCCTCTGTCCATCCACCCCACCAGTGGTGCGAAGCAGGGACGCCCCCACCCACCCCGGTGCGCACCCTTCCAGCTCTGTCTGTCCATCCCTCCGCCAATCCATCATCCTCCTGGCCATCATCTGGCCATCCCTCCATCCATCCATCTCTCTGCCATCCATCATCCAGCAGTCAATCGATCTTCTGCCCATCATCAATCCATCCATCTGTCCATCCTCCCACCCATCCCTCTGTCTATCCACCCACACACGCACCCCCTGCCCGGATGTGTCCTCCTTGACCCTGCATCCCACCACCTACCCCTCCATCCCCCCTCCCAGTTTCCCCTTCACCCTCCCCAGGCCCTTACCCACCTATTTCCCTACCTACTTTTCCTATTCCCTTTTTGTCTGGGTTTTGGTTCTTTTTTCCCCCTCTTTTCCTCCATCACAGCCCCCCCGCAGTCCCTCCGCCATCGCCTGCAGTCCCCGCCTGGTCTCTGCTGCCCTCTGCCGGACACGCCCTGACACCG